>VZRZ01003292.1:579656-636641 GCA_013398175.1 Climacteris rufus
CACTCTATATAAATTTCCCTTTATAATTAAACACACTTTCTGCAAGTGGTTTTTCCTTGCCAGATAGAGGGACAGCTGATAACTTATTAGGAAAAAATGAATTTATAATGGCCAAGATTCACTCAAGATGTTGCTGTTATTACTTATGGTCCTGCTGTTATTACTTATAGTAAATATACTTGCATTCAGAACATGAGTTTGTAGTCCATAAGAGAAAAACTTTAAATTATGCACAGCACAGGGCTTCTCTCCTAGTTTGTCCCTGATGTACTGGGGTTAGAAACCCATGTTTCTTTGTGGTTTTAGCTCTATTACAGTGCAAATCTAGGCATTAGCCCCAGAGTGTGTTTCTCACTTTCTGCCTATGTTACTGTCCAGCAAAACTGATGTGGGAATTAGATGTTTGAACTGTTCTAAAAGTCTGAACCCAAGCTGAATGCAATAGCTGCAGCCTTCCTCCTAAACTCAGATGATCACTGTCTCAAAGGGTGACAACTGTATCCACTAACTTTATGAAAGGTTTCCTAGAGGCAACATGAATCTACAACATGTCATGCATTTGTTCTCTAATGCTCCGGTTCAGAGTGCAAGCAAATAGTTTGGGGTGTGGTATTCTTACTGTTCATAGCAACCTTTTTAATCACTTCTTCTTGGTTTGGACTAGACAAACTGCCAGAAAAGGTTCAGTTATAGGTCTTTTTCATTTCACAGTTAATTTCACACTGATATCACCTGATAGCCAGAAAGAGCTATTCTGCCAGTGGGATAGAGCTGGAGCATGGTGGTAGTCCACTCAGACTTTAGAAAGGGGAAATTCCCAGTAAGTCAGTGAAACTAAGACTGCCCCATGAACTTGCCTATGAAGCTTCCAAAACTTTTTAGGTCCAAGAAAACACAAATCACTTTTCCCAAATGAGGTACTTAGTTCCTAGTGGTAATTGAAAAAGACTTTGCACGATGATTTTGAGACCACTGGATTTTTTTCTTAGCTAGACCAACTCTAGTTCCTAAGCAAATTCATGATACCCACTTCTTTAGGAAATAATGCTCTGCACAGCGTTATCTTCAACTCCTTTCTCAAGTTCTCCTCTATGGCATGAGTCCTATCTGACAACTGTGAGGAAAATTTAGAAAAACTACTACATGGAGTACTATTTTAAGCATGTAATATTGAATCAGGGAGAGCATGGAACAATGTTATACTTTTGTTGATTCAATCAATAGATAAAGACTGCAACAATGGCTTCAAATTTGTAGCACATGATGCTTTAGCCTATGAAATCCATATACCGACAGCTTTTGAACTGCAGTTGAGACTAAAGACTAAGGCATCTTGAATGACTGCTAGAGATTCTGTTGTGCTTTCTCCCCATCCACCCTGTGTTATGAAAATGGATGAGGAGTGCCCTCCATGCCTGTATATTTATCATGAAATTATATTAGTAGGTATGTGTACAATGGGTCCATATCAAATAGAGGAGTACAATTACATTCTTCTCAGCAGGAAAGTAAAGCACTTTAAAAATATATTGACCAAATTAGTCACACATAAAAGGACTTTGGAGTCAGAAAGAAGAAGAAAAGAACTTCTAATTATAAATCAAAGGGACTCCACCAACTTCAGAGAAGTTGGAGAGAAAGCCAAGATGAGAGAAGCTCCCTGTTGTGGAGAAATTGAGCCCAGCAAAAGGACAGAGAGGATCCTAACTCATGTATGGCTCAAAAATGGTCAGGAGAGGATGATGAGGTAATGGTACAAATGTTTCTTGTTTTGTCCATGCTTGAAGACTATTCTACTGGTCTGAATAAAATTTTACTGCTTTACAGTTTTTGAAAGTGTACAAAATCTCTATCTGTAGGCCTTGACTACATGCCTTTTGAAAAGTTAGTTTCAAATTAAAGCACAAACAAGATAGGAGCTCTTAAAAGGATAAACTTAAACGTGTGGGCAGTTTCAACAGGGAATTCTGGTGTGAAAATATTACGAAGAAACCATGTCCTAAATAATGTCAAGATTATCAGGAGAAAATGTACTATAAACCAGTTTCTGATAATCGAGAAAAAGAACCTATTGAACAACTAACCACAGGATATTAAATAATCTGTGTTACACAGGAGTCACAATGATTGTATAATTTTGTTGTTTGATTGTGTACATGGTGGCTGACTTTCACTATCATTAAATGTTCTTAAAAGTACAGAGGTGAACTTCCAGAAAGATATAGAATAACATAAAATGTGAAGTTTCTTAGGACAAATGGAATTATTTTACTGTTCTTTATTTGATTTTGATGTCGATTGTTTTCTTTTTGCCTTTCTCCCTCATAGATAAGCTTTTAGTCATTGAATTAATCTTATTTGGCTATTTGCTTGAGAAAATTTTCGGTAGATGACATACTGCAAGATTTGGAAAAAACTCTGATGGTCCTGGAACTAGCTTTAGTTTTGTTCTAGTTACTTTTGCACATGCACTTCTTGCTTTATGTGGCTCTCATTTAGCAGTGTAGTTGTTCCAAGACAATTTAACAAAGCAAAGCTCCATTTAGCACATACACAATAAAGAATCGTTTGTATCCTTTCAGTTTTCTTCAGAAAGTTGATGCCACTTGATGGTAGTTGAATATAATAATATCTGTCTCTGGGTAGATTTAACATCAAAATAAAGCAAAGTAATGTGAACATCTGATTAACAGATGGAAAGATTTTTTTAAATAAGGCTTTCTTTTCAAGT
Source organism: Climacteris rufus (assembly GCA_013398175.1). NCBI lineage: Eukaryota > Metazoa > Chordata > Aves > Passeriformes > Climacteridae > Climacteris > Climacteris rufus. Next base: position 582,388 of record VZRZ01003292.1, read on the forward strand.
GTTGAAAGTTTGACAGTCTTTTATACTGTTTTATGTTGCTGTGGTAGCAATTCCATGGTTATAGCTCTAATCCGCTTTCACATTTTATTTTGAAAGCCCAGACCCTTCTGTATATCGGTTTTGAGAAACAAAAGTATTGAGTATGACATTTTTCATGTGTGGTCTTCAACGAGATACAGAATGTACTTATGGGGAATAATCAGATAAGACAGAGAGAAATAAAAAATTTTGAATAGCCAACCATTTCGTCTTATGAAAACATTTCCAAACCTATCATGAGCACATGCCAGTTTATTTGTATGTATAGAACACTGGCTCATATAACAAGGTAATATGGCACTATAAACACCCCCTCCCAAAAAAAAAAAACAAAACAAAAAAACACACATAGGAAAGGGTCATACTCCAGTGTAGTGTTTTAGTTATATTTAGCAAAGTTTTAATGCAGATTGTACAGAAAATCCAGCTTTAGTTTTTAGAACTTTAAATATAAATGTTCTTGTTTTAGCCATGCATTGTTGATTCAAACAAGCAAAATGAGTTATATAACTTTGTTTGCTTGAGATGGTCAATTTAATCTGAACTTGGGTGGTTCTGAAATATTTTCAGAACCACTGAATTGCGATGTTCAGTTGCAAAAATGAATGGACAAAAAATTGTCTTCAAGATATGGCAGAAAAAAAAGTGTGACAAGGAACCAAGTAAAGAAAGGAAAACTGCCATGCAATAAAATATTGTATAGGAAGGATTTGAAATACATCTCTAGTAAGTCCTCTTGTGTGACAGCTAGATATCCTGTTTCTTAAAAGTCTGTTCAGTGACCCTTCAGTTTTCCTTACTTCCCTTTCCACAACAGAATTTCTGGAACCAGGATTGTGCATTTAATTTTTTGAAGGTTGCTTTCAAAGGAAGTCCTTTCAGATTATCTGAAAATGTTTCTTAATAGTATTCCATATTAAATACTTAGGATGTGTTCTAAATGAATATATTCAATTTTCAAAATGAAAGAACACATGAGACAGTCCCACAGGCCGTGAAGACATCTTCCTCATTCCAGACAGGGAACCCACAAGAGTTTATACAAAACTGTGGTAAGTGCTTCTAATAAGCTTACTACAGCTTTTGGTGGGGCTTGAAAGTTCCGGTGAGACAATATATAGATATAATATTATCTATTATTGTATGTAACTCTTACCTTCAGCATGGAGGGCTCAAAGTTAATTGATTATGTCTCTTACAGATGAGCCCAGTTTTGGGTAGGAGAGTACCACAGGTTTAAGACAGAAATGTAGGAAAAGGGAAGAAAGATGGCCAGGATAAGGGGAAAGAAAGATAAGTCAATTAACCTGAAACACACCACAGCTCTCAAGAGGTGCCCAGATTTTCAAGGGCATGTGTATCCTGCCTTTGGATAGTTTGAGACAAATCTGTTCTTTCTATGAGAAAATTTCCTTTTCCTTTTAAGCACAAATGAAAACAATCATTTGAGATTACTTCAGATTGAGATTATTTTTTTATTTGAAGACTGAGTCACAGATCTAGGAGTGCATGCCATCTAGTACTGTTGCAGGGAAAAAATACCTTCAGGGAGTTCTGAATCAAAACTACAGGGATTCACACAACAGTGCAAATGTTTTAAATTTGGGTTAGTTACCTACCACACCACAAAAGCTTTCCATTTTAGATAATATAAAAACCAGAAGCAAAAGCAACAAAGAAAACATGTGAATGGAGACTCAGGCTGAGAGAAATGTTTTTGTTATTACAGGACTGGAGGTAGATCTGGATAACAGCTTCCTGCCTGGCAACTGTCAGCTTGCTACCTGATTATTAGAGTAGAATAGAGGAGCAGGGGTTGAGCTTACAACAAAACACCTGCGAGGATATGGGGTCCAGTTATTAATTGGGATGGAGGGTAATTTGCCAAGATTAAAAACATCACAGTGATAAATGAAATATCTGGATGAAAACAGCCATTCTGTGCTTCAAATTTCTCTTTCAGATAAAGTGAAATGTGCATTGCAGAACAAAACACTACTGTGTGGTTTATCCACAGTTTGTCTAGCACCAAAGCTATATGCATTTTATAATACCTTTACAGTTATTTGTCCTGCTAATGAATGTTTAATTTCTTACTCATATTTTCTTTTTTTTCCTCCCATTTTTGACAAAAAATGATTAAGCTGTTAAATATAAGGGATGGTTCTGTAAGATTTTTTAAACATTAAGGGCTATTTAGCATTTAGACTCCCTCTGAACCAACAACATCCTGCTTATTTTAATGACTTTAAGATGGAATGAATTGCCCTCTGGAATTACCTACATCTCTTTAGATTGACTGTGGGACCCAGATTACTTTTTAGAATAAATTGGAGAAAACTAAAATGCATTTCATCCTGGATAAATCAATACTTGTTCTGTCCCAAGACAACAAATGTAATCTCCAACTCTGTAATAAACTCCACACAGGTGAAACATATGGTAGGCTACATCCCCTCTGGATATTGTTGTGAATCTCATGATATGCTGAGGAGACTTTTTTCAGTTAAGCTTCAAGGTATCTGTTGAAGCTTTTCGACTTTTCTCTATATTGTCTCTTACTGAACAGTTATAGCAATAGGTGGGATTTTCCAGTGTGTTTTATAGCCCAGCTATAAAACAGGAGGAGGAGGAGGGAGTTCAGGAAGGGGAGGGATTGCTCCAGACTCTTTTGTTCATGGCTGACAGAACAAGGTAACTGCTCGTTCAGATTTTGTATGAAAGGACAAAAGATGAAATTATGCTATGCCTCTTGTCAGCAAACAGCCAAAGTATTAAAAGTGGTAAGAGCTCATTTATATTATAGTAGACAGTCAATGAACTGTTTCCATACTACATTAAATGGAGTAATCATTACAAGAGCAGTTCTTCATATTTTTGTGCTGTTTTCAGGACAGCTGGTGTAAGATTCCTGTGGCATAAAAACTAATGATGGATCTCAATTCTGCTTCACAAACAAAACAAAACAAAACTTAACTTTGTGCTGTTTGAAAATTTCTAGGAAGACAACATTCTTGTATCTGGATTTGGAAGGACTTGTTCCTCTATTTGTTTACCATGGAAACTTTATTACCTAACAGGTCCTATGGCAGTACTCCTTTAACCACGATATAAACCTCACTTCTTCAAAAAGATGAAAAACTCTTTCCTGAAAAACTTGTCCCATCATTCCTACTGTTTTCTCTGCTTTGTCTTTCTTCTTCAATGGGCAATTACAGCTGGTAGCACTGTGTTAGCCAGCTTCCTTCCTTGCAATTATTCTTTTCATGTCATCATACTTCCTGCCTCATTGCCTCATATAAAATGATCAAAATATACCCAAATTATTTTCCTTTGCAGGTGGATTTCAGGTCCTGTCAATTTTGGCACTCAACATTATGTTCTAGTTGTACACCAAACAAGGAGGGATTGGTGTCAAGTCACACATTATTCTCCATATGCTCTTCTGCCTTTGCTCTAGCCCAGAAATGCTGTGCCACATCTTCTCCAGTCTCATACACCCCTCTTACCTCTTAAAGACTAGAACAGCCCTTTTGGTTTTGGATGTACAGCAACTTGTTTGAGGAATGCCAGGCACTGTGTAGAAAAACCTCAAAAATGTTCCATAATTTCTGTGTTTCACTAATGGGTTAAATACCATAAGGAAACAGGTAGGATTTTACACAGCCTGTGTGTTAATGATAAGAAAGGCATGTTGTGGCCACACAGAGCCATAAATACTGTGGTGTATGCTGCAAAATGCTGGAAACCTCTCTTGCATTTGGCAAGCACAACTTCTATTCAGTTGTGTTCATAAACTAAACTGAGAAAAAGGTAAATAAAATATGTTTTCAGCATTGATTGCAACTTTTTTTGCTTTAACTTACTCATATTTAAACTATCACCTAAGAATTGCACCTTATCAATGAGCATAGTCCATTCACTGGTTTATGCACACAGAAATCTCAAAAAAATGTCTCAAATCCACATCAAGTTTTCATATATGTTATATTTTCATTTAGGTGAAAACTGTGTAACACCACACATTGCCAGACAACTTCCTACTAGCTAAAGAAGAGTCGTATTTGTTTAGTCCTCTATATGGGTTAATGGTGAGCTAATTTCTGATGCTCATGTTTGTGAGAGTGGGATGGGAAGAGCTGCAAAGCAACAGGAGGACATCCTGCTTGTGGTTGATCGAGATCTCAGTGTTCTTTCAACAGCACCCAAATCTACTGTACAAATGCAGAACAAAAAAAAACCTAACCAGCAAACAGAACCAACTTCAGAAGTGTGTGTATATGTATATATAATTGTGTGTGTGTGTGCATGCACTTACATACGCATATACATATATAAGCATATGCACATAGTGACACGTGTATATGGTCCTGAATCCAGCTTATTAATATGACAGTTAAATATGTTCTAGTTAGCATAGAGTGTAATTCACAGTGATATTGTTCTATTTTGATCTTATTCATAAGTTGTAGATCAGTTGTACAAGATTACATCTAAGAAAAATGCACATGTCTCTGTGAAGACCATAGATAACATTTTTATGGCAACTAGAAAAAATATCTGATTTGATTTTCAAGCTTAATTGAAGATCTTTTGAGGCTAGAATCAAACTACAAAGTAAATTTTCTGGCATATATTCATTAATTTGATTTTTAGAAGCTACTATATAGCCTGCAATTGTTCTTTTCATGCCATCTTACTTTCTGCCTCATTGCCTCTTACAAAACGACCAAAATATCCTCAAATTAAGATCTGGGGAGGAAAAAAACGACATGCTCTTTATAAAATGGAAATTACTTTAAAAATATTACTGCCTTTTGTAGGTTTTGTAGAGTTCTCAAATAAATTCTCAATAAATAAGGATTTAATCAGTTTAAGGATTATACAATAAATTAAAATATCACTGGAATACCAAATACAGTATTTACATTCATTTTACTATAAAACTGCATGGGAATTTTAAAAGTGAAAACTTCAATAAATGAAAACTTTAGTTACTGGTATTGATCAAGAAACTAACATACATTTACTGTCATGTATACTTAGAATCTAACAAAATTTCCAGATCAAATTGCATGTGTTGCAAAATTGCTGCACTACAAAAGGAACGGTGTACCAAATACTCTGTGTCTTTGGAGCAAGCAAAAACTAGGTACTTGATTTAAACTAAACAGGTAATTTCTAGAAAGGCTTTTATGACTAATTGAAGAATAATCAATCATCCAGAACCCAAATCATTCCACTTACTGGAGCTGAAAGAAATCATTAACATTGACATTTGTTTTTTCATGCTGAAACCCTGTGCTGAATATAACTTCAACAGCCTTGCAGGCAGTTTCTGGACAGTCTCATTTGTTATGGATTTGTCTGTTGTGTAGGTAAAAGATGCCTGCATTTTTGGAGGATGCAGTTGTTATTTGATTTGCAGGATTTTTAGAATATTTCAATACTATTCTGCTGAGTTATGTAGTCCTGAGTGAAATGAAGAGTTTATATTTCAGACAAAAAAAAAGGATAAGCTTGGACATTGAGGAACTTACATTACACTATAGTCTCAGGGTCTTGAAGACATGCTTTCCTTCACTTTATGTTTCACGTACCTGCCTAGAATAACATTCCTTATACTTGAAAATGAAGATTAGTTTTCTGTCTCCAAAAATACTTTTCTTCTAAAAACATATGTCAGTTTTCTGTCTTCAGGAAGGAGTAATAATATTGAACTTATATAACCATACAAAAGATAGTTAAGAGAGAATATGAAAATACACTTCTCAAACCCAGCAATTTGTGGCCTTATAACTGAAGCCTTAGAAGCCTGATGAGACCACCCCAGTAACCACAATGTGTCAAGTCATATCCAGGTCCTCCAACGATGCTGCATCTTGATTAAAACAGAGACACATTCAGCACTCACTGACAAGTCTATTAGTGGCAGGATTTAAAAGGATCTTCCCGCAAATATCTTAAGACCCACTATTAAGAAACTGAACTGGAGATAAGTGGAGTGCACTACACATGTTCAACAATCAGCTTTGGTTTCTTAGTGTGATTTTCTGGGGCTGTGAACACCAGAACAGCTGATGTCCAAGAATTCACTCATCTGCAAACCTCAACATTTTGGGGCAGTAGTGTCTCATCTAAACCTAACTCCACTACCACAGAAACTGGGAATTGTAAAGCAGACACATTTAAACTGCTGCTCAGAAGCCAAGTTTCCAGAGAGAGAGCACCTAAACTAAATGAAATTTGTCTGACTAAAATGTGAAGCTGATCGGTGGTTCGCATAAAAATTTACCAAACGCTTATCTACTCTCAGTTTGCTTCACTTTCTCATGCCTCAGACATGACAGGCAACCAGAAAGATGATGGAAAATAGGGAATCAGCAACGCCTTTCCATCTTGACAGGTAGATTGGACCTAATTAGTCACAAGAGGCAGAATGATCATAGCTTGAAAGTGTCCATTGAAGGATCTGTGACATTTTTATATCTGGGCACTAAAAATCACTGTAGTTCTAAAATAATTTTCCCCCAAAGTTCTAAAAATTCATGGCAAGGTTGTCGCCTCTGAAACATATCTCATGGTCAAAAGGTCTAGATGGGAATTCAGGCTGCTCCTAGAGATGAAATTCTGGCCTCATAGGAAAAAAAGAGTCATCCAGTCAAGAACGACAGTTTCAGGAATTGAGGCTATTTAAATAAAGAGTATGAAAGATTAAGACAAGGGACCAGAAACAATCTGTTCAAAGTGTAGAGTTTGAAAGATTGGACACTTTCCAGACCTGCCTGGCACAGATGCCTGAAGCACTCTTTCAGTATTTATTCAAGTGCAGGAAACTAAGGAAACTGTCAAATCTGTAACATTTCTCATGGTCATATTCATATTTCCAGTGCTAGACCTATATACAATGTTTTTCAGCCATCAGTCTGACAGTTTTGAGTGTATGGGAAAGATTAGCAGACTCACAGGACATGGTCTTGGTCATTCAGATCAAACAGAACTCAGTTTGGCAGGATTCTCTTTATGTTTTCAAAAATTTATCAGCCAAATAATCCTCTCTTCTTCTTTGTTCAATATTTATTTGAAATTATATTTGTAGAAATTATAATTGTAGAAAAGTCATTGTGCACTAAAACATCAACAATATCCAAAATTATTTTCCTGTTCAGCACATACAGGTTCATTATAAATGAAATGACTCCCAGATGTTCTAATGCTTCTAACACTTGCATAAAGAACATGTGGTTAAAGTAACTTGGGGATGATTTGGGTGATGTTGGTAGAAAGAATGAAATTATTACAAAGTTTTCCCCTGCAGAATCCTCTCTGTAAGAGCACATCCATCCATTCATTCATGCAAGAGCACATCCACCCATTCACTCATGCAAGAGCAAATCCATCCTTCCTTGGGAAGATGCATTTGAACACCTTTCAGCTTCTTGAATGTTCAAATTACCAAAAGTTTTGTTTTTCCACCCATTGTGTGTGAGAATCCCTTTCCTCAGCCTTAGACTTGCTGACTAACTGTCATCCCAGGATGAAATAATAGCAATTATCTTTTATTAGATATGAAATCTTTAAAAAATACCTTAACTAAACATTCCCTCTTGGACTCCATGGTTGGTAAAAAGCACAACAGACAATTTGCTTTCTAATGTTATCAGTGTTTCTAAAAATACAACTGAAGTCCCACTTTTAGTTTTTATTTTTGGGCATCCACAGGAATTGCTGAAGCAATCAATGCCACCACCCTGAAATTCCATTAAACACAAAAGCGTTGAGGACATACAGTGGGCTGAACAGCTCCTGGTACATTGTTTGTAGGAAGGTTGTCCTGGTGGACGAAGATCCTAATGCTATTCCATACCATCTTAAGTCATTGCCAAGGAGTAGGGGAAAGGGACTCTTTCTCTCACTTCCAGGAAGAAAGGGCTTGGGAAAACATGGCTGTTGTCCAGTCAGGTTGGGCTCTGCAGTGAGTATTTTTACATGTGAATCATTCTCTCTTTTTGTATACTTTTTAAATTGGTCTTGTTGCTGTTACTGTTCATTTTCTTATCTCATTGCTGTTTCCAGTAAATTGTTTCTTATCTCAACCTGTGATTTTCACCTTTTTGTGCCTCTAATTCTCAACTCCATTCCTGGAGTAGGAAGGGAAGGTGTGGGGCAGTAGTGAGCGAGCAGTGTCTGGTTTGGGAGAGACTCAGAGGGGGGACACTAAACTGGGGAGTGTCTTTCCTAAACCATGAGAAAAGTTTACACTGGTCTCCTCACAGGACTGTTAGAGAACAAAATGCAAAATACCATCTGTTCTGCAGGCCAGCATATTCACAAAACACATGACACCCCATAAAAAAGTTGATATCCATAGATAGAATCCAAAGTTTGATCCCTAAATATTATAAGAAATACATTTTGTGTCATCTTGTATCATTCAAAGATACAATAATTATTATTATTATCACATAAAAACTGGAATAGGCTGAAGGACTAAATTATAATTAATTGGTCAGGGGATAAGTCCAATTCTTAGATAAAGAAATTAACATTTTATAGGCAAGTACTTAAATGTGTATTTCAAACCACGATTATAAAGTGATCTCTACCTAGGAGTAGAATGGACCCCTTAGAGTTATAATCTTTTAATGTGTTTTTGTTCAAATAATAATTTCAATTATATGTTTTTCAATACAAGGAAAAAATACAATATCCAAAGGTACCACAACAGCAATTTAAAAATCATGTTTAAACAGATGACTTCTCCCAGTCTGGGTTATTCAAGTCTTAAAATCCAAACCTAGATCCTTTCAGTTGTGCACTAGCAAGGCATCTATCTGATCATAGCTGATTTGCAGCAGTGTAAAGAAGAGCTGAAATTCCAAACTGCTTAAAAATCTACATTTTCTTCCTTCTCATTTATTAAAGGTTAGTAACGTCATTTTTTTTGAGAAATTTTTTATTTCATTGTGCACTAAAATTAACATGGTTGTTTGGTTTTAATGTTTTTCCTCCATGCATTGGAATGCCTAAATTGTGTTTTTGAAATCATAATTCCTATCTGTTGATTAGGAATGATTTAGCACCACAATGAAATAATTAGAAAGGGCTGCATAAGGACCACATATGGGAATGTACATCAAAAGGCAAAATATGGAATTCATAATAGCATATAAAAATATATGTATTAGATCAAATAGACTCTTTTCCATGAAGCTTTTACTCTACCACTTACAGTGAATAGATAATATTGAAAGACTCACTAAGTGTTTGATCCTTGAGCATCAGAAAGAATATTCTAAGCAGAAGATAAAGGCATTGGACATTCCTACAACACAGTGGTATGAAATTATTCTTCATAAAAAATGTGTAGTGGTCATCAAACATAGGAATGCACTAGAGTAAGAATCTATTTGTATCTGTTGTGGCTTTCGTAATACAATGGCATCTGCTTCAATTTCAGCAAAGGAAGATTACATGTAGTGTTATTTTGTTGCATTCAGTCCATCAGTGATGCAGTCTATGTGCCTTAATGGCCTCTGCTTCTAATGGCTTTAAACCAGCTTAATTCTGTTGCTTCTTTTGATCACAGTACATATACTCAGCATCTCAAAAAAAAATGTAATATCTTTTTTTTTTCTCATTTGTTTAATTTCTCACGCCATTGAAATTCTGCAGAGAAGTGACGGGTCTATATTGCAGTCTATATTGCAGTTTTGACAACAGCAATTGTGTGGGTGGAATAATTTTCATGACATAAAGGGAATATTTGGAAATACTGCATAATATTGCAATACAAATTTGCAAATATTTGGAAATACTGCAAAACCACTTTGGAATACTGCAAAATAATCTGCAAGTAAGATGTGATAACCCTAGTGCTCAAAAACACAGACCCACAAAGGTAAATTTGAGATGAAACAGGTAATATCAATGATTTCTTGACAAATATGTGCACCACTTACATTGATAAAGCCATGTCTTAATTTCTAATTTTACAGTCAGCATACTCAGTGCACTTTCCAGGAACAAAAATATTCATTAAATGTATTCTTTACTTGTGAGAAGGTAACTGGCATGTAATTTTTTTCAGGATGGTTTAGTGTTTAGGATCTTAAGCTGGGGATTAAAATACCTTCGTGTAATTCTATGTGCTGACACCAACTTACAGCACAGTCTTGGGTGGGTGATTAAACCTACACCTGTAGTTACCTTCTGGTTTCCCAGTGGTGCATGCTGATGCCTTGACAATCCTCTAATTCCAAACTTGCTTTCCAAATCTGCAAAGATCCTAAGGAAAAGACATTCTTTTGCAAAACAGCTCTGAGGTAGTTCTGGCAGAACTGCATACTGTTCACCAAATGAAGTAGAAGTATGTGAAACTAAATACAAAATGTACATGACTACATAGATTGCACACATACTATAAAATAATCCAATTAGGGATGCAAAGGATAATAATTCTGGAATTTCTTAACTCTAAGAAGTTCTTTGTTTTACATTCAGCTTTTCTTTTTTTTTTTTTTTTTTTTTTTATTATGCTTTTTTTTTTTTTTTTTTTTAGTAAAGCTGTTTTTTTTTTTTTTTTGTGGTACTGTGGCGGCAACCTGAGTTGTCAAGAATTGCATTTACTTTGCCTCATACAAACCTGAACACAGACTAGGGGGCCAAAGCCCCAGAATATTGACAAAAAACACACCTAAGGTTAAACAGCAGACTAAGATAATGTTTGTGCTAAGACCATTAGAAATTAAAAATAGGTATGTCATATCCAGTGTCGGAAGAGTTTGTAAGACTCATGGCAGTGGTAAAGTTTAAAGAGAGAGTTAGTACTGGGAGTACATCCTACTCAAATGTGCCACGGATCAAAGAGCAAAGGTTGAAAAAATCTTGTATCTGAGAAATAATGAAAGCTAGACTATAACCAGTGAAGAATCTAAAATAAACAGCTACAATTGTAAATATATATGAATAAAAAGCAGCCATGGCAGAGCTAAACTATGCATTAATGTAGAAGATAAATGTTTTGTTATTGACAATATGCAGCATGAGACCTCCTGGGTCACTGGATTAGTCTCCTTGTCACGTGGCTATTACGTAATGTAGGAAAAATACAGTCCAGATTACAGGCACCCTTATTTAATGCTCTTTTGTTCCCTTCTTTCCCTGTTTCACAAGCAGATTTCTCTGTGTGTAATGTACATTTGGTGTTACCAGCAAAAAAATTATCTGATCTAACATAGAGTTAGTTTCAGCCAATAATTAATGTCCTCATACTGAAACTGTCAGTGTCCTTGAGGTGACAGATGGTGCTGACTACTACTAATGTTCTGAGACCCTTTCAAAATCTTCTGTATTCAGAGGCTGAGAAATATTGAGCTAGACTAAATAAGCCAGGTTCCTCCTTCTGCTCAAGAAGTTGTGTGATCAATGTTTCCCACTTCATTTCAGAAATTCTTCTGAGAATTAGTTTTCTTAGGTGCAGATGCTCAGAATTACTGCCTTCTGCCTTGTATAGTGGCACTACTGCTGCTTTACCCATTAACACTGCTATGAATATCCATCAATGAATAGCTGTCAATATGACACCAGCGTTACCAGGAATATATCTTCTACTGAATCCCGGACAGCATTTGTTGCACCAGAAAGGCACCTCATGCTTCTGTAATGAAATAGCCTGTCTCAACCCTCTCTGGATGCTGCTCACTAGTAGATTTGAAGGGGGACTTCCTTGTGTGTGACAAAGCTCTGCAGGATTTTTGTGAATCTAACAAAGCGTGTGCACTGGGTGCATAAAGGGGAATACTGTATTCTTTCTCAGGTTGGTGTTATGCTGTGTCATGTACAGCTTCTCTGCGAAGCACATAGCAAGATAAATATAAATGAAAATAAGCTTGTACAATTGGTGCTTCTCATGGTATTGCACTTCCAGAAACATGTGGTTATATTGAAGAAACTTGTAAGCAAGGCAACAGCTGAGGACATGATCACCAAGATGTGCTGTAGAAATCAAGACACTGAAGCACAATGTTGGAAAGAGTAAAATGGTATTCTCCCTTGTGATTTGCTACTACCCAAACAAAAACTTGCTGGGGGTGGCAAGTGGACGTGCATGATCTTGCAAAGGTGGCTGTAGCAAAGGAGCAGACATGATCAAGGGAAACAAATGTAGAGTTCTAGTTATTCTTCAACAAAATAGAAACAAGAAAGATGCAGTTTCAAAACCACTTAAAGCATGCCATGGAAGAGATCACAGAGCCTTTTTAGCCAGGCTCAGAGACTACTGCAGAAATTATACCCGCTACTGAGGATTCTTGCTGTTAAGCATAACATGGAGAATCTCTTTTCCTTTTATGATGCTGTTCTAACCTTCATCTATAGTTTTCATAAATATACCATTTTACCTTTAAATCTTTACAGATTTCATGGATCTGACGGGCTGGACATACAATTCCATGCAGTATGGAGGATCTGTGATTCCAGGATGAACAAATCAAACTACACTCCAGCACTGAGCTGTAAGTTCCTAAGAATTCCTTGTTCAACCCATCACTGAACACTGAAGACTTACTCAAAGGATTGTGAACAGGTGATTCTTTCAGCATTAACCTGAGGTTTTTTTGTGAGTTTGTTGTTGTTGTTTTGGTGTTTGCTTGTTTGTTTGTTTGTTTCCAGGAAATAAAATAAGAGGACAAAACTTTGGGGTCTCCATGAACTCTCTTCTGCCATTCCTATACACATGGTCCCGTTTTTTTGTACTACTCTCTTACATCTTCAAGCACATTTAGTTTTTCTCTATGAGATTCAGAGTTTTTAGCTCCAGTCTCTTCTGCTAAACTCACCTCTTTCTGTTAAACCTGTCATTAGCTTATGATATATCTCTTTTTTTTGTTGTTTGTTTTTTGTTTTTTGTTTTTTGTTTTTTGTTTTTTTTTTGGTCTTGTTTGTTTGCTAAGTCCAGTCTCAGCTGGACTATAAAGATTTTGGAGCAGTACCTTATCTATCAGTGTATCATTTTTATGTATCCACAAATCTTTTTGGATATTTTTATATTGGAACAGGTTTGTGGGGATATAAATTTTCTAAACTACCTGCATTCTTAAAAGTAGCATTTACTTTTGAATTTAAATTTTAAAGGAATAGAGTTTGTGCTGTGGTAGTCCAGATACTTTCTTTTCATAGTTATCTTCTCATTCATGTGGATATGCTGATAAGAATGTATTTTAGGTTTGGTTTTTTATCTTTGCTATTTTACAAGCATTCATAATTAACTACTCTTGATAAATATCAAGTTATTTTATTTTATAGCACTCCTCACTACAAGTCTGAAAACACAATATCCCAGATGATGAAAGATAGAAAAATACTTACAGGGAAGCATACTTCTGATTGTAAATATATTTGAAATTCTTTCAAATATGGAAACATATTTAGAGAAGCATATTACTAGTCACCATCTCCCTATGCAGAATACCATTTCGTGAGTGGGATGTTGCTTTTGTTGCTGATTTTAAGTTCATTACTGTGGTAACAAGTAGGATTATTCTGAATAAAGCTGGTCTCTTGGCTTTTAAAATCTGGAAACATAGGAAATCCTCTGTAGAAAAAAATGCCTACATTTTGTATAAGCTGTCAGTGAAATCATGTCTACCTCTTAGTTACACTGGTCTATATTAAACAAGATATTCTCTTCTATTGCAGATTTAGTCTCCCAATTGAAACAGTAGCACTTAAAGACAGGAAGGGTTAATTCCTATACACTATCCCTCTGGGAACACTCCGTTAGACTGACCCAGAAAAAGCATAAAGCTCATTTTTCAATTCAGCAGCTAATTTATATTAGGAAATTAAATGCTTCCAGGGTCCCTTTTCCCAGCCTGGATCATTGGCATGTTCTGGTCATGATCATACTGTATAGTGCTGGTCTGGTAAGGAATGGGCCGGTGCCAGTTGACAGTACTTCTAGGACTGGGCATATTCTCAAACTCTGTTTGGGAAATATTTAGGTTGGTAAAAGATGATCCAGGTTAAAAGACTGGCAATGACCACTCTGGAAATATAATCATTTAGCCTATCAGCACCCTGAGAGTGTTTAATTTTCTTATTTAGATATAGCCAACATGGCTGAAGTTTATGGATACTTTGGAACAAGCTGCATAAACTCAATGGAATTTAGAAGGGCTGGGATGACAACTCCTAAGTGTGATTAAACCTTTAGCACAAATTGTGAGTGCAGTCCTTTACATGCTGAAATGAAAAACAAGGTTTAGTTCAAGCCTAATTAAATTCGTTTGGATCCTTTCTAATGACTTAGTCTGTATTTGAAGAAAATAAATGCTCAGAATTTAAGTATATTACTGTTCTTCTGTGACATGTCCATACTTCGTTGTTCTCAAAGGCATCCCAGGTCATATTTAGGATAGTCCGTTTATTCAGTAGCAGTCCTTTCATTCTTCCTGTGGAACCATACTGATTTTCTTGAAGCTTCTCTTTACATCTCTCATTCATCTGCCTTTCATCTGTATGCCTCATCAGATAAAGTGTTCAAAATCCCAACTGGGATTTTCTCTCCTTATTGCACTGATTAAATGATTTGCCTGCAGACATTTCAGAGTTTTTTCAAAATGTCATTCAAAAAACAGCACTTTCTTTAAGTGATGTTTATCATGAATGTTTATTCAAAACCAGAAGGTGGTACTAGAATGAAAGACAACTCCATCCTCAGCATTTGCTGAGTCACATAGTTTGGCTTTACACTGGCAGGCAGGGATGCCCAGAAGAGCAGGTCAATAGAATGCAACGAGTCTGAGAAGCTACAGCACCACTGTAAAAGATTTGGGTGTTCATTTTGTGTTAGTGCTAAGCTGGTGTATTGAGTGGTCATTTGTGGTTGTGTTGCCTTGAAAAGCTGACCTAGAAACAGAGACTAGACAGGAGTAAGGGAATAAAGGTGGGTATTTATTCGAAAGGCCTCCAAAGGTACATTTAGGGCAAACAGAATCCCCCTAGGGGCTGCACCCAAAATGGATAGCAGGTCACAAGTTTTCCACACCTTTATAGGTTTGGTCCATTTGCATATCAGCATAAATTCACCGATTAAAACTTTGCAATTTCTCCCTAGCTCCCCTAGCTTGCTCCNTATGACTATTTTAGCATGAGAGAACAGCAGCTAACAGGCTATAAAGCATCTCAGATTTACACATTGGGCAATACAGAATTTGAAAAATACAAGGGTTAAAACCTAAGGCATCTGTTGGAACAAATTAAATGTACTCCTGGTCTTCCAGATTGGTTTTATGTCAACGTATTCAAAATGCACGTTCTAAGATGACAGCGATGGCAACCAGAGACAACTGGACATCAGTTTCAAAGTGCACTCTGGTTCAAACTGAAATACACCCTTATTTCTTTATTTAAGTCAGGAAGAGGTCTGAGGATATCTGAAGAAATTTATATGAAGGTTTAACAAATATTGTCAAAAAATGAATGCAGACAATACTAAAATCAACCAAAAAGTTGCAATATTTAACTGAATGTCTCAAGAGAACCACTACTGCCATATGGAAACGCCTTTACATAGTAGAAGATAGGACACTGGAATCAAAAGAATGAGAAAGAAAAAGTCTAGAAAAAAAACGAAAACATTAGACACTGACTAGAAAAAAAGCAAAACAGTAGAGAAGGAATAAAGAAGTGAACTTCAGGAGCTGATTTTTAAAAGCACAAGTAGTTTATGTTAAATTACAGTTTTGCAACAATAGAGTTTCAAGTAATTTTAATAAACTGTTTCTTAAGGGAACTGAATTTAGATTCACACTAAGACTTTACTGTCTTAGTGTATATACATATACAGTGCAGCAGACTATAAATAGCACACACAAAAATAAAGAGTCATTAGCAGCTGTGTCTCCCTTGATCCACTTAATTAGGAAACATCTGTGATGTAGTCAGTGTTCTTTTTCATAATTGCTTAATACAGGATAGGATGATATGAAACCAAAATATGTGTTTGGGAGATTTTAGCTCACCAATTTATCATGCATATGTTTTAAATGTTTTTAAAAGGTCCGTTTTCATCATAGAAAGAAATCATACATCATAGAAAGCCACCAAGTTATAAGATGTCAACTGCTTTCAGCTTCAAAAGCCAGACTTTTTTCTTGATCAGTGGGAGGGGGAAGTTAATATTTTTTTTAACTGAAAGTAAAGGGACAGAGTAAATAGATAAAATGGAGAATTTATTAATAGAAATGAGTGAAATTTCTTTCTTAGGAATATTTTACACTTAGGTCTTGTAATATTTTTGATCTTTAAATCTCCTAAACTGGCAAAGCCAATGAGCTATTGCTAAGACTGTAGATTAAGAATGTTCAGCATTAAATCTGAAATCCATTATTTTTTTCTGTTGAAACATGAACAGTATTCATTTCTAAATACACTTTCCTACCAGACATTTGTTATACCTAGTAAAATAAAACAAAATCTACATACTACTGGTTAATAATGTTCAGTGGCAGAAAAAAGTTAAAATTCAGTACATTTTTCTCCCATTCATAAAAAAAGCAAAAGAGATAACAGGAAACAGAAGGGAGAGGTTGTTTATGAAGACAAAAATGTAAGTAATGAATTTACCTGTGAGTGTCTGGGCTTGGTAGAAAAAAAAAGTCAGAAACAAGTATTTTAAAATAGTAATTTTGTATCTTCCATAACAACAAGAGTTGCATGATATTCCTAGCAAAAAGCATTGTTTCATTTACACTTCTATGTTCTTTAAAAATCTTTACAGAAATTAACTATGCACCTTTGAGCTAAGATCCCTGTAAAGCATGACAGGTCAACTTTATGACTTAACAATCTTGTAATATTTGAATTAATCATTTTGGTTGCCTGATAATTTCTTTGGTTTTGTACTCTTTTCAGTAGACAAAATGTGTAGGTTAAGGAGAGTGTTAACCTTTTAGAAGGGAGGGACTGTGAGAATGAGGTTTTATTGCTCTTATCTTCCTCTTGTTTTCTTATGTGCTGTTCTCAAATATTACTTTCCATCAGTTTTTGATCTGTGGACAAAATAATCTTAGAAAAAAAATAAAAAGAGTGGTTTGGCCTCTCATTTATTTGTATTCACATGTTTCTGTCACTGGATTGTTGACAAGCCCTCAGAAAAAGTGCAGGATGGTGGTGAGGGGAGAAGCAAGGGGAATAAGTGGGAAGACTGGAATCAGGAAAGAGGGGTAAGGAGTCAGTCAACAGAGCCTGTAAATTTTGAGATAGCTGTCTGGCTGGTTTTGTTTTGGGAGTATAGACTTTCTCACTCTTAAGTGACCAAATTATTTTTCTTTTTGTCCACCTCGGAGTGTGGAATGATGAGGGCCCCTAGAAGAGTAAATTGGAATTTGATGGCTGTGGTAACAGAGAGGCTGAAAAGTCAATGTGGTTGTTAAAACAACTCTTTCCTCCCATGTGTTGCTATACATGCCAGCACCAAGTGTTCGTGACAGGAGTGAGAAAATAAGTGAGATAAAATTCCAATTAGATCAGTGTAATTCAGTGATGAAGATGATGTTGTAAACACCAAGAGAAAGAAGTGAGAGCAAATAACAAAGGTGCTGTAAGACAAACTCCAAGTATAATATATGGACAACAATATTAAAAAATCTTGTGTTTTTCTTACTTTCCTCCTAGCTCACAAGGAGTTATTTTTCTGACATTTTCCATTCACAGTCCTCTTAGACGTTACCAATGTATTCAGCTGGTGTCAGAATTAATTCTAAGAGAGTGACAGCTTCTTGTAAATACAATTAAATGTCACTACAGGACAAATAAAATATTGTAAAATTATCTAATATAGAGTCAGAGGAATTTGGAAAAATAATACAGGTAAATAACAAGATTTAAATTCAAATTTTCTTAAATAATCCCTCAGTTAAGAAGTGCATAAACCTAAAAAAATAGAGGGTGGCAAATATTACAAATATTATTGGACAAATCTTTCAGCGGTTTCTTAGGGCTAGGTCCTTCCTCTGACTGAATCCAGTTTTCGTTATTAAGAAGTGAAAGGGACATGCAGAGATATCTAATGCAGGTTTTATTCTGTCTCTACAGAAGACAACACCTCTCCCACCGTCAAAGTTCTAAAACTTTTCACAAGCTAAGGGATTACCTGAGGCAAGTGTGGACTGTGTAAATATTTTATGATGGTGTTCTGTTGATAGAAAGGGACATTAGTATGTAATAAAGACAACTTTCAGGCTTCTTGTAATTAGGCCCGAGTCTTCAGCACATACATAGAGAAAAAAACCAGGAAAAGAATGCATGGGCTTTGTTTTACATTATGCCTAGGACAGAGATTTAAAAAGTTGTCTAAAAAGATGAAATAAGAGAATAAGATTTCTCTCTATTGAATATATTTATTGTCTATTGTTTATACCTTTTCTTAATCCAAGACTTCAGAGTTTTTCTTGATCTGCAGTAGGAACCAAGAAGATGTTATCCTCTTGTTTTATGAGAGAGAACAAATGGAAGAAGTATTTAATGACCTGCTTTTAGACATTCAGAAACTGGCCGTACTTCGAGCATATTGCATGGGGCAAGGTCATGCCTTAATAATATTAAAAATCTCACAGAGTCCATCGGCATTTGGGAAAACTGCATTCTTTCCCACTGCAGGGTCCTTTGGGATTGCCAATGGTTTTGTTTTCTCCTTCTGTTTCCCCGTGGCATAATACAGGTTTGGAATTATTTTTCTCTTCTATACTGTAAGTCTTCAGCTATCAGATACTGATAGCTGAGCAGCATTTGGCACAGAAATCCTTCAAACTTTTTTATTAAGTTTTTGCTTGTGATTATAAAATTCTGGGCTTTTTGATTCCAGTGGGCCAAGTATGGGTCACTAGCTGTGATTCTAAGAGCTTTTGATCAATTTTCAATAAGAATGGTGATGCTGAATATGGAACAGAGGCATGATAGAAGTGGGAATGTGGAAAAGGAAACAACAGCTGAAGTGGAAGCCAAAAGTCAAGCAACCTAATGTACTCAAGCTGGGGGAGCTAGATAATCTCCCTGCAGCACTGCATGAACTCACATGTGAAGTTGCAGATCCAGCAGCAGAGCTTTTAAATAAATCTCTTAAATCAGGAAAGGTATAACCAGAAAACAGTCAACACAGGACATGCATTTACAAAATAGAAAATAAACAAAGGCCTATATAAGTCCATAGTATGTTAGGTATGTGCAAGGCTTTAGAACACTTCAAGAACACTTCAAAAATGTAGAGGAAAATGAAAAAGGAATGCAGTACAGATTTACCAAACTTACATTTTACCAAAACAATATAATGTCTTTTTTAGATGACGATTTTCAAAGACAGGGAGATCAAAATCAGTCTAATTTCTTAGAAATCCAGTGAAGAATTTTATGTGACTTCATGTAAAGAATGTATTTAGTTAAGATAGTTACAATTAAATTTGTTTAAGAATTGTCAGACTTTTCTGAATCAAAATATATTTATTCAAAAACTGAGTGGTTCCACTGGTTGTTCTGATACAAAAAGTAGGAGAATGCAATTATTTATATTAACGAAGTTAGAAAGTGTTGTAAATAAAGAGAAGGGCAGGAATATTTTATGAAGGACTGAATAATTCTGAGTACACAAAAATTCCTGTGTAATGCATGTAGTAGTGCAATAGTGAAAAACTGAGTACTGATGAACTAAATGGAATTTCTGCTACAAGATTAAATGACTGAAACAAATGAGAACCTGATTAATCTTGGAGAATTTATTGATCATAAGATGAAAATGGGCTTATATCTCGAAATATTCTGAAGCTAGAAAATTTAATTAAATAGCTGTAATCTTAAGTGGTATCTTGTGAAATATTTCCAGGAGATTTGTCATAGTAATGTCATTACCAGAGATCTTTTTAAATAAGGGGAATTTCAGAAGAGCCTCCCAGTCTGACATATCTGTGCACTATTCTGCTTTTTTCTCCATAGATTAATTCAAGCTGGGAGCAGAAGAAAGCTACTAGCAGAGCAAAATACTGAAGAGTCAAGCAAAAAACTGGCTTGTTTTTAGTGCAGGAAAATGACTGATGTGAAAGCGTTTTTTTCTCTATCAGTAAAGAGAGAAAAGCTGTGTAAACTGAAGGATGCAGCTGGTATCAAAATGCGGGGGAACAAATGGTTGGTAATTTATGTAGGATGGAAGGTTCTTAATCATCAGAAGATTTCAAGCTAATTCTTCTTATATTATTAATGGGTGTTAAAAGCATCCCTGTTGTTTCAAGATAAAACTTGGTAAATGTATTAAAGAAAATAATATGTGATTATGTTTGTATTATGACTGTATGTACTGCCTGGAAAATGGAATCCAATTCACCTATCAGTGCTATATTTACTGAAAAACTGGCTAAATAATAAGACTTTTAACTTAAAAACAACAGCAGCAACAACAACAACAACAACAAACGAACCAAAAACACTTTCACTTTTCTTTTTGCCCTCCAGATCCATTTTTTTTTATCAGACAAACCTTCCAAAGTTTGAGGGCTGCAATCCCACTTATTTTCTGATAAAATTGTTATTTCTGAAATCATAATGGTACTCCAGGGTCTAAGAATTAGGATCCTCGCTTACAGTAACCACCCAAAACCCAGCCAATTCTACATGGTCAGAAGAGCCAAAAGGCTTCAGTCAGGCTGAGACCTTATGATGACTAGGAATGGACAACTTAGGGAGCTTTTTTATACCTCCCCACAATCTCTGATGTGCACACATTTTGAACACTTGTGTGCTATACTTTTTCCCCTCCCCCATGTCAAGAAGGATAATGTAGCAACATGTAAATGTCTGGGGAAGGGTGCTCAGTATTTGGAAAAGCATCCGTCTATGCAAGACACAATAAATTAGGATAGGACTCTTCAGCTTGGCAAGAGATTAATAAGGAATAATATCATAGATATATATGAATTACAGGGAAGCTTGGTACGTGTAATTGTTTGCTGCTTCTTCCAGTAAAAAGAAAATAGAAAGGACATTAAATGAACATAGAATGGGACAGATTCTACACAGAAATGAGGGATTTTTTTTTTGCCATTAGCTTGCAATCAAGATGTGTAACTCCTTGCCTCAGGATGCTGCCAAACCTGGCTCGGAAAAATCTCTGAGCTGTCTGCTGCTGGAGATAAGCCAGTATCTTGGAGAAGCACTGTTAAAGCTTGACCTGATCTTACACTTTTACAGCCTTCGCTACTGGCAGCATCAGCTGTGTGAAGTGGAGTTTTGTTTTGACCTGATACAGTCTCTTTTCAAAATAATTTTGAGAAATTCAGGAATTGGTCAAAAAATTACTGCTGGGCATTTCAACAGAGCAATGACCAACCAAGGTTTAGTCCTGTCTCCAACATGCTATCATTCTTGTAAAAGTCCTTTACAAACATGCTCCCTGGTCTCAGCTGCTTCCTTCCCTGTCAGAATCAGTTCTAATTTTGGCTTTTCTGATCTCTCAAGTCCCACAAAGCCAAGTTAGGAGGGAGCTGCACTGCAGCTAATTGGAAGGAAATAAAGGAGATTCAATTGGTCCTCCTATTTGATTGCAAATAGAATTGTTCCAGTCAGCTTCTCACATGCAATGCTGGTGAATACATGTGACAGAGCAGGCTGAGCCTTTAACTGGTCATTATTCACGAGAAACAGCAGACTTGGCTTGCATTTCAGATGGCAGGCTGTGCTTCCAGTGCTTTGTAGGAAGACAAAAAATTGATCTGTTTACTTGCAAGATGAACATACTTTATGTGGAAATTATGGGGAGATAATCAGTGTGAAATCCCATGCTATGGTTTTCAGAATAAAGCCACAATATAAATTAGCAAGGAAGAACCTGGCTGTATCCTCTTTAATGGCAATACTTTTACTGTTTTCTCGGTATTTTTAAGCTGTAAGGTTTATGATGCACTCAGGTTTGATTTGGTTTTGTTTTGGGGGGTTTTGACATTACATAAGCAGAACAGGGGTTCATCTTCTTTGTCTCCTTATTTTAATCTTTTCTGTATATCAAACAATATAAAATTGTGATGCATTGGAAAGATATTTGCTTATGACCTGTTGCTCCATAGGTCCAATAAATGCAGTTTCAATATTTTTTGACAGTTTTGACCTTGAAGATGGTCATTATCTCCAAGAAGTGGAGATTTTTAAAGTTTCTTTGAGAAATTCCAAAGGAAGATGCAAGCTTTACTTACTTATTTTAGTGTCCAAATACCAGACACTATTGCTACCCATTTACTTAAAGCCATAACTTGCAATTAATACAGAAAAGTTCATTTTTTTTGTCATAGCAGTTGTAGATGCCAAGATGTACACCTGTTGATTTGCTTGATCCTTGGAGCATAGCAGTTGATTTCCCATGCATGTTTAAAAAATTATCAACTTGAAGACCAAAACTAATCAGGCAACCCCTTTGGTTCCAGTATACCAAGCCTTCATGGATATCTGTTATACAACTGTTTTTAACCAGGACATTTATCCAGCATAAAAATGGGAGCTACTGTAAAACTCTTCTATCAATAGCAATGTTAGAAATATGTGCCTTGGTCTCCTGCTGTTCAAGCATTGCAAATTTTCAAATTATATGTGACAGACTGATTGTGATTTGTCTTTTTCATGACGGGAAAAAGTGTTTTCCTAACCCTGGGGGGAAAAAACTCCAAAACATTCAGCTACATTGTTCTGACCGCATTTAGCTGTTATTTTGCAAAATGTTAGTTTCTTTTAACAGGCAAATATAAATTTTCCCCAATATAGTATTTTGTAATTCATGTAGCTCTTTTCCATATTAATAATGCTGTATAAATTTCATTAAAATTCTGTGACTGCAGAGCCTACCCAATGACTTGTATTAATGAATGAATTTGTCTACTAAGCTACTGAAAAATTAAAATATTTTATGTTTATTGTCTGTACTGGTATACTACAAAGAGAAAGTCTTTCAGTGGGAGCTACACAATACCTCTCTTCATCTACTAAGGAACATCTGTGGCTGTCCTTGGTGGAAAATACTTGTGGTGTGATCAGTGGATGAAGTAAGGCAGCACATTCCAGTGTGAATGTATTGAACACTGAGGATAACGGTTCTGGAGTTGTATCTGGGTGCTGCATTTACATGTATACAGCAGAGGCATTACTTCTTAGGCACGATTATTCTTTACATCATCACTGTGTTATAGCTGTTAGAAAATATTCTCCTCTTTTCATCGTAGTGTAAGATAGACAGCAGACAGCAACTGATAAAAAGATCCTAAAACAGAGTGGGTGTGAGAGGTAAGAAGCTTCTAGAAAAATAAAACAGGAAGAAAGGAACTACCATTTTTCAGACAAATTCAAGTATCATAATTTTCTCTATTGGTTAGATTTTGGAATATATATATATAGTGGTACAATTAAAAAAATAAAATCTTCATTAACCACTGTTACTGGCATGTTGCACCAAAAGTAGCAGGTAGGATGGAACAATATTAAAAATAAGTCCTTCAAAGTTTTGTTAAAACACACCTGTTCAGGGTCACATTTTTAAATAACTCATTGAATTAGCTAAGCTTACTATTTACTGACATCTTAATTAGAGAATTGTATGTTAAATATTCATTGTCTATAATCTACGGCTATCTGTAGCTGAAATTCAGCAGTTGTGGCTAATTGAGTATTCTGTAATGAATCTTGAGTCCAAACTGACTGAACTGTAAGAGTAATTTGTAACATGGCTAATATCTAACATTTCTGATCCTAAAGTTTCTTCAACATGCTTGTCATTTTTGAAAACACTGGGATGGACTTCTTTAGTAGGTTTTACTGGTGGTCCTTCATTTAGATTAATATATAATTTCTTTCTACATCTATACAAATGGTTGTACTTATGCATGAGAAATAATGCAAAAAGAAAAAGGCAAAAATGGTAATTAAAATCCCATGGAAATTCAAGAACAGCTTTAGCAATACTGAAAACATGACTTTTAGCATGAAACTGATGTAGTTCAGACTGACATGTTTATCAATAATATCACTATTTATATACGCCTTAATGAGTATTTACAATCATAAAATTATACACTGGTTGGAAGAGACATTAAAGATCATCTAGTTACAGCATTCCTGACATGGGCAGGGACACTTTCCACTCCAATCCCCATCCAACCTGTTTCTGAACATTTACAGGGATGGGGCATTCACAACATTTCTGGGCAACCGGTTCCAGTACCTAATCATCCTTGTATACAATTTATACCTAATATCTAATCTAAACCTACCTTATTTTATGGTTTAAAGCAGTTACCCCTTGTTCTAGCAAAATATAAATATAGCATACTATGATAATTTTATGTAACATTTTGAGAATTCAAATCAAGTATTGGTTCTGCTTAGCCTACTGTAAGCATAGATATTTATATTCATTAGCCGGTAATTCGTAATCTACTTTCCTCAGTATTCCATTTCTATGGCTTTTTTTTTTTTTTTTTTTAAATCTCATTTTTNNNNTAATCTTCTTTCCCCAGTATTTCCTTTTTTTGGCTTTTTTTTTTTTTTTTTTTTAAATCTCATTTTGTCGGTGAGCTTCCTTTTACAATATTTTTAAAATCTGACATTTGACCTGTTTCCTGATGTCAGCATCCTCGATGTGGTCATTAAAGCACCATAGCATGCAGCGTACCAAGCCTCACTCCACTAGAGCCAAACATGCCGTCACATCGGTCTCTGTGACTGAAAGAGGAACCTCCCTCAAGTAATTCACAAACTGCCAGGCAGCATTACACCCATACAACAGAGAGATACTTATAAACCTGGCTGTCATCTTCCTAGTCTTGATATTTGGTCTATCCCTTGGAAAGAGGATTTGATGAGACAATGTGGCGACAGTTGCATGAAACCCAAACAGCCCACTGGGGAAGCACTCTGAGAAGCTGATGCATTTCTGACACCTGCATCCGCTGGTCTTCCGCAGAGCAGCGCTTCACTTGGCTGGGCTCAGCCCGACCACACATAACCAGAGCTTTGCTCAGCTTCTGGCTGCTGTCATTTGGACCTCTGCTTGTTAGGCCCTTACCAGGGGACAGCTGAAAAATAATAGAACTGTTGCTAAAGACATAGCATGTCTTACACAGAAAATTCATTTGACCAAGTTTGAGGTGAAAGCACTTTGAAATTAAAATGCATATGACCTTGTAATAGTTTCTGTACAACTGCATTTAAAACTGACCTATTGTGTAAAAAATAACTAACTGCACCTAATTCATATCCTCTTACCAGGGCTTGTCCTTCTTGTCAAGAGTGCAGAATGCAGCTCTAATTGGATTGTTCATGTCCTCACCTGCTGTGAAAGACTCAACAAGTAGAGACTGAGATTTACATTAACCAGACTATTCTCTTTTGGTAAAGAATCCCAACTACCTGTTTGGGATAATTTTAAGTATCCTTCGGGCCTACAGATCACCATTATGACTCAGAGTGCAGTTTGATTTAGAGAAAGAGTAATACCAAAAGCCTATACATTTAAAAATATACTTCATGTAAACTCTGGTGAGAGACATTCTGAGCTGATAGGGAAAAAAGTCCCTGTCAAATGCAAAAAGCTGTTTGTTCTTTTTCAGGGCAGGTGGAAAGGGGATGGTCTTGAGGAGATAAAAATGACTTTTATTTCCTTTCCCTATGCAGAAGATCAAAAGAAAAGTAGGCAACTGCAGACTTAATGAGCCATGCTGAAGGGCTGCATCCTGATGGAATTGATGCATCATTTATAAAGTACTTCATAGGAAAATGATTTAGTGAATCACATATCGCTTTGATGTCTTGTTACACTACCACTTTTTAATATTTATGCAAAGAATTTAGCAGTTACAAATGACAAAATCATGCATGCCAATAGTTGGAAGAACATATTGTGGGATCATTGGTGTGGAATGGTTACAATTAGGAGAGTCTGGAAGAATCAGTACACACTGTAAGTTTTGGGACCTGAGTACGAGTCCTTGACTTGGACCCAAAGAAGTGTCACTCAGGGTGGTAGAAAAATAAAGATGGTCCTGGCAGGCTGCACACTGCCTTTGAATGATGCTGCTCTGCTCATTCCAGTTGGGACTGAAAGGCTTTGAGCAGAGACCTGGCAATCCTGCTCTTGCCCAAAGCATAGGGCCCTGCTGTAGAAGGAAACAAAGCACTAAATAACGTCTGTGCACTAGACCTCTGTAAAGAGGACTGAGTAGTCCCAAATCACCCTTGCAGATGTAGCTGCATGGTTCCTGTTTCCAAAGACAATGTTGTCTTCTGTTAATTAGAGGAGTGGAGCATCTCTCCTACAAGGAAAGGCAGAGAGAATTTGAATTGTTCAGCCTGCAAAAGAGAAGGCTTCAGAGTAACCTAATTGTGGCCTTCCAGTACTTGAAGGGAGCCTACAAGAAAAACAGAGAGAGACTTCTTACAAAAGCATGTAGTGACAGGAAAAGGGGGAATGGATTCATACCGAAAGAAAGTAGGTTTAGATTTGATATTAGGAAAAAAAATCTTTATTGTCAGAGTGGTGAGCCGCTGGAACAGATTGTCCAGAGAAGTTGTGGATGTGATTTTCTGTAAGTGTTTACAAACAGGTTGGATGGGGCTTTGAGCAACCTAGTGGAAGGTGCCCCCATCCATGGCAGGGGGATTGGAACTAGATAATCTTTGAGGTCCCTTCCAACCCAGGCCATTATACGATTCTGTGATAGCCTACCACTTTTTTTTTAGTAAGGATTCTGCCACATTTTTCTGGTAGTGAGGTCTGTAGGGTACTAAATGAAGCAGTACTTCTCAGTTTTTCCATTGAGACACAGGACTTCAGAATGCTCAGACCTGTGCCTCAGGTTTCTCAGGTCTTGCAGTGGTTCAGATATTTTCCTCTGATTTCCATCCCACTCTAGGAACTCTGGCCTCTGGCTTAACATCTTCAAACATAATTTGGCAAGCAAGCAGTGAATATAGCCTTATACAATTTCTTAACCATAGTAACTTTGTTCTTAAAAAGGCACAGATGAGCCAGAGGTCTCTGGAAGAATATGCAAGTCCTAAGGCAGAGCCTTGCTTGACCTATTCTCCATCTTTTCACAACTAACATTTCAGGCTGGGTGAAGTTCCTGTTCCTTTATCTGCCCTGGCAAATGCTTATTAAACAACAGCACACCTAAAGTAGCACCTTCTAAATGTGGTCTCACTCCTGTGTCTCCTTTTTCCGTGTACCAAGACTGAGGACGTGTAGGTGTGCAAGTTATATTGTTTGGTTTAGCAATTAAATGCAAATTCTCAATGCCTCTATATGGTTTTGCCATTCAATTTAGCTCTAAATCATTCTTTCTGGGCAGAACAACTGTCTGAAGTACTTCACAGCATGTTGCTTTGTCTTCAAATGGACAGGATTCCAGCATATTGCAGAAAGAAATGGAATTCCTACTTGGAGCCAGAAATATCCTAGCTTATCAGAGAGGAAATTTGGCACTGGGTTGTGTCTGCATTCATGGTGCATCCCTGACTTTTGTTCCCAAACCTGTGACTCTGCCAATATACTCAGTTTTGTGTAAAATTTAGCTAGAACTAAGTGTACTGGCAATCCTTGTGTGAGAAGTTCCAAAACTCAGTTTTGGGAGCACTGCATAATTCCACTGCATCAAGAATAGCTTAAGAGGGACTCTTCTTTCATTGTTTTTGTACTTTGCCCTGAGGATAAAAAAGTATTACCTTTTTCCTCCTCCCTCAGTGAATATGGGGGTTTATATCTTCCTTGGAAAGATCTAGTTGATGTTGGACTCAGCTTAATGAACATTTTTTCATTTCCTGAGGTCTGCACTACATTCTCTAGGAAAAGGGGGAAAGAAAGCTGTCATACAAAAAACTGTAGGTTGATTGGGACAAAAATACAGCAAAATTATTCTTTTGACTCTCTCTAGCAGCCTGCTATTTACTGATTCTGCCATTTTTATGCTTCTGAAAAAACTGTTCTTTCAACAAGTTAAAAGCTCAGTTGGTTTGCCTGCACTCTCTAATGGAAAGACAAATATGCCTTCTCTTTTTCCGTAGTATGTAGCATGAAAATAGACAAGATCATTGGGATTTATGTGGAAAAGTGTGGCTGGCTTCTAGTATTGAATTATAAAATGCAATTTGGGATCACTAAGAACAAACATATATTTTAAAAACCTGATTAAATACTTGTTTTGGAAGGTCAATTATGACAAGTGATTTTTAAAACTATTTTTAATGTTTTTGCTTTACTTACATTTGCCATTTCAGAGGAAATTGTATGCAAGTCTATTTTGGCAGATTGTAGGGCAGAAAAAATATTTTTGATGTCTATAATTGATCGAGGAATATAATTATTTAATGAGTTTTAGAGAAAAATAACTCTATTTAGATAAGGGCTTTTTTTGTAACTGCATTTCAGTAAAATCAGAATGAACATAGTTCGTCCAGAATGTCTCAATCATGTAATATTTCCTAGAAGACTGAGTAAAGAAATAAAAGTGTCTTACTAAGTCATGCAAAAATTTAACCTTCTATAATATGACTAAGTAGAGAAGGATTCTGAGAACTTAATTTCAAGTACTGGCTGTTTAACCAATTTGTTAAAAACTCTTCACACTTCAGTAAACTTCACACATTGTGGCTTTCATTCATTTCCTCCCTGACAGGTTGAATGAAAATATACAATGCATCTATTGGATATTCATCTTTACTCTTTATGTTTGTTTGGTTTTTTTCCTTTAAACAAACAAGTATTATTGGCTTTTATTAAGACTTACAAGTGAAAAAAACCTGATAGTACAATTCAGTCAACACAGGATTATGACACGTATCTCTGAACTGAATACATTTGGAGATAAAGTGCTTAAAACTGAGAGATATTTTAAAATTCTCTTATGCTAACAATCATATTTCTAGACCATATTCATTAATTTAATACATCCACTGTGTTACCTCTAAGTAGTAAAATTGTTCTTCATTCACAGCAATGCATCATAGCATGACATTTCTCAAAACCACGTTATTCTATTGCTTAAATTGTTTTGGCTAAAAGAAAAAGTTCTATCAAGAAATCTTTAAATAATACATAGGTTTATACTGGTAAAAGTGGTAAGTAAAAATACATGTAGTTGTGAAGCACTTAACTTTTACATTTTGTGTGAAACTAAATTATGTTTTTCCATTTCCCTAAAACTATATTTATTTTGTTGCTGAGCTTTCTAAGCAGACTGGTATTCTTCAAGCAAAAATTTTACATATTTTTAGAGAGCTTGTTTCATTTTATTGAATAATGATAGTATTTATAAATCTACTTAGTAAATAAAGCATGTAATTGAAATTTGTGATGGGGTGTTTAGAAGAATTCACAAAGATAAAAAATATTTCTGAGGGAAGCACAGAATGTGAAGTCTACTTTGTTTAGGCTTCACCTAACAAACAATGGGATACATCTATTTCTCTGTCACCTTTGCTGATCCGTATGCAGAACAGACACAATCATATAGAGATATGCCTGCTCATCCATGAGAAATAAGAAGTTGAATTTTACTCACACCTTTTCTCCAGCTCCTGCTTCTCACACACTCCCCTATACTGGTCAGCAGCAAGAAGCTGTAGTTTTGTAAGAAGTCAATGGAAGGCATCCAAAGTGAGAATCCTGGAAGATTATCTATGTTCACAAGTTTATTTTGGATTTTGACATTATTTTGTTAAGGGCAAAATGGAACATTTTCAATATTTATTTGTGTTGTTTTATTTAATTAGCCAAGCATGTTACCATGTTACGTGACACCAAGAAATGGAGCTGTTCCTGTGGTAAATTATTTCTCAGAACGAGGTCAATACTGGGGAGATTAAGTGTAAAACAGGCATCATATCTGGGGCCAAATTCAGAGACAGTGTCAGCTGGTGTAAACCACACTTTGTTAAATACACATGCAATGTCTTATACTGATGAAATCTTAACCCCCAGAAGAAGGATTAAGAACATATGAGGAAGCATAAATTAAAGAGTGCTGTCTCTTTCCTCATTTACTCTTAAATCTTAAATCAATCTGGCAAGTGAAAGAAGCCTAAAGGCAAACCTAAGTATACCCCCACCATTTTTTCTTATGCTTTCTCATCCAGGACAACTGCAAGGGGCTGCACCAGACTGGCCCCCGACCTGTGGCACAGCACCAGGTAGCAGTCACATGAGTGTGTGACCAGACTGGCTTTGCTTGTAAAGAACCCATGAGAAACAGAGCATGAAGCAACTCTGAGGATATCACAGCTCACTAGAGGCAGGGTAGGCCCACAAGAGAGATCAAACTGAGGCCACTTTTTAGTTCTCTGACACCCTTTACATCTAGTCATACATGCTAAGTTTCCACCTTCCATCTCACAGGCTGGCTTACAGTCTTCTGGGATTTATCTCCCTTCTTACAAAGGTGCTTCGGTGCACCATCTTACTCTTCCTCATGACCAGGCCCTAATTCCACAGCAGCTCTAAGGCATGCTCTTGTTTTGCACAGAAGGCAAAGGAGCTTTCCTGAGCACAGGACTGCTGCAGGTATTTTATAGCTCCTGTGGATTCTTATGACCATTTAGAGATAAGAAGAAATCTGAGCTTAGAAGTTCTCCTTTGTTGCTGGAAGGTAGGGAAATAGAAAAGTGGGAATGATGCACCTTTTTCTGTCCAGCTACCTTGTTTGTGTTTTGGACAAGGCCTTCAGTCTCACTGCAGTGCACAGAATTGTTATTCCAACCCATTTTGCTGTAAACATAGAGGGAATGACTTGACTTACAGTCCTATTCCAACATCATTCCCAAGTAAAGTGCCAAAGATCTTGTCTTTCAATCATGAGCTAAGAATATCTGAGATAATTTCTGCACCTTAGTGGCAGAGTGGGATGAAGTCTGTGTCTCTGATGTGTGGTGCTCATGATGGCTTCTACAACAAGACCACATGAACCTATGTCCTTTTGAGTTTATTTTCTTAGAAGCTTGAAGGCAAAATTTTGTTGTTCACAATCACACAGAGCTGCCTTTCAAGACAGCGCTAGATTTTAAACTAGAATGCTTGGTATTTCTATTCCTCAAAGTAAACAACAAAACAAATATATGTATTTGTCACCTGACACTTGCTCTCTTCTGCTTTCTCTCAAGGCGATCATCTCACATCTTGCTTTCGGAGGCTGGCTTAATGCTTGTCTCAAAAAACGCCTACCTTCACTTTTGTCCTCAGTCCCACCTACTGCTGTATCAAGGTCTATTCAACACTTTGTTCCTTGTTTTCACCTGCAGTCACATGAAATTGACATGAGCTGTTCTTTCTGATATGGAGAGAAAAACGACACTGGTCCATCAACTCTCCAAGTTCTGAGGTTCAGTTGGTGACTCTCTAATAACAGAGCAACAGCTGGGACAGAGACCCATCTGTGTGATTACTACTTGTTCTTTGTATTGCTTTCTTCTTTTACAATGAAGAAATAAAAAGGAATCTCTTACATTCTGTTACACAACAATGTAGAAGTGCATAGGGGAAAGTAGAGTATATTTATAGATATATATACTTTCATTATATAATATATATTTATAACTGCATATATTTGCATTATATAACCTAAATAGTTATATTCTTCATAGGCCTGTTTCTGTCATGCAAACTACATCCTTGCCATAGCATGCTCCCTGCATCCTCTTGTTGTCCAGTTGAGGTTAGAATTGATAAGCCTTTGATGTCTCCTCTGTCACTTTTTGTGACAATCCTCTTGGGTTAGTACTTAGTATGGATCTATCTACTGCCAATTCTAACTATATCAGTACTAAACAGATGTAATTTTTTGCTTTGCAACAAGACCCCATCTTTCTTACACAAAGTGACAGCATTTCCAATGGACTTACCATTCTAATTGGAAGTTTAGTGATACAGCATCTCTACTGGTAAATTATTAAAGAGCCCCCTAGGAGTTTTCTAAGGGTTTTTGTTTGTTTGTTTGTTTTTGTTGTTTTTGTTTTTGTTTTTTTTGCTTACCAGGTTTCCAAACCCACAGACTATTTGCTTATAAATTAAAGACCAGAAAATTCAGAATAAAATTCCTTTTTATTCTGGACCGAATTTTCCTCAGGGTATTTTTCCCACTTTGGGAGCTGATGCTGACTATTTCAAACACCTTGATCACTTTAAACATAAGTATTTGTGGGCATACATTGTGTTCTGTCATTTTACATAATTAAGATGAAGCATAAATCATGAACAAAGACAACAAGATTTATCTTAGAAATTACAAATATCAAAGGCAAATACAAATTTTCTGTTACAGTTGGCATAAAATTAATGCTTAAGACTATGTATGATTATGATATAAATAATCTGAAAAACCCCAATATATGTAAAATCTGTACTGTTGACATTTTTAAAGTGATTATATGTTATTTTAATTAGCTGAAATAATTTATTCATTTGAGCCTGAGGTGCAAAAATAACTTTAGACCTAAGAAGCATGAACATAGCCACAATAAGGGCAGTCCTAAGAGACATAAGTTGCAATCCTAAAGTAAAAGCGTCTTCTATCCTTCTCCTTAGTTTTATTCCCTATCAGATTGTACATAGATATTTCCTCCAGACACTAATAAGTACATTTATGTTCAGTAAATGACTGTGCAGATTATTGACCTCTGATGATGTAAAAGGCTTTTGCTAGATTGTGGTGCTGTGGAGCCTCTCAGAATTACAGTAACACCAAACAAGGTAGCTGTGTCCCCGCTCTCTTTGGGCAGTTGTGTGCACATATGTATTCTGCCAGATGAAAGTTGTTGTCTGAGTATTATGTTCAATAGAAAAGAAATTGACTAACTTTATCTCATCAAGTTCTACACAACCCAGTTTTGAGTGTGTTTTATCTTGGAAGTTTTGTTTTGTAATAAAATCAGAGATCATTAGAATCATAGAATATGCTGGATTGGAATGGACCGACAACGATCATCAAGTCCAACTGTCAGCTAATTTTACCAAGTTGTAACTCTTATATTTTCTCTGACTGGGCCAAAAAAAATAGATTTACACAGTGTCACTTGGATACTCTAACTCAAATAAATCTAAAAGACTGCAGTATTTTACTTTTACAGAAATCCATAACCAATTTGGAAAGCAAAAATGAAGAACTGAATGTTTCATTTCTTAGAAATGAACCATTAAAGGCACATACTCTAACTAAATTACATTTATATCATAATTAGACACAATAATTATATTCCTAACATATTCCCAATGTGAGTGTGAAGCCTTCACACTCTTCAAATGGAAAACAGGCAAGTCAGGTTAGTTTATGCTCTATGGCAAGAGAGAACATCACTATTGATGTTTTTTGTTCTACACTGTGACGTGGCACCATCTCTAAATCAAAATTTATTTACCTGTTTCAAATAGAAGAGTTTTCTTTCATTTGTTTAGATGAATCTAATAATTTTACTTCCTGACTTTTACTGGCAATCTGTCTATACTTATGGAAGCTGAAACACAGGAGAATTATAATCTTTTTCCAAATACAGCAACCTTTTTAAATGGCAATTCCGTCCATTACCATAGCAGCATTTTTCATCAAAACATCCAACCAGAGATAATCACATGGATTTTGTTTTAAATTTGCCTACATTAGAATGAATTCTAAAACTTGGGATATTATAATGTTACCAAATAAAACCTCCAAGGAGAACACCATTCTTTTCCAGGGCTGTCTTTCTTGGTGTATTACAGTTCCTGATGATGTGAAAAGTACCCTCCCATTCCCATTGAGAACATATTCTTAGCAAAAGATAATTAAGAAAAGCAAACACTTATTTTTAAAATACTTGTCTTTTATAACTATGTCAAAAGCTGAAAGACTTCTAAAAATGGAAGAAAAAATATTATTTTCTTAAAACTGAAGTATTTCCAATTCTTCTCAATAACTCAGATCTTCAGAAAAATAAGTTAAGGGAACTCTAACAAGTAACAACTTTTTGAAACTTCAGCAAATTATTTTAAACAGGTCTCTTAGTTTCCTCCACTTTGCTGAGTATTGGGATATTTGAATCACTTAATTTCTTTAACTGTATTATTTTGTGCACCACAAGCCAGATTTTGCAATATCAACAGCTCATCATGAAACAGAGCCAATGCAGCACCAGGAAATAGCTAAAGCAAGAGAAGAAATAGATTTGTTTAATTTTGAACACATATTCCTTAGAAATCAGTGATGAGGGTAAAGAAAAGCCAGAGCATGCATAAAGTTATCCTAAAAAATGTTTGGATAAAATTAATTTCATATTTGTGAAGTTTTCCACAGACTATTGAAGGCTTAGTAGCAACTGTTGCCAAAGCCTGAATTTCAGTCAGTTTTACTGCACTTGACTTATACCTAAAAGTATTTTCTTCAAAGAACAGATTTAGAATGTAATCAGCAGTCAGGCTTTTAAAGTAGCAAGAATCTTTTAAAAAGCATCTCTTAGTGATATTTGAGATGGTGCCTTTTCTCTTTGGAAATACAATTAAATGCTTAAATTTATTAATGATGAATTACTACGTGCATGTGTTGTGTACCTGTGTATCTAGTATGCAAAAGCAAATAGTTTTGACT
The DNA here is from genome assembly GCA_013398175.1 of Climacteris rufus. NCBI lineage: Eukaryota > Metazoa > Chordata > Aves > Passeriformes > Climacteridae > Climacteris > Climacteris rufus. The sequence goes on from VZRZ01003292.1 coordinate 617,055, forward strand.
GAAAAAATGTTTTCTACAAGAGTTACAGGAAAAAAAAGTACAATCCAGACAGTCTTCACATTGCAAAGTTTCACAATTTCATAACTCTATATATTGGTACTTGTAGGGGTATATGGGTAAGAGAGGATTTTCCCTTTTGACAGTTTTCAAGTATATAAAAAATACTACAAGAGACACGTGAAAGATAGCATACCTAACTTATATGTGAGATTCTTTTTGCTCTTTTTATCAGCCAGTACTGAGGATTGTCACACTTAGAATATCTAATTGTTTAATCTGAAAAAAAAAAAGTGATTTTAAAAAAGATTTTGGATCATATGACCCTAATTTTTCTGTTTAGAAAATCTAAATGTACAATTTTCTCACATTTAGAGGGCCATTCTCACAGTTATGGAAATGTCTTTGCATGATTTCTCTCAACTTCTTGAGTCTGTTTATGTGTGTATATCATAATTGCAGTACATGTCTCTTAGAGTACCACATGTCTAGCACTACATTAAAAGAAGCTTCCTTCAGTTTGAAGTGAAGTAAAACCAGGGAGAGATGTGCTCTGGAGTAATAAGGAAAACATGGAGATTGAAAAGTACTTAACATCACTTACTGCCATGTTTGCAAATGTCAAAGCCCATTCACAGATGGAGAGGTTTTTCTGTGTTTAAAGACTTTATTGTCCACAAGAAAGACATGAAATATTTCCATGAAGATGTCAGGGGATAACAGGATAGTCATTAATACCAGTGTACTGAATGGGAAAGAAAAAAGGCAGAGTCAGGAATGCTTGTAATGCTGCAATGCAAACATGACCTGCAACACAGAGCCCAACAGCCAAAGGGAATACTGCAGAAACTGGGCCCACGATTTAACTCCTTTTCTGCCACCTTAGGCTCATCCCTTTAAAGTACCTTTTAGCACTGTCCAGCTGGGAGAAGCCAGAATTTCAACACTGAACACACAATCTCAGATATCACAAATGTAGGAAATAAAACTAATATTAAATGTCTGCTCTGCTAGCCAGTGACATGGCTCCCACCTCTTTTATAGAAGTCTCCTAAACACCAAAGATTTTAAGGAAGCATCCAGAGTTACCATCACTTTTTACACAACATCAAAGCATCAAAAGCAGGTGCACTCAAGTAGAGTTTAGTTTTTACTGTTATACATAGGAATGTTTCAGAAACATGATCTCCAGGGAAGCTGAACAGCCCAAGAATCACCTCCAAACATCTTCAAGGCCAACAGTTTCTGTACGTGAAACAGAAGGTCACAAACTCAAGCCTTTAGACTAAATAAAAGCAGTTATTTATCCAAGAGATCTGTTTGATAGATACACTAAAATATAGAACAGCATTAATCAAAGACTAACAACATTCTGTCAAAAACTACAAGAAGGGGGAGGTAAGCAGGTTTTAGAATCATAGGATTTACATTGGACAAGACCTTTAAGATCATCAAGTTTAACCATTGCTCTAGAACTGACAAGTACATCACTAAACCATGCAAATTAAACTAAACTAAATTCTAAAACTAAATTAAACTAAACTAAATTCTGCATCTGTAGCAGTGCACTTGGAGAAGCTGCTGCTTTTGAGCTTTAGGTTTTGGTAGGAAGAAAGCCAAGGCAAAGCCCTCGGCCTTCTTCCTCCCATATCTGAACTGTCTACCCGAGCTGTGGTAAAATCCCATATTTCTCTTGTATTACCTGCATCCATACTTCAGATCCCATATATGGCTATGTCACGGAAAGCTCTCCTCCACTGGTCACTTTGAACTACGCGGTTTCCCATTGGGTGTTTCCTGGTCCCACTTCTCTTTAAAAGAGCCCTGCAGGGCTTCCTCCTTGCTCTTTCTTCTGGGTTACTCCAGCCACTTGGATATCTCTGGACCCTCACAACGCAACACTGGGCTGACAATAAACAGCTGTTATCCCAGGGAAGAGCCCTCTGTCTAAGCTTTTTGTTCTCGTCGGCACTAGCACACCACACCTGGGGAAACTCTCGTCCTAGAGGAGCCAGCAGAAACAGGTTATCTGCAGTAGCTAGGACTCTGTCCCTTGGGAGAGTTATAAAACCATTGCAACTCATCCTGGCAGGGATTCCGCTCTCGTAAAGGCGCCGTCGCTACCTCGAGAGCATCTGGCTTAAGCGCCCTTATGCATTTAAGTACCTCCAGAGACAGTGACTTAGGTACTTCCCTGGGCAGCCTGTTCAAATGCTTGACAATCCTCTCCATGAAGAATTTTTTCCTAATAGCCAATCTAAGCTTCCTCTGGTGTAACTTGAGGTCATTTCCCACTGCTTGTTACCTAGTAGATGAGACCAACCCTCAGCCTCCTTCCAGGTAGTTGGAGAGAGAGATTAGGTCTCCCCTTAGCTTCCTTTTCTCCAGGCTAAACAGCCCCATGTCCCTTGGCCACTCCTTGTAAGATCTTTCACCAGTGCTCCAGACCCTTCACCAACTTTGTTGCCCTTGCCTGGACTCGCTCCAGCATCCCCATGTTCTTCTTGTAGTGAGGGACCCAAAACTGAACACAGGATTCAAGATGAGGCCTCACCAATGCTGAGTACAGAGGGATAGTCACTGCCCTGGTCCTTCTGGCCACAGTATTGCTGATCCAAGACAGGATGCCAACGACCAAGAACAGCCACCTACCCTTATTTCACTTATATGTGAGAAGTGATGGTCCTGTAAAAATCTCAAGTCACACAGACATATTGTAAGTCTGCTCAGGAGAGAAAAGTAGTTGGGCAGAGGCTTTTTCTGGCTGATGCTCTAGATTACTAAAAGAGGAGGAAGATGAGAATAAGAAACATGAAACAAAAAAGACAGAAAAAAAAATCCCCAAACCACAGCAGATATCTTTACGTCGTGTTTTGAGAGATGCTCAGATAGTGAGCATGGAAACATGGCTCTGGGTATTGCTTCCCTGACAAGATGAGACAGCACCTTTTAGGCACAGTTAGAGGTTCATGTACTGTTGATGTGCTGTTAGCTCAGCGTTAGGCACTTTGGATGCTCTCAGTCACCTCCACACTGTATCTGTAGGCTGCCTACAAGCATTTCCACAATCATTATAACTGCTGCCTGGGAGTTGTCTGTATATACTGGAGGCAAGCAGAGTTGGAAAGATGCCATGTTTCTGGCTTCTTCCAGGCTCCACTTTAAGACTGATATTGACAAAGCCAAAGACTGGTAACATGATCCTGAAAAAAACTCCAAACCCCCCTAGTGAAAGTATTTCTGTTGGATGTTGATTGCCAGAGATTTGGTTTAAATTATAAGGGATTTTAAAAAGTAAAAATATATGGACATAATAACCTGAATTGAAAGAAAATCTTCCTTGAAGACAAATTGATCCGAGGCCAGGAGAATGAAAAGGTATGTAAATACCAGTAAGAGTGGCAGATGTTTTGAGATACAACGAGCCCTTCTTAATGCCACCTCTCAAGAGCAATAAGCAGTAATAATGCTTAACTGACATAAATAAACACAGTACCTGTCTTATAATATTGATGCAGTGCAAATCTGTCTACAACTGTGTGAAAAGAGACCTGCATCCTCAGCAGAGCTGTGCACCTTCAGAGCCATGCAAGGCCTACAACCAGGCAGGCAAGACATGTCTTGTCTTTCTCCAGCTGTGCTCCTGCTTGTGGGTTAGCAGAAGACAAAGGGATAGCATTTTCTGCCCTGAGATTTTTAGGCATGTAATTAACCTGTTTCTATTTACTGGTTACACAAATGCTCCTGGGAGAGTGAACTGTTCTTCTTTGAGGGGAGTAACAAATAAACAAAATGGACTGGCTGTTTAATCAACTAATTGCCCTAATGATGCCCTCCTAGGCACAAACACTGGTGGGTTTGGGAGAGAGCTTGAGTGTTGTTGACTTTTGGTCATGTTACAAAGGCCATTTATTTACTCAGATTTCTCCTCAGAGAAGAGCTGAATGAATGGAGTTATTTCCTCTGATCATAAAGTTTTTGACATTCTGGATAATTTGGTTATATTTTTCTGCTCTGTAGCTTTTCTGTGGAGATATATTGCATCTCACTAATCAAGTAACACAATTTTAAATGTGTCTATTTTTTCCAAGTTTAAGAATTTAGTCTATAAATGAAATTCCAAAGAAAAAGTAAACATTAATTCAATGAGTTGCCTAATTTCAGATCACTATGGTGTCTGGAGGACCATATCTAAAGGGAATTCACAGAACCAACATAAATCCATGGCCAGTTGTGTTAAGAGGAAGAAGTGAAATAGTTTCAAGAAAAAAAATCCTTTCTCTTTAATTAAATTCTTTTCATATTAACTTTCTTTCCAAACTTTGGTCATCCTTGACAATTTTTTTAAAGAGCTATAATCATAAAGTAGCAGTCCTCAGTAAATACCTATCACTAACACTGCCCCAGGAGAAAAGTAAATCCAGAGCAATTCTTTACACCAGGAGAATAAACACCATGCTCCTACATCTCCTTCCATTCTGAAGATTGAAACTGGTGTTTTATGGCATAAAACTAGAAACTAGGGGAAAGGTTGAAAAAGGGCAAATTGATATGGCTAAAGAGTGAAGGGGCAGCTTAACAAGAGAGCCCCCAAACTCCACAGAAGCTGCTCTCCGTGTGCTGTGTACTGCAACAGGCTGCTGGTTTCACATCTGCATTTAGAAGAAAGGAGGCCCAACATCCCACTGTGCAAAGCTTATCAACCCTCTCACACTGATAATGTTTTTTTTAGTGCACCTTTGACTGAACTGGCTTTCTGTAGCTACAATAAATGGCTCCTAATCAACATGTAATTCACAATCATACACACTGATCCTACCCCAGCTCATTAAAAACGTGCTACTCTACTTTAGGTGCAAAAAGGTGAACAAAAATCTTATCCCTGAAGTTACTTCTCCTCAGACAGCCATTGTCATTTTCTTATTTTTGGCTGGAGTTAACTCTACTATTCCTCTGCCATGCTTTAGAGATGTTGATCTTAGAGGAACTGTTTGCATGCCCAAAGTGGGCAGCCAGTGACTGTCTGAGGGAATTGGGCACTATGCCAGCAAGACCAGGACCTACAGTAGTACCAGCTCCTTGTCACATTTTTGAAATTTAATTTCTAAGTACTGGAATGCAGTGTTACCCTGTCATCAGTTTTAATCCTGTAGTGCCTGGTCTGTGTTCACTTTTAATCACCACTTTAGTGTTTTCCAAATTGTAGCTGATTGTCTCTACTCTGACAAACTGATGTGTGTTATTTAGGGCTGTGTGACAGATCTGCCTTCCTGGCAAATGGCTTAGCTGGTGGTTCATCCAACCAGCCGGACACAGACACCGCTATCAAGGCAGAGCCACAAAAATGTACGGGTGTTACTTTAATAGTGTGGTAATGTATTAATGACACTGCTCACATTTGGGACTTTTGTAACTCACCATGGAATCCTATTATTCACAAGTATATAAAAGGCAGATATAAATACATATTGTCCTTAAATCCAGACTGAGCATAACTCACAGTAGAGTGTCCCAAAACTTGATCTCATCAACATTTTTGTCAGATAATGTGATACAAATAAAAAAAATGCAAACCAGCTGCTTGCCATTGTTGCAGACAGTTAAAACAAATTCTAAAAAATTAAATAAAATCTTCCTGTAGCTTTTGTAAGTGGAGATTTTTCCTGTGCAAACTCACACAGAGTAGTGGTCTGTATTAGGGCAACAGTCGTTGGTATAAGGATTGAAATTATGGTCTCCCCTCCTTATCCTTGCTGGTTGTCCAGCAGGGAATAAGCTGGGAATTTGTACTGCACATTTGGTAAATGTTTATGGATGAAGTCCAGTGGCTCTCCCGACATTCCCTATCTTACTAACACATGTTGTAATGGCCAAGGTTATGCATAAGCTGCTAATGAGGTCATGTAACAGTTGCTCTGACTCTCAGATGTTACAGGAACCACAGTTCGTTCTTTCTGTCCTTTTTGTAATGCATTTTCTGATAGTTTAACAGTGAAGGCACTATGTCTGACCAAATTTCATGCAGGCATGGGAGAGTTATAAAAAATATACACACCATGTGTAGCAGAAAAGCGTAATAGAGTGTCCTTTGAGCATAGTATCTGTTCTTTCTTTCAAGGAGACCTCATATCTAAATGATAGGTATTTCATTATTCCTGTTTTTCTCAATCTGTTTATATTTATCTTTATGTTAGTATGTGTTGACTGTTCTACTCCAGCAGGAGCTCTTAAATGAAAATATTGAATTCAAATATCATATGAAAGTCTTCACATAAGATGACCTCTCTGTGTTACTCAGGGAGGTGCTAAAAGAAGTGGATGATTTTTACTGCTTTTAATGGGCACCAGTCTAGAGGATCAGAGGATGCAAAAGGTCTTATTTTATTTTATTTCACAATTTTTTTTTATAGAGGAGATTGCTAACCACTCTAACAAACCTACTGCCTTGTTCAAAAATTGGCACAAACTTCAAGGGGCCATTCCAGCTGCATCTGATTGGTCCTTGCCACAAGGAATAGAGACTAAATAGACCTCCTGGTATTATGGGTCTCTGTCTTCCTTCATTCCCACTGGACTACAGAAACTGCCCTTCACATTGGCTAATTTTCAAACATGGTGATACACGGTGTGGATTAATCTATGGGTGAAGTGCATTTTACTGGACCAAAGTGTTTTTGCTATACAAGCAGAACAAAAAGATCTAGCAAGAAAAATAAACAAGTATTATCTTAATTACCTTGACATGAGAATTCAGTGTATCCAAGAGAAACTTCGTTTACTTCCTTTTCCAAATACATTCCTTTGAAGTCAGCAAAACTAAAGGTATTTGATTTGTGTCCAATATTCCCAGGATTGTATGCCCAGTTGCAGTAATCTTTTTTACATATTTTCTTTTAAGAAAAGCTAATGAGTCATATTCACTGCTCTTATTTATGTTTTATGATGACATTTCAGAAGACATGTTGTACAGAGTTACATGCTTGGGCTCACAACTATGCAGAGATAGTGCAAATTGGAACCACCATTATGTCTGCCAGGAAAAGGCACATTTGCAGAGCATACATAAATTTATTTACAGTCAACAAAGCAATACAACAAGAGGTGTCCACCCAGTTGAGCAAGACACTCGAAAAACACCTTTACATAATGAAAGGAAAATTCTGGCAGGCAGAAGTTCATTTGCATAGGATATAAGGTGAAGAATTGTCTTACTCTCTTAATTAAATCCACTTGCAGGACGGAAGGCTCTGGATGTCCTGAAGGGAAATTCAGAAATTTGGCTTGATTCTGACAGCCTTAAGGGACATCACTGAAGCCCAGATAACAGACAAGGGTGCTCAGGGTTTCAGGATTTTTCAGACACAAGTCTTCTCCACTGCCTTTAGTTCAATAATTGTTCAGCTGCCTATGCCTCCCACACCACCACTGTCTTCTCACAAAAGTCCTGTCTTTCCCTTATTGACCCATGTGTACTTCCTTCAATGTAGCCTTGTCTTCCCAGTGTAAGATTCTCACTAAGTCTACCATGATCTTATTAGCCCATACTTTTGTAACTCCTAAGATTAGTTTAATTGTTTTAGCAACATTACAAATGGTACAATGTCAAAATGTCCTTTTTTCTCATTGATTTCAATTACCTTGACTCAAAGTGAGTGAAAAGGGATGTGGGGATTTAATTTGCTATAAGAAGCATTGAGAAAAGAAGGTGGCAAGCATGAGACAAGGTTAAGATTTTGTTTGTATTGCTTATTACAAGATTTGAGGGTCCAACCTAAACCTAGCTTAAGCAAAAGGGAGTTCACTCATTAAGTTCGCTGGCTTAGGATCAGATTCTAAAACATAATCCTGTTTTGCAGTCTATGAGCCTATCAAATTGAAACAGTCCAAAAAACAAATCAACACTGACTGAACATGAGCCACTGGTTCAGAGACACATAAATCTAAGATTTAAGAAATCTAAAAATGTCTAAATGTCTTATGTTGGCAAAATTTTCATGTTTACCTTTAGAGCATGGTCAACATTCTTAAATGTTGTGATTTATTATATGACAAAGTGTTACACAGGTCAAATAACTTTTGAGGTGCCACAGATACCAGTAAAACATCAAGCATTCTTTTTGTGAGCTTATTGCTGCTTAAAATTACTGTAGGTGACTTACCACAAAATCTGAAAGCAGTTACTGTAGGAGTACTGTACTATTTACTGTAGAAGGGGAGATAATTAATTCCAATAATTCACTACATCTCAGGTTACTTCATGGCATCAAAATCCTACTACTAAAGATAACACTAAAAATTTCCTTTTCATCAAGTTACCAAATATGATTTATCCAATGGGCATGCTCCTGCCTGATGCACTAATTTGCCTCAGATGTTTTCTCTGACTCTGGGGTAAGAACCAGTTTCTGGAGGGTGTCCTACAGTCTCCAAGAAAACAGCCTGGACAATCAGGCTGTGTCTTAAGAGCTTCGAGATTGGCTTTGATACACAGCCACTGTGAGGAAACCCCAGTGTATACAGTTCAATATCAAGAATTAAAAGCTTCTGAATCACTGATTTATGGCTGTTCACACCAGAGTCACTGACAGTTAAAGGAAATTATTACATCTACCTTAACAGGAAAAAATGATTATTCTTGTTTTCATATCACTAGTTTTGGTTGTTTTTGTCTAGCTGCTATTTATAACATGTAATTTTTGTGTTTCTATTCTGGTTAAGCATACCTTCTTCCTGACAAAAGAAGAATGTTTTCTTTTTGAGTCAAATATTAAGATTAAAATTTGAAACTGAAGGAAATTTCTAAAAGAAAGTTAATTCATTCTTGAACAACAGAAAAAAAGTAAGAAACTGCAACAAAAAAAATTAGATAGAATTCAGTGATTAAATTGATATTCCTTCACTGCAGAAGTACACTGGGACAATTTAATAAAACATTTCAGGCTAAACTAATTTTTGTTTCTTGAAAATAATATAATAAAAAATAATTTTGGCAAGGATTTTGGCTCAATTCTGCAGGAATCTTTTCTGAATCAGCACAAACTCAGTCCTCAAGACCAGAAATTCATTGTCTCTAACGATCACAGTTTGAGGGAAAAAGTTAATCTTTCCAAGTGGGTACTAGATAACTTACACTTATAAAAAGACATGCCAGTTGTGCCTATTCACAATTGGAAAAACAAGATCAGATTATGTGAGGTTTCTTACTCTATTTTACGTGACAGTAGAAGTTAGGCAGATGTCAGAAAGGAGTATCACAGATGCCAGACTGCAATTTGTGACAATAAGGAGCATAAATCAAGGGTGACTGAATACTAGAAGACACTGACATTGTGGTACTTCTTCATCATTGCAAATAAATATCCTTACCAAAGAACTGGGTATACTGCCCTTTGTCAAACTCCTGAAATGTCTGGGATTTAGTGTGAAGTTGCTTAAAACAGAGATGTTCTGTTCTAAAAGCACATGGAGGCAGTTTGGATCAAGAGCCTTTGGGTCAGCTTTAAAACATTTTGATGAAACTACCTGTGGAGTCTTGAACTTTTCTGTCCCTATTCCTTGGATAATGCAAAATTTCAGTCCCTGAGCCTCTTAAATTTACACTTTTTATGAGTTATATATTAACTTTAAGAAGAAAGAAATATGAGAAATAGAAACTTTTAGGCAATAAGAGCCTAAGGTCCACTCATTTCTGGAAAACATGTATCTGACCATTTAATTTTTTACTTTAAACAATGTAAGTACTTTTCAAATTGTTAGTTTTTATGCACTGGGACAATTCAAAATAAAATTATTTCCTCTATTAAATCTAAAGAAAAACACATTGGCACAAAATTAAAAGTTTTCGACACTTACAGAAAAAAAAAGTGAGTAGTTATTTGTAGTAATGATCAATTTATTAAACGTAAAAGGCATAAGATGCCATGTAATTTTCTATGTTTTACTCTCCAATTGAGCCATTTATTAGGGGGGTGTTTCAGACATTCAGTGCAGATTGTATTACTGTGTCCACCAGTTACTCTGGAGAAGTGAGCTCTTTACATCTTCTTCAAAGTCATCCATCACTAACCTTAAACACTAAACATTTTCTAGAGAGATTAGTATTGTATGAGTTCTAAAGCCCCACTTAAAAAGATGGGAACATTTAAGATGTGACAAGCATAGGGGAAAATAGGAAGCATGAGTGATCTGAGATTTCCAGATGCTATTAGATTACAAATGACAAAAAGCTCAATTTGTAGAAAACCACAGGTCGGTTGTCTTTAACTGTCCCTTTGTTAAAATCCAAGACTTTCCTTCCTCATAGCATTTCTTTTTTAGTAATGTGCTTGACACTTTTCACATAAAATAAGTTCTTTGAGAGCTGATATTTTTCTATGCATTTACAAAACAGATGTTAAAAATTATTCCTTGTATTACTTTTACAATCTAACTTCACTAAGACTGATGCTACAGGAGCACATCAAAGCTAACTACTCATTTTTATCACTGTGAAGTTATGTAGTGATACAAGCTAGAAACCCCATAAAATTAATTTCCACTTGCATTACTGTAGTGTCAAATTCTAACACCCATCCATCTGCCAAGGAAGCATTCATCTGCAGCTTAAGACAGAGTCCTTCCCAGTTCTCTTTTTGGTGTTTTGTTCTGGGAATTTTTTGTTTGTTTGTTTCTCTTTTTTTTTTTTTAATTTCATTTTATTTTACTGCATTTTGGTTAGCTAATGATATCTGGTTCTTCTTCAGCCTCCACATCTTCCAGTAAACTTGGGGATAAGGCCTTACAATTCCTAAAGCAATAAATTAGTCCTAGCAATCTCTTTGTATTTTATATCTCAAAGATGTATTTTATATCTCAAATCTTTATCTCTCAAAGATGAGAGAAGTGGATCTGGTGTTACCACACTGCAACACCAACCTTCTGTTACCACTGAATTCCCCCATGAGGTGTTAGGTACCTAAATTCAATAAGGTATATAGTTCTCTTGCTAACAGGATCTTTCTTTTACTTCTCCAAGTCTTCTCCAGAACATACAGTGTATACTGCCCAAAATAACACTTGTATTCTGGTCCTTTAACTTCCAAGAATCCCATCTTGGACACGGACATCTTCACATTATTCAATGCAGATACAAAGATATTTGAGAACTGTGTCCTGCTAGATGACCGTCACTTTCATGAACCTAAGATCACTATTGGAAAACACTGGGTGATTGGGTGATTGACTGGATGCATTTTAGAGGTTTTTTTGGAGAGACGGATCTTGATAATTGTCACTTCTTTTTCTCATCTGCTTTTCTTTGTGGGTGGGTTTTTGGCGGGGGTGGGGGGACTTCAGAGTTTTTTTGGTTTTTTATATATTGCTTTACAAGACGTAACAACATTTTGTCCTTTGCTTTCCAATCATAACTAATAGTCGAAGCCAGGGGGAAAAAACAGAAAAGACATGGCAGGTCATTTCTATCTAAACAGTAGATATGTTAATTAACATTTCCCCCTGAAGGAAAGGTGTGTTTTCACAACCATGACAAACATCCTTCTGTGGCCAACTCACAGTTCCAGAATTCAATAGATCCAGATTTCATGCAGAAGGTATTTCAGAAAAGCTTAAACTGTGATTTATAAATCCTTTACTTTTTTATATTTTGCTGATTATGTGTGTTTACAAGCACATACCATGAACTGAAAAAGAAATAAATCTCTGTGAGAACAACTTATTGTCTGAATGGTAAAGTGTTGAGCTTTCTGTAAGTTTTATAAATCAATCAAAAAGTCTTTCTCTGGCAGAAAATGTATTCCTCATACTCTTTTATTGCTTTCTCACTGATATCAGACATAATGGAGTTATACAAAGTTATACAAAGTGATGTTATGCAGTGAGAGACAAGGATTTATTAGGTGACTATGCATGAGAAACAGGAAACGTCTTCATAAATATCTGAGATTTTGTTCCCTGACTGGAACGCTTTCTGAACTTCACTTTCTTGGTTTTTACCCAGTCTTGCATCTAGTGATCAGCTAAAAGAAACCTTGAACAATATTCCTGCAAAACACTATCATATCAATATCTTCCATTCTATTTGAAAAGACTTTTTTTTTATCTTTTATGCTCTAGCTATACCAAAAAAATTTCCTAAGTTTCAGACACTGATTTTCAGGTGATAAACATAAATCTCAGTATTAAGCTGAACAGAGGTCATTACTGTTGTTCAATTAGTCATAAAGGACAAATAATAAACTCAAAGTCCACATTTCATTTGAAGTTGTAAGAAGCTTCCATGGTAATTTTTGGGATCAATTTTATTTATCTGTGATTAGCTTGTGCTTCTGTGACTCTGTGCAGCTCATAGAGTTGCACAGACACAAAACTTCCTATATACAGTTGGGACCAGCTCCTCCATTTTTTTTTTTTTTTATTTCACTCCACCTGCTATTTTTCACCTGAACAAAAAAGATTAGGAATAGCACTTTCTTTTCATCCTGGTGGTTTATGGATCTCCAATATAGTGTCTTCTTTGGACTTTAGCAAAAACCAATACTTAAAACCATTCCCACTTATTAGTGAGACATTGAATTTGTTTTATTTGGCAAGCTGTTGACATTCTGAGCTTGTGTGAAAAGTTGCTCACTGCAGCTGACTGGGTGAGCAATAAAATGAGTAGAAAACTTACTGTTTCTAAAATATTGGATGAATTACATGTCAAATTATGTTTAGTACTTTATTAATCCTTTAGACAGAGGCATGCCAGAAATGGTTCTTTTGATTAGGAAGGAGGAAGAACACAGAACCAGTCAGGTAGGATCAAAGAAGTTGCCCACGAGCAATAGAAAGACTGTAAAGAAGAGAGGCACATTTAAAATATAGGAGACTTATTGGGATGAAATAACAGCTGACCAGAATAGCCATCAAAAAACCTGTTCCCATATCATGTAATTGTCTGTCCCTTTCCCAGAACAAGGCAAAGATGGGATGAGTCATTTCCAGGGAAAAAAAAAAAAAAGTTATAAGTATTTTCTGAATTACAAAACCTAATTCATCTTCCTGGGAGGAGCAACACAAGCAAGGTTATGCATTGGTCCACTGAGTAAGACCCTCCTTGTTTCTAGCCACAGATAATGTCAGATGCTGTCTGAAACAAAAGACCTTGTGGTAGATAGCATCAAATAGCATAGTTTTAGGGAAAAATTCTTCCTATAGACATTAGACTAAAATTTAGTGTATGTTTTCAAGCATAAGTTTTCTTTCCTAGTGGGTAGACTGGTTTTTCTCCCCATTCTTCTGCATTTAAGTCAGGAAATCTTTACTCTATACTTCTCTTTTGAATTCTTCCATGTTTTTTAGCTTACTGATACCTTTTAGTGACAAACTCTTATGGCTGACAATTTGACTTGTAGAAGTGCATCTGTTTTTACTGGTTTGAAGTTGTCTCCTACTTTCAAAGAATAGCCTCTTCCTCCATGGAATTGGGAGCTCTCTTGGCTCTATCTGCCTTCATTTAGGCATTCATTATTCTGAACGTCTCCAACTGAGCCTCTTCTATTTCTCTCCTTTATAAATAAAGAAGTCACTGGCAGTTTCAATCACTCTTCATGTGGAATGTTTTCTGCACCTCTGACGTCTCTTATCAGCCACTTCTACTAATAGAGAATGAGGAAATAGGAAATTTAAACTAGGACAACATTTTGTGCCTGGGTTCTTGCTTATAAGAGAAGGTAAAATAATCCCAACTCACTCAAATACTTACAAAACTGTGTGCAGATTTTGTTGTTTGCTTACACTTTTATTTCCTATTTTGCCTTTTTTTCTTTTAAATCTAACAGCATCTGCTGTCTCCATTTCCATGCAAAGTCCATCTTTGGGCAGAAGATAGCAGGATAAAAACTATTCTCAGGGTATGAAATTTATCTTCCCTTTTCTAATTTATTTCTGCCATACCATAAGCAGCATTTGATAGGTGTTTTGTTTTTCTCCATCACAAATATCACCTGGGAGGTTTGTACAGTCGTTGTTGCTTGTCCTTTCCTACCCCTACCAGCACTCTGCTCAGCAGGGATGTAGTAGATACATCCTGGAGAATGTCATGTCCAAATGGGATGTGTATGGTCTGCTATCCCTCTAAGATTTCCATATCCTCTCCTGTTTCAGCTTTCTTTCATCCTGTTCATGAACACTTTAAAAGAAATGCTGTTATCATCAGGTTTTAATATGTCATGATTACACATGATCAACAAAAGAAATGAAATGACAGAAATTAGACATAGTCTCAGTACACAATCCATGACTGAGTCTGAGTTTTTCTAAAATCCTAAGCAGATTTTTCTTTGACCTGGTTGCCTCATGGACCCAGGCAGCAATGCTAACTGAACACCGCCCAGAAAATCTCAGCACAGCAAGCTTACAAGAAGTTAAGTGCTAGCAGCTTTCTTTAACACAAGTGACAGAGACAGCATTCTTGCAGCAAAGTAAAGGTGGACATGTTTCACAGCATAGCCAAGATTTTAATTTTTCCCCTGTCTGCTAAATCATTCAAAACAAAAGTAAGCAGCTGGCAAGACTTCAGAAGGAGACATGTGGATGAAGTATCTCAAGCTGCACTACTTTACCTGGATAAGCTCTTAGAGACCAACATAGATAAAACATAACTTTTGGGTCAGCCAGAAACCTCTTTGCAAAGCTACAGATGGAGAGTTGCCTGGTCATTGTAATGTAGCAAGGTATTCAAAGATGACAAAACAGTACATTGCCCTTTAATTTTGGATATTCATTTCTTTAAGAGACAAATCAAATATGTGCTTTACATATGAGAAATATCATGAAGATAAAGCAGAATATAACTCTACATGGCTTGGTATAAGGGCTTGTTGTCAATTTCTTGTGTGTTTTCTTCAAACTACAGTTATTCTTAAGTATTGAAAGTTCTAGCATAAAAAAGTGAGTATCTACATAATAGACAGCATAACTAGCCAATTTACTTTTCTCGGTGCAAAATTTTGATACTTGTACTCTAGATTGAACCAAAAAAGCATCTCTGAGTGTTGTGAACAAATCTGAGCTGCCAAAGAACTAAATATACTCCCAAGGAGGTATGATGATGAAATATCAACTGGATCTGGTGGCATTTAACTGTCCTATAATTATGAAAAAGGAGGAACATCATTAAGACTAAAAAAAAAACAAAAACCCAACAGTAAACTCAAAATGTTTATGGTAATTTGTCCAAATGGCCTGTTGTTTGTAGCAGTGTCTTAGGACAAGCAAGGATTTAGAGGAAGGAGCCTGAAGAGAATAGTATTGCAGCTTCAGTAACGGCATAGGATTGGGCATGGAACCGTTACTGGCAAAAGGAACAGGTTCAGATAGAAAAGCTCAAAAATGCTCAGGCCTTCATAAGGGCCACATTGAGAAAACTTCTAAAATCAAGGAAAAACCTGCATTTGCTTGACAAGTAGAGAAAACTAGTAGAAGAAATCAAAGGAAAATGTTTTGGAGCAGCAAGAAACATGCAAAGTAATAGTTGCTGATAACGACTGGCTACTTTAGAACAGATGAAGGAAAACTCCAAGGCCAGAGGAGTTGCAGTTGCAGTGTGCAAACACCTATATACGCACACATGAATAATGAAACATGCACACACATACACGCTCTGTGTGTGTATTGCTTCTTTTCCTTATTGTCACTTGGGGTCATTCCAATAATGCTGCCAGCACAATAATGAAAAGCGTCCTGCTACAAAGCCTGGAAATTGGGCCATCTGTAATTGATTTCTATCATATGATATTTCTGTGAAAGAATGACAAGGTGAAGCTATAAAAGCAGTTAATCTATTTTATAAATTCTGCTGTGTCATACATGTAGTGTGCAAAATCCATGCAGATGAGCATTACAATCAAGTAACATACTATTGTCCCATCATAAACTAGTGTAACCTCACTCAACACCAAACACATTTCAAACTTTGCTTCATTCTTATAAAGAATTTTGTCTTTCATTATGCTATGGCTACATAGCCTAAACCCACTTGGGAAAAACAGATTCAGTATTCCCACTAGCCTTTTTCCCTGTCAAATATTCCATAATTACAGTTAAAAGTTAGAATTAATTAAAACTCATTTTAATCTCAAAACCTATTTTAAGGCAGATAAGTAGGGAAAGAAAGTTGAAGAGCAGCATCTTAATTAGGAGGCAGGTGAGACTTTCATATATTTCCCATGTCTCTTATGAATGGAATAAGCAGGGATTATAAAATCCTGCCTTAAACTTGTGTCCATGCAAAATGTGATCTGTCATATTCAGCAGATTGGCAACAACATAGAAGTAAATTTAGTAATAAATTGTTACATTTTTGACTAGTTACTCTGAGGGGGACAAAAAAAGTGTGCTGAAAAATAACCAAGCAGCATATTTTGTTTGATAACCTTGCTTATAGGCACTTGTAGCACCACATCAATCCAGCAGTTCCATAGAATTATGTGTCAGCGTGAGTGTGAGAAGACGGCCAGGCTGGTACTGGAAAACAAAGTCATAAGAAAGCTTTTATAAGATTTATGGAAGGAAAAGCTGTCATCAGTAGAGAACGGTATGTGTCCTTCGACTAGTAGCAGAGGACAAAGCATGTCAAGATATTTTGCATCTTCCTGATGATGCAGGTCTGTTTCACTGAGTTATTCCTCAGCTCCTCCTTGAGCTCAGCCCTACTGGTTCCAGTGACATACCTGAAATCCAAGAAGAGTCAACTGTTGGGGACATGGACTTGGGAGTATTTTACACTCCCTTAAATGGAGATCAAGCTCATGGGCTCAGAATTGTTTGCAATGAAAATGGAAAATGTTGCATGTCTTAATATTTTTTTCAAGCACATTTTTTCCAGGGCTGGGAGAAGTGAGAGGGTTTCAAAAGCAATGTATCCTTCTGCTAACACCAGAGATGAGTTTCAGTCACAGAATGACCTGGTCTGGTACTGGGAAGCATTTGATGAAGCTCGAAGGACTGTACGAGAGCAGGTGCAGTGGTTGGGAGGCAGGCATGACAGACAAGAACCTTTGCACGTGTGAGCCAAATTGGAATTGGAGAGTTACTGTTATTCATCATCAGTCTGTCAATGTTGAGGTGGAAAAAAAAAGTCATATAAACCATTTTCGTCCAACAGTATGGGATGTCCTCTGCAGTGTTTTTGAACAGGTCAAAACTCATGTAAAACTGTCACAATTATCTGATTAACTTCTAGCCAAAAACATCCACAGAAAATATTAAAGATGAAAGTATTTACATCTTCAGAATGAAAGACTTTCACAGACCAAGGGCAGACGCTTTGCACATATGGATACTTTATCATGATTTAATCAGCATTATCTTATGTTTATTAGAAAAATCATACAAATATGTCTGAAAGGCTTTCACAAGATGTTTGTCTTTTACCTTTAGAAAGTGAAGAAGGTTTAGAATTACTCTGATGAAGCAGGAAAGATTAGCAAGTTTAAGGGTGGCTTGGGTGCTTTCAAATGGATCCCTTTTCATCCATGCTGAAGTTTTTACAAAGCATTTCTGTGATCACACATTCACAACGGGTATGATTGTTCATGCTGGGTATATTCTAAGTACCTCTAGTCTTTTTCTGTAAGATCTCCCCAAAATTGAGGGGCTCACTTAAGTACAACAGTGTCAGACTGACGGAGATGGAAAATCAAGTTCCTGGCCATGTAAGGGTGACACAGTCAAGGCAGTGGCATCACTATTGTGCTAATGACTGTGTGTGAGTTGTATATGTGAATAAGTATTTTTCAGAAAGCTTTAGCTTGCTGAAGGACAATGATCCCTCCAAAATCCTGCAAGTCGGGAAGTAGCCATAGCTCAGCTTCAAAGGAAAACCATGTCTGTGGGAGCTAGAGAAGGAGACTATTTCTTTGTTTTACAGCCAGTGTTTGCTGAAGTATATAGGTCCCCAGTTCAGGGAAATTTTTCTCTCTTACTTTTGGACAGCGATAATTTATTTTGCTGTTATAAAAGTCCAACATTCATGAAAGAGATATGGCTCAGTACTTATAGTAACAACTCCACTAATAAGCCTGATACAGGCAAAAGTTTTCAGTGAAAGAGTGACTATTGAAACTTTGATCTCCACTGGAGACTCCAAAAACAAACTCCTCAGGTTTCAAATTTACTGGCAGTCTGACACATCACTGCCATAAACACTAGGACAAAGAGAAAAGATTTTTTTTTATGTCTGCATATAGAAGGATATTAATTATAAATAATGAGTTGTGACTGCCTGCAGAGCAGCTGTGGTTCTTTTAATGAATAGTCTTCCAATAGCTGAAATAAAACGTCAAGAATGGTGGAGATTTGCAATTGGGAAAGCTATATAAGCTATTTATAAAAGCAAATAAATCCTAAAAAAATATTTGCTAAACGTTTCAGGCTTCTATATGCAGCTGTACACTGAGTTCCTTAGTAGAATGTTTATCCTCATCACTGGTATAATCTCCCAGAAGTAACTTGGTTTAGAGTTAGATTTAAGTTTAAATTAGAGTTCTCTCTCCTGAAGCTGGAAAATGTCTTTTATATAAAGATAAATCTAACAATATCAACCATGCTGATGTTTTCTAAGAGATTCATTATACAGGGGTAGGCCTTGTACTTTACCAAGGGATTTTCCCAAGAGATTTTCCCCAGGGTGATACAAACGTACCAGGATAAGATAGCTTTCTAAACCAAAAGTGTTTCAATAATATAAAATTTCGCTGAGACTGACCCAACTCATATGAAATTACATCATTTTAGGCAAGCTGTCATATTCCTGCAAAATTTCTGCAAGGTGCACCATGGTGCCTCAGCAACAAAAGAGCGAACAAGGTTAGAGCGTGTCGTGCCCAGGGCCGCGGGTGCCGCCGCTCCGGGCAGGGCAGCTCCGGGCAGGGCAGGGCAGGGCAGGGCAGGGCAGCTCCGGGCAGGGCAGGGCAGGGCAGGGCAGGGCAGCTCCGGGCAGGGCAGGGCAGGGCAGGGCAGGGCAGCTCCGGGCAGGGCAGGGCAGGGCAGGGCAGGGCAGCTCCGGGCAGGGCAGGGCAGGGCAGGGCAGGGCAGCTCCGGGCAGGGCAGGGCAGGGCAGGGCAGGGCAGCTCCGGGCAGGGCAGGGCAGGGCAGGGCAGGGCAGCTCCGGGCAGGGCAGGGCAGGGCAGGGCAGGGCAGCTCCGGGCAGGGCAGGGCAGGGCAGGGCAGGGCAGCTCCGGGCAGGGCAGGGCAGGGCAGGGCAGGGCAGCTCCGGGCAGGGCAGGGCAGGGCAGGGCAGGGCAGCTCCGGGCAGGGCAGGGCAGGGCAGGGCAGGGCAGNTGTTAGCTTGGCTTTATTAACTGCCCAAGTGAGAATGAGCTTCAAAAAACACTTTATGGGGACAAGAGAGGAGTTGGGAAGGAGAGTGAGCATGGAGGGACTTTTAAACAGTCTCAGGAATTCATCTTCATTGTGGAGGAAATTAAATGTTTCTGGTGGTTTGTTGTTTTTGTCTGTTTGGGTTGTTTTGGTTTTGGGGTTGGTTTTTTTTTGTTCTTCCTCCTTTTTTTTTTTTTTTTTTTTTTTTTTTTTTTTTTTCCCTTACATCAC
>VZRZ01003292.1:636650-682357 GCA_013398175.1 Climacteris rufus
TTTGTTTGCTCATTTCCCAGTAAGTCACCAACAGACATTTTATTAAGTTAGCCACAGCTCAACACTCTGTTGGAAAATATTTTTGTTTCAGAGTGTATAAAACATCAGGAGTGCAGTAAACATTTTAAACTTAGAACTACAACAGATCCAGTAAATCACATGTTGTTTGCGTGTTGGAGCAGGAATCCCTGGAGCTGCAGCAAGTTCAGTTCCCACAGCAGTTCACCTTGGGACAATTCCCAGAGCATCTTTGGCTTTTGCAAGGCACTTTTTATGGTTCCTTGTATTTTGCTTATGGCACACAGAACTCAGGGCTGGCTGATAGGTAAAGCTGGCCACATTTTAGGCCCCTGACTTTTGCCAAATGCAGGAGATGAGGAAAATTAAGGTGTGTGGCTGGGTTCCTTGGTGGTGGATGGAAACAACAGATAAATCCAAGTGTGACTCTTTCCCTCCAGATCTGGTTCTGGTGGTGGTTTGCTCTCTCTGATGGTAATACAGGGAACCAGCACCCTAGCAGAAATGCTGCAGTTCAATGTCTTCACTGAGGTGACATCTAGCTCGGTTGTCATCACTCCATGTCCTTGTCTTCTGCAGACAGTGGTTATTGATGGTGCACAAAGTACCTCCCAGTCTGACAGCTGTCAAAGGGAGGACACCTGTCAGCTGTAGAGAGCTGTAGCTCTCTCCTTTCTAGATAGCAAAAAGAATGAAAAGAAATTAAAACCTTCCATCACAGTCTGTTTATATTTAAATTATTATTATATTTTCTTTTTACTTCCCAGCTGAGTTCATAAACTCAGTTACTGTAGCTGTTACAGAAATATTAGCTGGTTACTGGTGGGATGGGAGGTGGCCCGCAGTCTGTATGGGAGGGATGTGGTCTCCTTTAAGATGTGGTTTACAAAATGGAAAAGTTTGTGTAAAGGGAGTTGCCTCTGTTCCATTCTTTTTTTGAACAGGTTCCCACATTACAAACATCACCACAGCCGGCAGTATTAGCAGAGAGGTTAACAAATTGCCTGATCCCAGCTATTCTTTCCAAGTATCCTTGTGCTCTGAAATGTCCTGCTCAGTGAGAGTAACTCAGTAAGACAGTGGCCTGCCTGCACTGACATATCTTCTGTTTGTAAAAGAGTTTTACTATTTGCTTCATTTTCTGTACTAGAAGCCTTTATGCAGGTTGAAAGATTTCTTCTTTCTTAAACTGGTTTCATAGCTTTTTGCATAATTAAGGTGTAGAGGGGCATCTCATCATCAAGTTTTAAAGGACCTATTCAAGTTTGCCTGTAAATTAAGATTGTGTCACACCAAGGGGATGGAGGAAGAGGGAACAGTTCTGTGACAAAGCCAATTTAATACAGCCATATCTGTGTAAAGCAGAGACTGGCAGGAGTAAGCGCCTCAGAGTCTAAGCTTGTTAGCTAATTAAGTTATTAGCAAACTTTTAAAGTGAGCTGTACTCTCAGGAAATGGAATAACTGTAAAGGAATAGTATGATAGTGATCTTGCTTCTTTACACCATTTAAAAGAACTATAGGTTCCTTTCAGTGTATACACAGAGTGAAACTGGAAATTTTCTTCCAGTTTGCTTTCAACTTGGGTCTTTTTTGTCATTATTTATAAGCTAGAATTGCTTTATTCATTAATTTGATCATAGTATATGTACAAATTATTTTGAAATTAGCTATTATTTTAAATGCATATGAACAAACTGTTTTAAGAGTGCTATTCAGTACATCCCTGAGTGGTTTAGAAAATGGGAAAAAAAAGTCTTATCTAAAACTTTTCCAGATAGCTGATCACAAATATAATAGTATTTTTTGTTTGTTCTGACTGATCCTCTGCTAGTGTAACATATTAACACATGCCTATAACTAGTGCTAATGCCATATGTATCTAAAATAATGTTGCTTTTCTTGCTTGCTTTCCAGATAGACATGTCAGAACTGTGAGGGCTATTTATCTTCACATTTACCTTCCTCCAACTAAATTCTCTTCTGCTCATTCTAATTCCACACCTGTTGGTATGCATATTGCTAAGACAATGAACTTCAGTGATGCTTTGAGGTTGTGATGTCCTCCTTTACATTTTCTTCAACAAATGCAACCAGTGGTGCTGCACAGATGACACTGCAGTTAGATAAGCAAGGGGGGTGGAAAAGCTGCTGGCTCAAAACCACTTGCATATTATCATCTAAAGAGGAATGAACTTTCAGGAATTTGCCAGGTGCTGATTCTAGGTCCAACTGTAGGTATCAGCTCTCCTGCTCTTAAGGTGGTATCCAGGTACATGTTGGACAGTAATAGTAGTAATAGCAACAATGGTGGATGTCTTTTCTGTTCTCCTGAGGTCCAGGTACCACTGCCATTTTCTACACAGACATGTATTTCTTTTCAGAAATACTTCAAGTTATTCTGTTACAGTTATGAGAAGTAAAGCCAAACCAACCAGTTGTGGAAGGTAGAGCTAGTACAAATGAGCTTTAATTGAACACACCCATGGCAATACTTTGAAGGTTTTCCTATCTGTTGCTTCCTCAAGCAATACTTCTATTTCTTGTATACATTTCATAAATGTTACAAATGTGTGCATGATATTTCAGCTCTGTGGTAAATAGAGACAGGATATTAGACATAAACATGGAGGTCACACAGCACTGGAAAGAACTGCCAGGCACGCTCTAGCTACAGGAAGGAACCAGCTGATACTGAAAACAACTGCTGAAATCAGTATCTATCTATATACATTTCAGGCATGAGTAGCATTCAGAGTCATGTGAAAGAAGATGGTATGATATTTTGGAGAAAAGGACATCAAGAACATATTAAAGACACTTCAGAGAATTTACTGTAACAATTTTTTTCTCTTTTTTATAAAAAAAAATCAATTAAGCTTAGATCAGAACAAATTGGAAAATATCTTTGCTGGAGTCAGGAGATATGGGATGGATTGGATGGATGAACTACACTTCCAAAATACAGGTCTGGAGGCCAGTAGATGCCAAGCAGGGAAACAAGAAAACATAAAATTATATGACCGCAGAAAAGGTGCCAACACACCTAGGGAGGTCATAATTTAGCTGTCTGGTTTCCAAGAATACACATTTGAGTAGCACATGGTTTCTTATTTCAAGACAGGCATCAAAGTAGCAGTTCTGATATATTAGCAGACAGGCAGACTGAGGATGTCAATAAATGCAGCAGTCTTTGATGAGATCCTTCTCTCAAATGTGGCATGTTGATTAATCTGGTAATTAAAAGTGAATGTATGGAGCGACAGCAATCACGATCTCATCTATCCCAGAGCTCTGCCATTGCTGTCACTGGCAGAGCACCCTGCAGCACATACTGTTCAAACTGACAGAAGGAGTTTTTCTGGCAGAGTTACACCACCTCCCTAAGTGATGTAAGTTGAGCCAATATAAGCTCTCTCCTTCTGGCAAAGTTGCGTCCACACCAGGAGTTCTGCAAACATAGCAATATCTGCTGGGGATGTGAATTTTTCACACCGGCAACTGACATAGCTATGTTGGCAAAACATTATAATTTAGAACAGGCTGGGGGAAAAAATGCATTTACCACCCCATCCTCAGCCATTTGCAAAGCATTAAAAAGCCCTAAATACTTAACTTTCTGTTAATAGTTATACTTTACAGACAGAAATTCTAATTTCAGTGAGAGGGACAGTGTGCTAAACTTATTAAAAATGCACTGCTTCCTAATTCTTAGTGCTTTCTATCACTGAGGTGTCTTGTAGTTTTGCTGATAGCATCTAGAGTGTTTATAATATATGTAAATAACCCAATACAGTTTGACTGCTCTACAGAAGCATGACACTTTCAGTGACAGACTTAATCTTCTGTTGGGCTGAAGTCTGGGTCTCCCGTCCTCAATCAGGCAAGGCTGGAAGGACAGCGTGTACAACCATGGTACCTGGCACTGCACAGACTAAGTCTGTGTGTGTCCTTTTCAGAGTTATGGTCAGCACCTGTAGTGAATTGAAAATGTGATTTTTTCGAAAGAAAGTAATTTTACTGTAAGTAATCTTATCAAAGTAGGTGAAGAAGCAAATTTTTGATGCAACACAAACCAGAGTGACTTTTGTGTGAAGGACAGGTAGACACCTTCAGTCTGGAAAAAGTTCACGTCTCCTGGCAGTCTGCAGTTGTTTCGTCATTAGTCATTCCCAGTTTCCACAGAACACCAGGAGCAGGGAGGCAAATGTGAATGCTTGCATTTGCATTTCCCTTTCTGCTGCATTGAAGGTCACCACCACCTTGCTGGGGTGTTACCATCTCTCCCCTGGGCCAGATGAGATGTAGCTGGGATCATTGTCTAGCCCATGTCAGCCAGAAAGGGATGGGTAAGCAATAATTCACTGTTTAAACAGGCTTTAAGTAAGTTGGCTCATTTTAAGCAGCAATTCTAGCAATAGCTCAGCCAGAAAATCAGGAGTGGGAGAGTGTGCATAACCTCTAGGAAGAGGGTGGTGACAAGTAGCTGGCTGAGGGCTGCATATGGAAACCACTTCTAGTGGCACAACAGCAGCCAAAGAAGTATGACTATACTGACTGTTAACACTGCTGGCAGCTTGCTACTGGCTTTATCTGGATGGAAATCCTCTAGGTCCCTCACTTGAAAACTGCCTATCACTGTAAAAATGGGGGGGAGATTGGAATTTCTAATATTCGTGGTGTATCTCATATCTTTCACACAAAAGAGAGAAGGAAAGAAACTTTCATAATCAAAAGGAATAAAGTAAGGGCAAATGTAGGCAGGAGATCAAAAAGCATCTCTGCCAGTGTAATCCATTAGCCTTGAAGTAATCTCCTAAGGGAACTGAAGACATTCCCATTGCTTGAGATATTTAAAACTAGGTTAGACAAAACACTAGGAATTGTACAATGGAGGACAATCCATAATCAGCAGGGAAAGGTATTAAATAGTCTTAATAAGCCTTTAACATAGATTCTGCGATTTCAGTGCCAAGACTTCACATGTCCCTCTGCTTTCTCCTCCCTGCAGCTACCATAATGTGAGACTATGAAATCACTGTAAATGTGAGCAATTAACTATTCTAATAGAATTTGATAATGCAATGGTGATACATTTTTGTTCCTCTTAGTCTCAACTAAGACTCCTTCACAGTGGATTTAAGCTGTCTTTTAGCAGAGCTATTGCAATCTTCCGGTACAGAGATTTAGTATGGTTACTTTTTGTTTCTAATAATTGCTCTGGGTTTCAGGCAGTGATTTTGGTTTTAGTTTAATCTATCCTTCTTTCCCCCCTAAATTTCAAAATTCCTAAGATGTTTATCTAAAAATCCCATCTTTTACTTTTCTGTTTCATCAGTCATCATTATTATCCCACATCCTTCAAACTTTGTAGCCTTTTGAGAGCACAGAAGAGCCAAGAGGTTCATCTCAGTAAGATCAATAGGTAAAAGATGTACTTTGTGGCGTAAAGATGAGTTAGTATTTATACCTCTGTTCCATAAATGTTAGGTCATCGTTGAAGTATTCAGATCCACAAAGTATTGTTTATAAACACTGTCTAAGAATTTATTGTGTCACAAATACGGTTTGCTATGATCTTTGATAATTTTTCACATTTCCTGTTGTGTGGGTTTGATAGCGTGTTCTTAGGTCCAGACGACTGCTTGAATCATGTTCATACTGGAACACTGGGTACTTTGTTTAGTTTCAGCAGGGGAGAAGCCAGTACACTGTGGTTTAGAGAGATCCTACCAGTGAAATCAAGCTTCATGTGTAAGGTAAAATGAGTTGCAATGACTTGCGATTGACAACTTTTGAAGTCCTTTCAGTTTAAACTCTGATGGAATACCTGCAAAGAATTGCTTTGTATGTACACATTTCAAAAGCCAAATACACATTACAAAAGAATTAAGTTTAAACAATGTTACATTCTGTGGTTTCTTTGTGTAGTTTTGCATGAGAAATGTGCCTTTAAATCACTGCTAGTCAGTTTTGGTCTTTTGCATATTTAACAAATTCTATAAGTAATACATGCCATTCAACTTGGGTACAAAACTGTCTTCAAACAGCTGGGAATTCATAGCTCGGATAAGAATCGTATGCAAAAAAATGTTGTTTAAATCAGAAAAATGGTGATTTATAAATGGCCTTTTAACAGGGAGGTTTTAACTGTTCTGTGTAGTTACAGCTGGTAACGTAAATGATAGATGTGGCAGTGGGGAAGGAATGTGATGATTGAAAAGTGGGCTCTGTTTTCTTTTTCACACCCAAGTGTTGCTTACAGAGGCAGATTCTGTTCTGTACCATCATTTTCACTGGGACTGAGCAGACAGTTACCTGCAAAACCCTTAAGTGGTACACACATAAATCTAGAAGAAGCTCTGACCATAATTTCAAGATCCAGATTGAATTTTCAGTATGTAACATCATTAGGAAGAAAGCTTTGTGCTTGGTAATTGATTTTTTTAATGTCTTGAGAATTAATTTTCACCAGAAAAATTATGGTAGCCTTTTTACAAATGAAGTAAACAACTATATTATACTGTGGGAGCTGGACCCTGACATACCTATTTATCTTAAGAGGATTCATTCTTATCAAACAACTTCAGTTTTAACCTAACTTTTTGGATGACAAAGCATTGCTCAAAGGTTGTGAAGAACTTATTTTATGTTACTTGCCAATATTTTATTATTATTGATCTGAAATAGAAATAAAGGTCAGTGAATTTAGAACAAGGATGAATTTGGCCTTTAAACCGTGTCTATAACAATATGATTACCAGCCTATTTTTCCCTTGCACCTTAAAACTCAGTATAGATTGATATATCAGCAGGAATACCTGTTTTTAACTTTCTTCATCCTATGTTTTTGACAATGGGAAAAGAGAACACATGGCTTATAGTTACTCTAGTAAATTTGAAAGTGCCAGCAAATGCTCTCTGGTATTGAAGAGCCTGGCGTGGAGCATTCCACATGTACCCAGTTACATTCCTTTCTGAACAATGACCACCTGCAAACTGCCTGTCTGTAGTCAGTTTTGTGTACTGTGCCAGCTCCCAGACTCTGCCGAAAAAATTTCCAGGAGAATTCAAGCTGGCCCAGACTGAAATCACTGCAGGGAACTGTTCTTGCAGTTTAACAGTGTATGTGCATACTACTGAATGCCAATTTTTCCATGTTAAAAATTAGTTATGAGCTACCACCATGTCTTTAGGATTTGCTTCGACACACTAGATGCAAGATCACAGATGTGTTTGAAGCTTTCATTTGTTCTCTTGGTATTTGAAAATCTCCTAAAGATAAAAACATTAAGACAAAACACACAGACGTTTCTTGGCAACTTGCTTGATTTACAAAAACAAAGAGTCATACAGTCATAACCTCTGCCCTGTTTCTGTTCAGGTAAGTGACAGTGCTGCAAATGAATTCAAAGATCAGATTTTTTAATAAACTTTTCTCTTTCTGTTTAGTTTCTGAGGAATGGAGGCAGAGGATTTTCTACCTTTCTTAGCAAAATGAATGCTGTCTTTTCCCAGATAAAGTAATTACTAGAGAATATACATCAGTGCACAACACCAATTGGAGTTATCCAAATTCTCTTCTCTTCATTCAGAAAATTTATTAAGTATTGGCATGAGAAAATAGTCTGTGTCTGTGGTGTTTGGTTGCATTGAGATACACGGTCACCCTTGGCACCACAGCAGTGACTCCAACATGAAGATTTTGCAGTATCTGGGAATCTATCTGCACCAGCAGAAATTATCCTGACCAAACAAATCATCACAAATACACAGCTCTGGAAACTGCCCTCACTAATATTACTGTTCTACCATTGCAATGGTACAGTAATTTACTTAGAAGTTAGATATTTTTGTGGTATAAGTCAGGATGAGGCCTTTATAAAATGCCCCATTTTGTTTAAAAAATGTAGTGATGTGAACTTTAATGAGTTTCCAAATAACTTGTTGAGTCTTATTTTAAATACATGTAATTTAACATTTAGCCCTTTGACGTTGTTGTTGTCAATGTGTTAATAAAATATTTCTAGCTTAAATTTGTGCTGTCTAGGCTATAATTCTCCCTGAGTTTTAATATGAAAAATAAAACAGGAGCAGACACAGCTTGTGTGTCTTCTGCAGAAGAGCCCTATCATTGGCATAGTCATATGAATCCTTGGGAATCGCTGTAAGTTCAGGTGACTCCAGGGTACGATGAAGAACCTGTCCAGACACACATTTATTGCAGTTGAATGGTTTTGCTTATAGAGCTGGGATCCATCTGGAAAGCATACTGAAAGCTTAAGGAAGCATAAGCAGCATTCCTGATGATTTTAGGAAGAACTGTCTAAGGAAATTTGGTAAGACTCCAACTCACGTTTGCATTTCTTTAACCTCTTTTGTTTAAAGTCCTGCCTGGTTGACTAAACCAGAAGAAAAATTAGCTGGGGTATGTTCAGACATTTCCAACCTATTTCGTCTGGGTCACTCAACCCCATAGCAAACCAATCAACTCATTCAAGGAAATAAAAATAAAAGTGGGTTAAACAGCAAAATGAAGAAACTGGATTTTAATCATAGAAAGTTCAGTGTAAACTTATGAAGGATGTGCAGAGTAAGTGGATGGATCATAGCTATATTTGCATGTGAAAGATCTAACTGTATGTGCAGTTAGAAGTGAGGTGATATGACAGTGAGGTGATCAAACAACACCCTACATTGCAGGGAACTTTCAGCATGAAGAAGTCACCTCTGGTGCCCAACTGAGCAAGGCTACTTGGGCGTGCTACCTTTCCTGTTAATGTGACATAGTCAGCTACTTGTGCATGAGGATTTTAGTATGATGGGACAGAATAGATTTGTCTTGATAGGGCTATGCAAGGGACAGACCCAATCGGAGGGACTGGAAGGGTGCTCTGGGCTTCTCCTATGCTTTTGACTATGCTGACTGACACTTGCTGCATGGCTGTTCCATTTAAACACAAAGGATATTTTGTCCTGGCAGTCCTGCAAGTCTTGTGTGGGAATTACGAATCAACCCACTACATCTTTTGCTCTGTATTTTTTGTGAGTGATCATTCTGCAGACCACACTATAATCACCCAGTTATCCTGAACAGGATTTATATAGATGTCCCTTTTAAAAACGTGACCTTCCGGTAGAGTCTACCAACATTAGAGAAGATGCTAAACATATTGTTTTATTTTAGCTGTGCTGGCTGTAGAAGTAATGGAAGTATTAAAAAAAAGTTTCTCTCCCCTGTTAAAAACATAGAGATTTGTATACCTTAAGAAGAGAACTGTAATGGAAAAGGTGTTGTTTTCATATAATCCATTCTTGGAGTAAGAGTCATTTCAAGGAAGCTGATTATCAGTTTTATTTTATTTTTGGTAAAAATTCTATGCATGCAAGATAACTGAAGATGTAATATTAGGATTTTTATAGCTTTAGTACAGTAAAATATGGTAAAAAAATGTTGAAATATAGAAAAACAGTCTATGTAGTCCATTTACTGAAATAATATTATTTTAAATAGAGGTATTGAAAATCTTTGTTTCACTGAAATAGGTGGGCAAATTTCTGTGGCTTTTAAACTGAGCTGTGGCTAAGATCTTTTTCCTGCTGTGATTGTTTTTCATATTGCATTACTAGGATTTACATTTGAGAGGGCTCTTAATATTTTCCACTTGAGCATATATATATATTTACACACATGTGTGTGTGATTGTGCAGAAATGGGCTTGAAGAGAGTTATCTGTTTGCTTTTTTTTGGAGAGAGCCATTGCAATAACTGTGTTTGTCAGCGTATGCCAGTTACCTCTGATTTCAGTGACTGGAGACAGCTGTAGCATCATAACTTCTGGTAAACAAATGCCAAGTTGACGAGAACTGCTTTCAGCTTAGGAACTATGTTATATTGATAAATAATCTAAAAATGCATCTGTGCCACTCAGGGAAAAGGCTTCAGGTGAAAGGCTGAGGATTTTGGTAGCATCACACTGATTTCCACTCCCGCTGAGCCGATGGGAGCACTATCCATGGCTTCAGAAGAGCAGAACTCAGCAGTGCTGCTCACAGAAGTCACATCCCACTGTTTGCTCTTTCTACTTATTCCAAAAGGAAAAAATGGCTTGACCTATGCATAACTTTCTTGTGCTTAATTTGCCAGCTGGTGAGTGTCACATGTTTAATTTGGGCAATGTAAATAACAATCTCTTTAATAGTTAAGATTTTCGCTGACAGCACAGTCGCTGAGCTTAGACAGCTGATTGCTGCTGCTGTAGAGCTAAGTCTTTAAATATTATCAAACTAATACCCTTGTATGGTCACACTGGATACAGATTAGTGAAAGCCATAATCCTATTTAATTTAACACAGTCCCAGGGATTTTCCTCTGCAAAGAATTTGGTCACATGTATACTGCATAATTTGCATAGTTCTTAAATATATGGACCCTCTCTAGAAGCAGGGCTGTCTGCCAATTTAATGGCAGTTATTAAATCCCTTTGTACTTTGCACCACAGTCCAGATGCAGGTATCTGCTAGTAAAAGCTCCATGGTTAGTAAGAATTTGTTGTGGCTCAGAGCTATGCCGCAGCTCATACTCTCAGTTTGTCTGTTTCACCCTTTGAGGAGGATGTTATCCCTCAGCAAAGGTAATATGACAAAGGACTACAACTCATTTTACCCACATTGCAGCCCAGCCAAGTCCCAGCTGTCCAAGGACTCAGACATATAAAAACTGACTGTGCTTGAACTGACACAGATTCTGGGGTTTGTGGTTAAGCAACTCATGTCTCAGTCATAGGAAAGGTCTGATTTTTATGTGCTGAGCACAGTTAAGCTCATTTGCCTTCAACACTGTGTGATATCTTTGACACTACAGCAGATTAGACTCAGAGAATTAGGGATACCCCTTGTACAGTCTTTTTGGTTCTGGATTTTTTTGTTTGTATTTTTTTTTTCTCCATGTATAACTATTGTCTGAATGGAAAAAGGAGACACTGTCTCTTTGTCAAGGTCTCTTAGCTAACATTGCTTATCGCAGGCCAGCTGCAGATTGCAAGGACCACTTGCTTGGCATGTCCCAGGTACACTGCAGACCTCACAGAGCACACATGGTACAGCACTGTTGGGTGACTCTGGATAGAGGTACAGGATTCTAGAGGAAAAGGGATGTGCTAAAAGCAGTAATACATGTGGTCAGCTCTGTGTTCAAACAAGTTTTGAATCCCAACAGGCTGAAACCACAGGATGCTCTGCCACCTAATCAGGAGCTTCCTTTCCAAGCACAGCATCAGTCCAGCTAATCTTGCAGGGCTTTCAGTTCAACTTTTTTTTCCTGTTGCACAATGTTTGCAATATTTTATGGGCTTTTGGTATTTATTGCAGGGAAATGATGGTGAAATTATTACCCACAGACTTCTGGGTAATGAAGCAATACCAGAGACAGGAAGCAATCTTCCACCTTCACTTCCCTGGCAATTTCCAGGCATGTTGGGACAAATATGTGGCCTGGGCGATTTCTGTGTGAGAGTGGCCCTGCTCTCCTCAAGAGGGCTTGGTAGATAAAAGCAGCTGAGGTACAGAGACTTCTCCACCTTCTGTAGAACCATGCTGGAGGTGGAAGCCTTCCCCTCCAGGAAGTGGAGAGAGTGGTTTGAGTTGATTAGGTTTCCAGGTTATTTTCAATAACTTAGGCACCACCTGAATGGCTGCTGGCTTAATGCACCGAGTAATTATTAGTATTATTACTACTATTACCATTAATAATGCAACAGTGCTTCTTCCAAAAGTGCCTAAGGAGCAAGCTGAGGTAAATTTCATCTTGCTAGGTGCTCCACAATTTTGGGCTGTCATTCAAGAACACAATAAATCCTGCTTCAGGGCTTCCACTGCTGGATCAAAAGCACCAAAGCCAAAGGAGCCAAAATGCTGATGCTATATGAAATAATGCTCCACTTAGCCATCCAGTGCAGTACCAAACCAACCGCAGCCTGTTTTCTCAGCACTGGCAGAGTCAACATAAACCCCAGACCAGGTACTCCCAAAGCACAGTCGTGTGATCTCCTCTTGGTCAAAACTTCAGTGGTCACAGATCTACTGTTATTTTTCATGGCAAAATGGTCTCAGAAGACCCAGTGGTTTTCTCCTGAAGAGCTTGCTAACTACCCAGATGAGATGTGTCAGAGTACAGGTTTAATGGCAAAGTGAAGGGAACAGAAAGATGATTCATTGGGCAAGTTTGGAGGGGCGGGGAACAGTGAAAGACTGTAAGGAGAATACACCAATGGAAATGTGGGGTGTGGGAGGGTGAGGACACAGAAAAGTAAGGATAAATAAGAAAAGAGAGATGGACAGGGAAGCTGTTAAAACATCTAGCTGAGGAAGAAGAAAGGGGAGAAAGAGACAATCTGAAAGGAACTGGAAAGCCTGTCCATAACTGTGGGAAGTTGCTGTACTGTTTTTTTCCCTTGCTGGGTTTCCTTCAATACCTTTCTGGAAGAAGACACAGAAGGCATTCCTCTTGCTCACAGGTAGCAGAAATATCTCACTGAGGCTCAGGAACAAGCCTCTACCACAACCAGACCTGTAGTTCCTCTTTTTATCTATTCTTCATGCTGCTGTTTGCTGGTTCTTACAAACACTTCTCTAATCTAATGGAGAGGTATAAGCCATAAAGGACAGCAGCTGCCTGAAGAGTTTGCTTATCACAAAAGGATGAGCTACTCTGTCTTCTAAAACTGACACCTTAGCAGAAAAGCAGAACTTGATGACATTTAGCTCTTGTTACAAATATTTACATGTATAGTTGAGATGTGTCAGTTTTACTGCACTCAGTCATGCATAGCAGAGTTTGGCTTATTTGCAGTATGTTTTCACATGTCATACATCTTTAATCAGACTGGAGCATGGACTGGTTTAATCTTTTTCCATTGATGGTTCCTGCATGTACACTAGAAGAATTGTTATTGCTTTAGCTTTTCTGGTGTCACATCCTGAAGAAATTATTGGAAGTAACAATTAGTTTTTTTGCCTTCGAGCTCCATCAGTGTGATTATAAATTTGGATTAGTGACATTTGTTTTGGCTGCTGCATCAAGATCCAATATTAGACCTTTTTTCCATAATTTCATGCAAAAACTAGTATACAGCCATGTGTATGCATCTGTATACTGAAACCTATTATAATGAGTAAGGTGATTCTAAAATGGTATGGTATCATCTGATATTATGATTACTAGGCACCACCATAGAGCTCTGTCATCTGCAATACTCATTTTCTGCCCTGTTCTGGATTTTCCCTCCCTTACCTTCTGCTGCAATTTTCTGCCCCTGACTGGGGAATGTGCTGCCCCACAGCTGTAGGAAACTAGAGCTGCCATGAATATGAGGAGTGTAGGTTGCAAAAGCAGTGTTTGAACACCACAGTAACACCTTGTTTTCTTTAAAGAAAACCCTCATGCCCTTAAAGGTGCTGTGATATTACTCTGAATATCTGTGTGGGAAAATATTAAAATGTGTAGTCTGTATCTACTAGAGGTCAGATTTTCCTGCATACTTTTTCTTGCCCTTCTGACCTGCTGATTTTTGTATAACTTTTAATGAGTTTAGGCCTCCTGTCCCTGTTTCCCAAGAAGCAATTAAACAAGCAAACAAAAAACTAGTGGTGGCTTACCTGGCACCTTTTAGTCTGTAAAATGTGTATAACCACACAATGCTGAGGTGATACACATCCCCCAAGGAGAATGTGGCTCCTGAATTGTCCTGGCAAGTGAGCTGAGGAATTGGCTTGTGAAGAGAAGGGAAGAAGAGAGAATGGGTCTGGCAAAAAAACCACTGTATATCTACCACAATTGAAGCATCTCTGATGTACTAAAAAGAAAGGGAAGGTAGCACTCTAATTTAGAAAATCTTCAAAATATTTTTGTGTTATTCTAAAAATCTGAAGTAAGTAGAGACAAAAAGAAAAATATTTTAATAAGTAAATAATAAGTGATTTATTATGTATGTTAAGAACCACACAGAATATTATACTACACATAGTATCTTCTGAATCTGTGAACTAGTAATAAGATCACTAATCATATTCTGTGTTTCTTTTCTTTTCTGCTTTTGAAAATGCCTGAGTACATTTTATATTAAAAAATGTGTCTTTTACTGGAAATAGTAATGAAGTATTTGTTACTATTAATGTGACCTGAATGTTCAACAACTTTATTATTTCTGCACACCGAAGTAAAATATATTCCTTGAAGTATATATGGATATTTTGTGTTATCTAAACACTAATTTTACAATCCTGCTTCAAATGGAAATGCAACAATACCCAAATTTTAAAACCAAAGGAGATGTGCAAGTTAAGAATAAGCTCAGAAGAAACTACTGTGATTAGGTTATCTGTCATTGTGAGATATGTATCTATATACACATATGCATTCCTGTCCTCAAGATTTACATGTCTTTATGGAAATTCTTAGCCCTTGCTCCTTCCACTTTTTGAGGAGCTTGTTTTATGTGATGGCCCTTTACCTTCCCTGAGCTCTGGTGTGAGTTTTCAGAGAGGTGGACCAGAATTTGCAATTCTGTGGGCTTTCTCCCTTCGCCTCCCTCCTTCCCACTGGGACTTTCACATTTTTCTTCTAGAAAGCCTATTTTATTAAATAAATCAAGCTTAGATTCAAAAGTGTATTGAACGTGCTTGCAGAGCTGGGAGTGCTAATAAAGGAGCCCGTGGGTGTGTGGGGCAGCCCTGGTGCTCTCTGAGAGGAGGATGGGATCAGCTTCACATCCCACTCTGCTGCACCACTGCTGCTGAGGGAGAGCGTGGGGGGAGGAAGGCAAAGGGCTCCCTTCAGCCTCTTCAGCTTGTGCTGCAAAGCTTCTAACACATCTGGTCTTTACAGATTCAAAAAGAAAAACTTTTATATAAGAATACAAATTGGCAAACATATTTCTTTACAAGCCCTTGAAAATGAGTGTCACCCACCACATATATTATGTCCCTGGACTGAGCTAAATTGAAGCCAGATATGTATTTCTCTTTGAGGACTCCATCAAGGTATATTTTACTCCTCTCCCCAGTTCTTCAGCCTCTTGAAAGATACATGTGTAGATAAGGGAGCAGCCGCAAACCCATGCACAGTAACAGCAGCCAAACAAATGGCTTTAAAAAGAAAAATCCAGCTTTGTAGATCTCTCTTCCTGCAAACAATTTCCTTTTCCAGTTATAAATTTCGTTCCCAAAAAAAACTTCACTGGAAGAGGCAGAGTAGAGAGGGAAATAAGAGTTTGAGTAACCCTATATGTTCTGAAACTGCAGAAATCTAACTCAAACTTTCCAGGCATCCCTCAGTGTACAGATGTAAAGCACCTCTAATTTGTATGCTTGTGTGCTCTAGTTAGTAACTCAGACATTTTTGGCATCTACACATACTTATCAAAAATAAATGGTGTTCAACAGTCTTGCTCTGCACTGAGTTTGACTAGGGTACAATTGTTTTGATAACATGGTTAGTGTTAATTGAGAAATGCTTCTTATTCTCTATTACCTCTTAGTGAGTGTCTAAACCAGCCTACAAGCTTATACATATTTAGCAGACACTGTCAGGGGTAAGAACCAAAACCTGTTGTGAATTACATTTTCAAATAGTAGTGAAAATAGACCAGATATCCTCATTTGAGGTCGAACTTAAACCTTGCTTTTGCTGTTGCTTCCAAAGATGTCATCATTTCTTCAGTGAGAGATAAATGGCTATAATGGCCCCTTATAAGATCAGGAAGACAGGATGAATCAGGAGAAAATGCACTTCCTCACCAATTCCCATCTCCATAGAAACTCTGCAACTCTGCTATGCCTTCTGCCTATACAGATTAGGCAACCCAGTTTTCCAATAACAGACAGTGAAGTCTGATGCCTGCATTTTCTCACAGAGGGGTATCTTGAAGAACAGAATTTAAGTATAAAAAAGAGAACTTTGCCAAGTGCTTAGTGTTGCATTTCCCAACTTTCAAACTCTTCCTGTTGTTTTTCAGGTTAGTAAGAAAATTTCTCATGAGAAGCATCAGTATTTGCTGCCAGGTTACTCACAAGTCTGATGATGCTTTTGTCAAGCTATTTTTGCTTCAAAGGATGTGGTGTAATTGAAAGACTAGTGCACACTATACAGTATTACAATTCATGTCACTTATGGGGAAGACAGGGAATCATCAGAAACAGACTGTGGGATGCTAATTTGAACATAAAGCTATTTTTGAATTCATTGAATAGTTTATGCATGAATGGATGTGCTTTTCCAGAACTTCAGATCAGCAGATAAAGAGAATATTTTTTAATGAAGTGAAATATATGAGAGAATGTATTCATTGATTGTTGTTAGGAAAAGAAGTTATTAAACTGCAGTAGATAAACATCAGTTTGCAAAGTTCCTTTGTTAATAAGAATAAATTGATAGATTTATAGACTTTAAGTTTGGCGAGATCATTTGATTGTCTCATCAAGACCTGTAAATCAAAGACACTAAATCTCACAGTATTACCTCTGAGCTGAATAGAGCTAGACAAAACATGTTGGTGAAGCAGTACATGAAACAAAAGATGCAATTCAGCTTGACAGAAGCCTTATAGCTTTGGGTCAAATTACCTTCATTAAGTTTTAAAAATAGAGGGAAACATCTAGACTTGAAGTACCGTTTTCCCCAGTTTTTCACTCTTGACTAAGTGTACTGTGTTTTGGCTTACCTGTGAAAATGACATTTCTTTTTTCTTTGTTTTAGACTTAGTCCATAACACACACACACACACACACACACACACAGAGGAAAATCACACCCCTCTGAAAAACATCCAGTTTTGACAGAGGATTTCAAACAAAAACTTCAAAACTTCTCTTTTCAGAGTCTGATCACTCATTTTGTATGAAAACCCAAAGTGCGCAATTTCTTGTATAAGTATGTCCAGCTTTAGCATTTAACCTTTATCATACCTTCTTGACTGCTGAAGAGCCTGCTGTTTTCTTCTCATAACTGTACTGTAGCCAAGTGTTTCTCAGTTTTATTTTTAATGGACTAAGTCTGTTGAAATATTTAAGTCTCTCCCAGTAGGGTATTTTCTATGGCTTTTGAATAAGTCTGTGACTCTGCTTTTAAAAGCTCAACTTTTTTCCAGTATATCTGCCTTTCTAATGAATTCGTCTTTGTTATAGAGAAAAATGAAGATGTCACCCATTTTTCCTACATTTATACATCCATGAATTATATTTGCTCTTTTGTCGCAGCCTTGTAGCGAACGCTTATGTTTTATTGCTTACCAACTTTGACACTAAATTATTTCAGAAAGATTGCTTTTCAAGATACTACTCTAAATTGATTTCAGAATGCCATTCTAACATATGCCCTGAGTTTCTAAGTCTGCAATAGCCAAAACTCCTATCAATTTTGTCTTTTGAAAAGATTGTCTTATCCAGCTGTTGACATCACTCTGCATGCGTGTTCTGTCTTCATTAATATATGCTAATGTTGGTATTACGTGCAGATTTTGTCTGAAATGTTTTGTATTTGCAAATTATTAATTGAAACAGTAATTAGATTCAGGTTTCTTGCTAATGTGACCAGAAACATTCCCATTCCGTGAATATTTTTTATCAATGTCTTGGGAACAAAAAAAGTTACATTTTTTGATTTCTTTACCCATGTATATTTAATCCAAATACAACTGCTCCTGCATCTGCGTCCTGTTCCCCAAAGCTCCTTGTCCCTTCATGAGATGTGTTCCCTAGCTCTCTGATTCCTTGCTCATGTTATCATTAGGCTCTTGTCTCCTGCACAAACTCTTCATCACATCTCCATTTTCAACAAAAATTCTGTTATTTTTTTCTCTTGATGGTTTTCTTTTTTCTCTAGATGGAGATGCCTTTCTTTACCTATCTTTGAAAGTACTGTGTAGAAATAGTATTGCTGGGATGAAAGATGAAAAGTTGTGCACTGATCTCACGCTTCACATATAAGGACTTTCCCCTCAACCCAGAGCCCCAGTGTTTGGGCAATTTATGCTGCATTGATTTCAAGGAGGAAAAATTACTGTCTGACAGCTATACCACATCCTTTATTAGCATCCAAAGTAGAGTTGGGATTTAGCTAATGAAGCTTAACTATCTCCTTTTGCAGCTGCTGGAAGTAGTAGTCACTTTGGAGGTGCAATTAATATCAGGGTTATGTCCCCTTGTCAAACTTAAACACCTGAAGCACATTGTCCTTGGAGAATCTGGGCCCTTGCCTGAACTCCACATGGGTAGAGTTGTAATGATTTCCTGTGTCTGCTCTGTCATTGTTTAAGGATAGTAAAAATGTAGAAAGATACAGGAATTTTGCAGTTTAGAAGAAATTAATTGCTACTTTTCTCTTTGTGTACATGATTTTTTCCCTGCACTTTCTGTACTGCTGTAATAAGTAGTTATCTGTGTTACCTATACCTGTATTAATCACAGAGGCATGATGACACCGACCCTTGCTATGTCTGGTATACCCAAACCAGAAAGCATTTTCAGTTGTTTCCAGCAGCAGCCATAGGACCCTGCTCTGTGTTTTCTGATAAGAGTTTCGCTCTGAGTGAACATAAAACATAGGACAATGTGACAAAAGTTTTTCCTTTGTTGTTTAGGAACAACACATGATAGAAAGTATTACAAGACTAATTGGAATTATTACAATAGTCTGCTTGGCTCCCTTCCCCCTCCTCTTGATTAATTAGCCTTTTAACATTTCAAAATGGCTCTGGCACATGCTGTCAGAAAGCACTGCTCCAAAGTCACTACTACACGTGAGGCTGTCTGCACACATTAATAAGGAATTTGCCACTGCTGTTAGAAATCCTTGTTCTCATTCTTATTTTTCTTTTCTCCACTTAGAGTGCTCTGGAGTCACTAGATGTTATCATTTAAACCTGCTCATTCTTTGCACTCTCTCTCTGTGTGCTGAGGGAATTCATGTGAACACCAGCTTTGTTATTTCTCTTGCACAACTACGGGTCATCTGTAGCACTCCTTGAGACCAGGAAAAATACAGGATTCATAATTTTTATGTTGAAATACTAAGTTAGATACAGATTTGTGAGCCTGTATTAGAATGTAGTATTTTCTCAATCAGTCTCATCATAAACTGCAGCTTGATGTGTGTTTTTGTCTTCCACTTTTTCTTTTCATTCCCCATTTTACTCCATCAAGGAATATTGAATTTTATTGTTTTAAGCAGTACTCCTAGTAATCAAGGTCCCTTTATCCTTGCCATGGTTCTACATAAATATAGTGTCAGATTCTCTCTTAGATCATTGTTTTTTAAGAAGTGGAGGACAAACCAAAGTGCAAAGGAAGTTGGAAAGAGCTGTCCTCGTGGAGCTGGAATATTCTTCTTCCTGGGGGCAGGGAGAAAAATGAGAGGACTGACAGGCTGAGGTAGCTGAGGTTGTTCAACCTGGAGAAAGACTGAAAGACCTTAGACCTTGGAAACCCAGAAAGACCTTAGAGCACCTTCCAGTATCTAGAGGGAGCCTACAGTTAGGCTAGAGATGGGCATGTGGCAATAGTACAGAGGAGAATAGCTTTAAGCTAAGTAAATGGCAGGTTTAGATTGGATATTAGGAAGAAAATCCTTCCTATGAGAGTGGTAAGGCACAGGAAAGGTTGCCCAGAAAAGTTGTGGATGCCCTGTCCCTGGAAGTGTCCAAGGCCAGCTTGCATGGGACTCTGAGCAACCTGGTCTAGTGGAAGGTGTCTCTGCCTGTGGCAGGAGGCATGGCATGACATGATACTTGAGGTCCCTTACAACTACATTTTTGTGGCCCTCTTCTGACCTTGCTCCAACAGGTCCATGTTGTTTTGTGCTGAGAACCTCAGGCCTGGATGTAGTGCTCCAAGTGGGGTCTCATATGAGTGGTGTAGAGGGAAAGAATCACCTCCCTCAACCTGCTGACTATACTTTTGATGCAGACTGGCACACAGTTGGCTTTCTGGGCTGCCAGCACACATTGCTGGTTTATGTTGGCTTTTTCATCAGCTGACACCCCCAAGTCCTTCCCCTTAGGACTGATCCCAGTCCATTCTCCACCCATCCTGTGTTTGTGCTGGGAAGTGCCCACACTCATAAGCAGCACTTTGCACTTGACCTTGTTAAACTTCATGAGGTTCTCATGGGACCACCTCTCAAGCCTGACATGGTCTCTCAAGGAAAAGGATTTTATTGTGAACGGCTGTACTGCTCTATAAAAATTGCGGTCTTCTGTCTTTTTTTCAGCAAGTGCTCTTTTTCTCAACTTTACTAGTGAAAATTCAAACTGTCTTGCTTTCCAATTTACGATGTCTTCAAATTATTTTTAGCCTCTAGAGAATGCTCAAACAGCAACTGTATATTGGTCTTTCCTCAGCTGATGCCTATCACTGCCCTTTCCTCATAATGCTACCCCTGTGCTCTCCAGGCCAGCTTTTTAATTTAATACCTAGAGCAAGCAGTTACCAGAAGAGTTCCTCTAGGGAAACCTAATCTACAGTAGTTCAGATACTTTGCAAAGAAAGCTGTTCTCGGGTATCCTTTCAAGGTACTCAAGAAGAAGAAAGATTTTTTTTTTTAGCTAATTTCAACTTCTTTGAAGAAAACAGTCATTATGAACTCTCAGATACATGAATTATTATTATTTTTACCAAAGAATATTTAGCACTGAGTTGATTATGTCTTATTAAATATATATCTTGAAAATGGTTGCAATGCACAACCAGAACTTGCTCTGAGTATGTTGCAAAAAGATTTTTGTTTCTTTCTATGGGCAATTGAGATGGAAATCTTTCTATTGACTGGTCAGGCATTTATAAATTTTGTTAATGATTTTCTTAAGGGACACATTGGTGGTATTGATTTACAGCTCTGGAGAGGAAAAGGTTCATTACTGTGTTTAAACATGAGTGCCAAAAAGATGACTGTTAAAGGTGCATGGGGTTGGCTAAACACAGGCTCTTCATGACAGGGTTTCTTGTATGTTACTTCTCCCAGAAAGTCAAACTAAATGCTATATGCCCAATTTCCCATGTGTTTGCATTCATCATGACAACTAGCTAAGTGTGACCTTGACTTTTAAAACCATGTTTTGCTATCTGTAGTAAAAGAGAGCTAATGATGAAAAAATCCTTAGCATTTTTTCTCCCAGAGGAAAGATAGGGGTATTACATGATTTTTTATCTTTACTTTCAGAGAATGTGTTAGAAATTTTTTTAATATAAGACAGAAAGAAAAGTGGTACATCTGTGTTTAAGGCATGAAAAGTCAAATTCAATGTTAAGGCATATTTCACTAGGGTAGTTATTAGGATTGGTCAAACACTTTTCATTGGTTCTGTTTTCCTATGGAAAATAGATTTTCAACAAATTATTTTGTGCCTGAAATATTTACTTTTTATAGAATTCTCTCCACTCCTTATTTCTTAAAGTTCTCAAGTACTGAGTTAGAATTTGAATCTGTTTTCCAAATCAGGTTCATTGGATTTGCTGTTAAAATCTTTTTTGTCCCCTGTGAACCAGGTTTGCATCTAGATGTCACTTCCTGTGGGAAATCATAGCTATCCCCAAGATTCAAATTGCCCTTGAAGAGAGGAAAAAAGATAGAAAACACCTTCAGGATTTGGACTGCAGGTAGCACAAAAAATTACTTTTTATTTTTCTTTTTTTTTTCCTACTTAGCATTTACTTGGGGAAAGCCAACGAAGGGGAATTTTAAGCAAGTTACAGGCTTGTAACTTCACACATTTTTTTTTCAGAGAACCTACCAGTTAGGTCTTTCTTTCAGAACTGGAAAGCTAAAATCAGTTTTCTGCTCCTCCAGAGAATTTAAACATGTATGTCCCATATTCTCAATCAGTGTCTCAGCCATCAAACATTAGAAATGGGATGTTCTTCAACTAAAATTTTTTAACTAAAACAATGTTCTCATATTCTGAGGTAAACACCCCTCAGTTGCCCATATGAAATGGTCCCATCCTGTATCACACA
Source organism: Climacteris rufus (assembly GCA_013398175.1). NCBI lineage: Eukaryota > Metazoa > Chordata > Aves > Passeriformes > Climacteridae > Climacteris > Climacteris rufus. The sequence continues at coordinate 658,673 of VZRZ01003292.1, forward strand.
AAAAAACGTTCATTTCTGACACAAGGTGAGAGTGACTCAGGCCAGCCTTGTGTCAGAAAAGGGCGCCGCTATTCTGTTACCCAAATCTGGCCGATTTTTAAGGCTTTTTAAAATGTACTTTGACTACTCTTAGTTGAAACTTTTTAAGCTTTTGGTAACTCTGTTCCCATAGAATATTTTTACACTTGTGTTGGATATGTAATTGAAATAGACTGTTTGGGGCTGTTTAGGCCATCAAATCAATGCAATCATGTTCTTAAGGGTTTCCTGCCAGGTCCCAGCAACATGGAAAAAGGTGTTGTATTTGAATGAAAGAAAAATAAGGCTTATACAGCTGAGCAGCAATGGGAAAACTAGAACAAGCCAGCAATAGGAATTATAGGGGGAAAGAAATTGGTTGGGAAATAATACTGCAAGAGGCATTGGGGTGGGCAGGGGATTTGGACCTAAGGTAGCTGGGCCTGCATGGGATGCAGGGTAGATAAAATGAGGGAATAGACAGAGGTCTGTGCATACTCCATCACACCTTTCTCTAGGAGATAAGAAAAGATCACAGTGCTCCTGAGTCTCGCTTGTCTGCAGGCAGGACACAGATCTTGCACCCCACAACACAGCTGCCCATGCTGCATATGCTCCAGCTGGTGCACAACCCACAGCAGCAAGCAGTTTTCCACACCACAAGTATCAGCCTTCCAGCTCTGGGGATGTCCAGGACAGGTTGTGATATGATAACAGAAGGCAAGTAAATTCTTGAAGTATTTTCTATTTTAAATACCAGCTTGGAAGAATATAATGTTGTAAAGCTAAACAAAGATGCCAGAAGGCAGTTTGCCTGCAAAACTTCTTTTTCTCAAGCACCATAACCTGGCACTTTGGGTACACAACCCCACCCTCTAATTCACTGGGTGCATAGGGATACTCAGTGGAAGACTGACACTTGCCTTTCACTCCACTGAGGTGTTCAGAATTTTCCTTTGGAGGAACTTACCTCTCTTCCTTGACTATGCAGGAGTTTGGTTCCCAGCTGTAAGATAGATGCCTAAGTTTAAGCTATCCAGATGGTCTTGATTCTACTGTTACCCCACAGGACATCATCCTATACAGAGAAGCTACTCCTTTTCTGAGATATAATCAAAACTATTTAATAATGACACTCCTGTTTGTGGGACTTCTCTTTTTGCTAAAGGCAAGAAGGAATGGCAAGAAGGGAAACGAACCTGTTGCTAAATTTCAGGTGGCTCTATTATTCATGACCATTCAATGAAGACAAAAATTTTCAGGTGGTCACTTTTTTTTGGACTGCCTTTCTGGAGGGATGTGGGCAGATTTATAGAGAAAAAAAAATACTCACTCTTGGAGGTGAAGTAAACAAAGTAATTCATGCTTCAAATAGATAAAGCTCTTCTTAATGTGAAGGACTCTCAAAAATATCAAGTCCTACTTCTTTAAACTACATGCCCAAAATCCTTTTGGCCTTTTGACCCTTAAGTTCCCCCTCTATGAAAGGATGATAACACTTTCCTGTTGCAATGTGTCCCTGTCCTCAGAAACATGCTGTAAAAATAAATTCATTTTGTTCACAAAGCCCTTAGATACAATATTGTGAGTAGAGCCATGAAAAAGTTCATGGCAAATTTAATAACTCCGTCTTCAGAGCAGGATATGAATTGTGTATAGTAAATAAGGCCTCTGGGCACAAATATTGTGTAGCTGCTCATTATTTGAACTCTGCCCATCCTGTGTGTTGAATAAATAGAGAGGAATGGAAAAAAAAAGAGTTGATCTTACTTCTTCTATTTGCCTTTACTTAGAAAATTTTACTTTTGATACTTCTCAAGTTCTGAAAGCTTTCCTTGCCAGCTCTTGTGAACTTTTAAGATATATTTAACATGCAATTAAAAGTGTGTTCTTCAAATCAGCAGGAGGTTTGCTTTGCATGTAGATCCCAAATTGCTCCTGGCTACATCCATGTTTTGATTCAGATCAGATTCTAGGCAGTTGAAAAGGGTCCGTAAATATATCTGTTCCTCAGGGCAGGCCTTTTCACTGGTCCCTCGTCTTGATGTCAGGGAACTTCAGCTGACATCAGTAAGAAAACTTGTGCTAATAAGAAAACCTTATTTTATTTTTTGGTGTTGAAAGTAGATATAATTCCTTGTAGAACTGACTGCAGAAATCAACATAAATTAAATTTTTGAAGAACACTGGTTGATTCCCAATGATTTTTTATTTTCATTTTTAAAATAATTTTATTCAGTCTGACGTTTAACTGACAGGTTTTTGCTTGGAGTGTCCTCTTGTCGCTGACTTATAGTGACTATTGTCCTGAAAAAAGTACTGTTCATCGTGTAAACTCTCATATGGAATAGAGGACCTACAATTCCTAAAGGATAGCAAGAAATAAAACAAATATGCAGAATGTATCTTTCAAAAACATAACTAGAACAAGGAGAGATTTTATTTCATGTCATTCATTTCCATGTTCTATTTAGACAGAAGTCTTTGCAGTCTCCATACATTTGTCAAACAGATGGTACTGATAAATGAGCTTGGGTATAGTTTGCTTTCACTGGTCTTGTTTGTTTTCCATCTTTTTTTTAAAGTAAGAGCCAAAGATATACTTTTGTTTGGTCCCTGAAAAGGCGGGGAGAAGCCCATAGCAGGAATAAGCAGCCAGCATGACTGGGACTGAGCCCTGCCTGGGCTGGTAAAGAACCACGAAAAAGTCAGTCAGGTTTTATCTGTTCCATTTTTAAAGAGAGCCTCCTGTACAAGTTCTTATCTGGGGTGTTCAAGTCAATGGCTGCAGTCTGGTTTTCTTGAAACAGCTGCATCATGTCATGCATCATCACACATGCACCTCTCTGCTGAAAATGGAGGAATTTCTGTTAAACATAAACCCCTGCTTATTATATATCAGGCCTACTAAAGCCAAAGACTATCTTCCTCCCAAAATCCCCTTTTCCCAGTTAGCCATTTCAGACATCTTCAGAAATAACCATCTGTAGTACAGATGCCAGAAGTTAAAGATCAAGTGGTAGACTTAATGCTGAATTTCACTTTTATGTTTAGGCTTGTGTGACCAGGTCTCATTCTCTGGTGGATTTATATGACTCTATTTTCCTCTTAAAAATATACGAGAGAAATACTCACAGACTCTTAAATGTAGCAGTATGCATACACCACTATAATTAACGCCCTGGTCTACTCCCTCTTTTTCTTTTTTATTTTCAGTATACAAGTCCTGTGGAGTTTGCAGATTGATTCAATTGCAAAGTTAGATTCCCACTGCGATAGCCGTTTTCAAACCACTGGCCCATTCTGCCTGTCCTGCCAGCCAGGGAACAATGGGTGCTAATTAAGCCCCTGCTTAAAAGGTTCCCCTTTACTTCAGCGTTGAGGCTTTCAGGGGGCAGACGGGGGAAGGATGCCTTGTTCTGTTTATGCATATGCAAGCACTTAGTGAGCTGGGCGGCTGACTGTGGGTCGAGAAAACACTACAAAAGCTTGGTGCTTATAGGAAAGGGCTGGATTTCAACCTGATGAGGTTAGTTAGCAGACTAGACTGAAAAGGGCTCATCTGTATTTTCTTTCCCAAATTTGAGACACAGTTCAAAATAGGGATCGGGTTTTTTATCATTTGCTTCTACTGAAATGTTCAGGTCTCTGTCTTCTTGTATTGAAGTGAGAAGTTTTCTAAAAGAGCAAGGATAAGAAGTAATAGTTTCCTTTATTTTTACTAATGAGATTAATTTTTTTTTTTAAATTTTGCTATTCAACTGGTCTGCCTGTGCCAAAATGCATATGTGGAGTAAAATTGCTTTTCTGCATCATGGGTTCGTTTCTTGAGCCACTTTTTAAATAAAAGTTTGAGATCCCATCAAACACTTCTGGTGCTCAGTGGCATAACTAAGAAGTATACAAACTTCTGCCATTTTCAAGGAGAAAAAATGAGAAATGAGCTCTACCTTAGAGCTTCATTTGTAAATGAAAATATAAAATTGCTCAGTACCAAAATATGGCAGATAAAGAATCAGTTTCATTATGTCAGGCAAATTCAATATGCTTTGGTTTTCAGCAAGAGCAAAGAAAAGAAACTACAGCACTGCAAATAAACTCATCAATAAGCTGCACAGGTTTTGTTTGATGTCATTTGTAACTGACAACTTGATCAATCTTGCACTGAATAGTCCCTTAGAAATACAAGAGTAATAGGAGCAGAATCTGTCTCATTTGTTGAATAGCAGTTCACTTGGTGGCATTCACGAACCTGTCCTAGCCTTCTTCTGCTGTTTTTCTTGTATAATACTATCTCATCCATTGAGGTAGTAGAAAATATTTAATGGGACAAATTGCATGTCATTGATAGTGAATGGTCAAAATGAACAATTCACAGATAACCTCATAGTTTGACGTATTATTCTAAATCTTTTTTCTTGTTTCAATCTCTGTGAAGAATGAGTGCTTGTGCAGAAATCAGGAGTGCCTTTCAAATCACTCACCCACCAGAAAGACTATTAATTTATCTTTTTTCCTGTCTGCAAACACTGAATAAGTGGTTAGCTGTATAGCTATTTTAATTAAAGGTCTGATAAGATATTTCTCATTTTTATCTTTACAGCCATATGCTGTAATAATTAATACTGCTTAATAGAGCTACTTGCATGCTGAAGACTGCTTAAAAGACTAAAGATGTCTAGGATCAGGGCATATGGCCTTTGTTGTGAGCCCCATGCACTGAGGAATAAAGACAGAGAAGCCCAGCCTCCTACTCTCACTCTGTCACTCAGTGGCTGTTCACACTGTGATTCCTGCTGTGGGGAGAAGACAACTGCTTTTTTCCACCTTTTTTCCTTTTTTTCCCCTCTTTCTCTATCTCTTTTTTGGTTTTGGGGTTTTCTGGTTTTTTGTTTTTTCTTTTTTTTGTGTGTGTGTGTTTTGTTTTTTGTTTTGTTTTGTTTCGTTTTGTTGTTGTTGTTGTTGTTGTTTTTTTTACTTGTTTTAGTTCCCCATAGAAGTGGAGTGAGACTGTTTGGGAGAAAGCTGTCTCTGCCCTTGCATTTGCCTTCCCCATTTACCCAGCTGGCCATGCAGAAAGGAAAAGTCCCTAGAGCAAAAGGGACAGGGCCTGATCCAGTGTGCCACCCCAGCCACCCTTCTCATGGGTGCAGCCAAATCCATGTGAATAGACGAGCAAGGTGCTCATGACAAAACAGCAGTCCCAAGCACACGCTGGTTCATGGACTGGCAGGAGCTTTGGTAGTGCAATGCCCTACACCTCTCTTCAGTTCTGAAGGAGCTGTCACGCAGCTGCCAAGATCCGTCCTGTACCCACATGTACCACTCTGCCTCATCAGGATGAAGAGACAGGAACCACCTAAGAAGCCTCTCACTATAACAAACACCTACAGCGGGTGCTGAGGACCAGTTCTGAAGAGGCATTTGAAGACCTCTTGAACAGGCACTTCAGAGGATGAAGATAATTTTAGGAAAACCTCAGCAGGTATGTTACTTCCTTATTCACTGGAGCTTTTTCAGGGAGGTTGGATTGCTGAACAGTGAGAACTGAAATAATCAAATCAAAAAGGCTGCTGCCCAGACCCCCATTAACAATGAGTGAACAGCATTTTGCCTGGTCACAGGAGAAAGCAGTGTTGCTGTGGCTACAGGCAAGAATCCAAAAAAAGATTAACAAAACCCTGTTAGTGGATAATCCCTGGAAAGGTACTCTAACAGCAGATTTCTCTCTTTCCTGCCAGCATCACCCAGCTTTACCTAGCTTCCAGCTTTGACAGCTAAACCTCAAGAAGGTGCTAGTTCATCTAAGCAGCTGGCCAGCGTCATACAAGCTTACTGTAATGGAGATGTACAATCCAGGACTAGGTGCCTTTTGCTCTCATCATCTCAGCAACTTATCTTCACAGCTGCTCCTGCCCCTGCCACCTCAGGAAAAGCTGATGCCAGCTCAAGGCTTCATTTCTCACCAGATAAATAGATCTGAATGGTCTAATATGCCTCAGCCCATTTATCTCCATTTTCCTACAGGATCATACCATCTGTTCCTCAGCTGGATGCTATATAGCCAGGAGCAGATAAGATTTTCTCAGAACATGCTGCTGATTGCTCCTGGGAAACTAAGTCAGGGATCCCTAGGAGACTTTGACAAACTATGCCCCACTGCAGTAACATAAAACTGGGCGCTGTGAACTTCACAAGCATATTGTGTGAGATGGTAGCAAGAAAAGGATTTCCACCATTTTCACTTTCAACAGTTGGGTTGTCTCATCTGGTGGGCCCCCATTGCCAGTGGCATAACTTTGTGTGCTCTAAAGCTGAACTAACTCTTAGGTGCACTCCTTCACTTATCTCTACCAGGTATGAACAGGCCCGGTGTAAACCTGAGTGGTCAACTTCTGGAACAAACCTATGGTCAGAATAAGGTGGGGAGGGGGAAAAATAGTTCTGATTTTAGGGACAGTGTGCACATGAAGGCATTTAATGATTTGGGAGTAGATTATTAATCTGATGACCCAGGAACTCACTTCAAGACAGCTGTATTACATAAATTTTTTGGTGAAGGAAAATGAACTGTTAGCCTTGGGTAAATCTAGCCTGATCTAGAGGATGCTTGAACTTTGCTGCGTGATTGGCAGAATATTTTATTAAGATTATTAATTAAGATTATTAATTAAGATTATTTATTAAGATGCTGCTGCACATGGGCTGAATTCTCACCTTTGTATGACATTCTCTAATAAATTATCATGTGTCTCTGATAAGTAAATCTGTTTGCTGAAGGACAGTAGATTCAAGGTTAGTCACTAAGTTCTTTTTTTTTCAACAGCTAATTTACACAGCTGCTGAGCTTCAATCTCGAATGAGGTGCGTGGGTGCCACGATTAACATAATTCTATGCCAATCTGTTTCTTCTTGTCCCCTGTCCTGTCCATTATGACTGAGCTTTAATACCATTGTGAGACTGGCAGGTGGGTCATGTATGTTCTTGCACAGAAGAACTTGTACTGTGCAGAATTGTGCCAGTCAGGAAAGATCCTGCAGGATCTTTTCTCCTCCCAGCTTCCTCTGGCTCCATGTATCAGTACGACAGCTTAGAAAGGCCAAGAATGTATGGAGCCTTCTGGGAATCAAGTCTGGAACAATTCCTAGCCCAGTTCTGACAAGGTACATGCTTTACTGTGTGCTTGTGCATAAACCTTGCCCTAGACTCTAATGAGCTAAAAGCTTGTGATTACTGTAGCGCATTTTCTAACCTATATCCTTCTAATTCTGGCAGGTGTTTAGATAACATATCATTTGACCCAGCCTTTTTCCTCTGATGGAGTCTTAACAAGAGCTAGATACACTGGATAGGGTTTGAAATAGGCTTGGATATGTCCTGAGCTTAATCAAAGGCAATCTCATCAGCATTATTCTGGTAGGTGTAGTCCACAAGAGAGATGAACTGCCCCTGGACTTTCCATCTTCTTTGTTCTCAGGGGATTTAAAAAAATTCTTAAGGGTCCATATATCAATGGAACATGTTTATCATCATTTCACTTTTGGTTATCAGTTTTTACCTGCTGCCATGGAAGTATTCATAAATCTCAGCAGCCAATGTTTTGGTGGGCAACAGTGGTGTGCTGTGATGTGTGTTTGTTTATGTCTCCGATAGCCTTTGGAAGTCTCTTTCTGAGTCATTTTAAGAACACAAGAGCAATTTTTATTTATTCTGCAATTTGCTGCAGTAGTGCAGAAGAGAAGAGCTTTTGCACTGGGATAAAACATGACATTATTTTGTGCGTTTAAATGTTTTTCTCAAAGTATATGTGGGTGAAACTTCCAGGAAGGAGTGACAGTATGTGGGCGGATGTTGATCAAATAGGTGAACAATGGTAATAAATTCAGGCTTACCACATCAATTATAAGCATCCTTTCAGTATGTTGTGAACAGAATATTTTCAGATACTGTGCTACTTAATTTAAATGTGATTTGAATACAGTTAATTAGATCCTACCGGGTTTGGTAACAGAAAGCAGGTGATATACACAAAAAAAAGTGCAGTGAAATTATACAGCTTGCTGACAGTGGAGATTTCACATACCCACACCTTATCCTGAATTGTATTGTTTCCTGTTCTGGGAAGCCTCAGAAATTGTATCAGAGAGTGTTTTGAAAATCCAAGTGTATTTATACATAATGATGAGACAAATGCTGTCCCTGTAATGTCTGTGGAGCTTTGCTTAGTGGAAATTTGTTCAAAAGTGACATAAGATTTTACTAAAATATGGAAACCTGCTGGCTCAAACCAGTAGCAAGTGCTCAGTCTGAAATAACTCTAACCAGAAAATAACAAAAGAGCTGCTTTTTGTTCCCTGCTAGTGCCAAGGACCTTAGCACTGTGGATGTAGTATATAAATAAACCACTGTGATCAACACCTGAGAGCTTATAAATGTCTGAAATGTATGGTGACAATTTGCAGAATTTCTGCATTGCTCCCTCATGCCCACTTACAACCTATTTGGATAATCTGGAACCTGTTAGGCAATACCATACACCATTGTTTGCTGGTCTCCTCTTGGCTTGCACAGCGCAATAGTAAACACTGCAAGGAATGCTCCAGTTCATATTGGGGAGTGGCAGAGACAGGCGGCTCTCCTGTGCTTTTTGTGCTGCAAGTGTGCCTGGCAAAATGTGTTGCAATTGAACTGTCTTAGCCACCTGGTAAAAGCATGCCTGCTTTCAGATACCAGTGTTACATCTTAGTAGTTCACTGTTTTCACCCAGGTTTGCAATATTCCTTCATTCCACGTGTCTCAGTGTTTGTGTCACTGTGCTTTTATTATGTGGCACCTGTTTGCTGTGGGAAACTAAGTTTGAAAAGGTCTATGTGGTGGGCTCAGTTCACCTCTAGTATACTAAACACTATGGATTCAACAATACTTGGTGCCCAAACTCCCAAGCAGCTGTTTGTGGTGAGCAGATGGAAATTTGGCAGAAGTCTCTGGATCTCGTTCAGAACTGACCTGAATGATTGTTACTCATCAGGTGTTGCTGATCATTGAAAGGCTTTTAAGTGCTTCCAAGCTGTTCCCCAATTTATTGCATGGTTTGGATGCAGGGGGGAAAAAACATATTCAAGTTCCAGTTGGAGAAAAGGAGCAGCAAAAAGAACAGAAAAGGTCTTATTCACCTTCTACACTCCTGTCTCCTTGCTCCTTTTCTGCTCTTTTCCAATTCTGTGCTGTTCCACATCCATACACTCTTCACATATCCCCCCCTGCCGCCCCCCCCTCCCATCACTAATTCCTATGCTGTCTAAAATGCCTTTGAGTCCTATTTCAGTTCTGGTGTTCAATAGATCTGAGTCCCATTGATTTATGCCAGGACTGAATTTTGTCCCCATAGCATACCAAATTGCTTCTGCACACACATGGAATGCCAAATCAGTGTACAGACATACTATTTTGTAACTACTTTATTACTCATTTACACTTGGCATGAAATTTATACCCTCATTTATGACACTGCTGAGTCTGGTTTGTTATATAAATTTGATCCTATACAAAGCTGTCTGGCTTAGAGGACTGGCAGTGGATACAACACCTATCTCTTGTAAATTACCAGCTCAAATTCTAATCAAGCCATTAAATCAAACCAACCAAAACCTCTTTCTGCGCAATGCTGTTGTAAAAATGAGGTTGGTCTCCTCCTGGTTCCCAGTACACGTGTGTCAACACCAGAGTTGACTCTAATTAACACCCTTGCTGGCTACGAAAGCTCCTGAGCCCCGGGTTTAAGCAGGCAGGGAGACTGAACTCTTTGTCCTGGCCTCAGGTCATGGCAGGCTGATGAACACGTAAGTCCTACTTCTGCCCCAGCGATAGTTGCCTTCTATTTTCTGGGACAGCCACCTGGCACCTTCTACAAATATGTTGTATTCATAAAAAATATTCAATTCTACTCTGATTGCATAATATATGTATTTTCTCTCTTTTTAAGAGAAATGTTAGAGTTAATAGGCCTTTGGTTTGAGTAGGGATTACAGAATTTTGACCCCTCTGGGATCTTTGTCCTAGATTTCAGCCCTGGCAGGTGGAGCATTCTGTAACCAGTTGACATTTAGTGGCTAGTTTGTGAGTCGAATATATTGTTTTATTTTTTCCTTTTTTGGTTTGGATGAGCTTGTATGGGTTTCTAAAGTATTTGGGAAAGGCATGAGCTTCCTGGTGCCACTGCACCTTCCTTGAGCCAAAGAAGTTGCTTTCCTCATTGAGAAATCTCACTTCAAAAGAAGTTGCGATGTTTTCTAAATTACTGTTTCAGCTGGCTTTTATTTCCAAATGTCTGCATCACTCAGAAAATCTGAGTTTATCCTCGTTTGTGGTATTTCTGATTTATTTTCCTATTTAGAGGAATTTTTTTTTTTAACATATGTCTACTTTCTTCACACACAAAAACACACACACACAAAAAAGAATTTGGAGTGACCTCTGGTCTTATTTCAGTTTGAGGAAAGAAAATAAGAATGTAGAAAGATTCTGGATCTCAGCCATTTCAATGAAAAACATCTGTTGAAGCCTTTGCAAGCATAAATTTATCTTACTGTGGGCATGATTATTGATTAAAATTCACATTCTATTTTTCTAATAAATTAAATTCTAACAAATTTTTAGATTTTTTCTTCCTAATAAATTATTTCAGCTTTATTTCCTTCCTGAAAAAGGGAAGGTAGAAAACTGTTGCATGTTGGTGCTTCTGTAAAGCAGATGTGGCCAAATTTTATTCTAGGCACAACCTGATGGTGGTCCAGAGTGCTGGATGATCACACAGTGCTGGCTCCTTTGCTCTCTTTCTCACTATTAAATTACATAAAATAGTTTCCTACTGTTGTGTTTCCATGTAAGCAACCAAACAAAGTACTGTGGAGATATGGTGAAGTCCCAGATCCAAGGACTGGTTTCTCTGACTGTGAATTTGAAGGGCAGTGTGAGACAAATCTGTAAAACTACTGTTCCTATTTCAACATATATCATATCTGAGGATTACAATCATATCTCCAGACTTGCAAGGACACCAAATTCTTATGGCCAAGGCTGTCTGGTTATGAATGTGTATTATACAGTCTTGCTGGGATACTGATCTGTTTTGGGATCTTTGTTGGAGTCAGGACATGCCCATGCCTGAGTCATAACAGCAGATCTGGAGAGTCAGAAGAGGCTAGACCCAGATGTGTTCCAGCCCCCGTCCTGGACTGGGCAAGGAGTCCTTGGGAGACTCAGAGGTCTGCTTGCCACAGAGGTCTCTGTGCTCTCTCCCAAAGAAATGTTTGTGAAGAAACAGGAAAACACTCTTTCTCACTATGGACTTCGTCACACAGCTTTCTTCATTGTGAAATTTTCATATAATTGCACTGATGAAACTCCTCCATTTCCATACTTCTGCAGGTTTAATAAGGAAAGTGAACTGTGGTGAAGGAGTGCTCTTTACAATTCTGTTAAAACTAAAAATGTATCTTCTACAGAAAATCCCCACTTCATGCCCATGTGTGGTTTTATCTAATTCTCCAAACCCATATCTAATCTAAAGGCATAAATCACTTTCCAAGACCCAGTAAATTCAATGGGTGTGTTATGTTGCCTCAAAGAGTTAGCTAATGAATTGGGTCATGGACTTAGCAATGTTTGAGAGAAATTGTAAATTATGCCTGTTTTTATTGGAGTGAAGTTACATTTAAGCGTAGGTAATACACATTATAAACTTGCAACACTAGCAAACTGAAAAACACATGGGACCCATACGTGTGCCAATTCAAATATAGCTTTATTAAACACACCTGATTTTAAGCTACCTTTTAGTATTCCATTTAGCAGTTTAATGAGAAGCAGTTATAACAGAGTTGGGGTTTTTTTCAATGTTCAGAATTCAGCAAGCTACACAGCTAACATGCATATCCATTCAGGCAGACAGCATGAGAAAAATACAATGAAGGCCTTTACTGTAAGTAGATATAGGACATCCATGTGACCTTCTAAACCAACCCATCACTTACACAGTCTGCAGAGAACATTTGAAGCAGAAGCTATCAGTGTTTCCTTGAGACCTTTTAGCATAAAGACTGTATCATGAATTAAAGAGCTCAAGCTGTTGACTACAAGGACTCCGGCATTACCAGAGAATGGTACCTAGCAGTGTCCATTCTTACACAAACATCTGCAGCCATTGAAATGGCCACTTGCTCCTGAAGGCAGGGGAGCGGTCTATTATGGACATGTTACAGAGTTCTCTTTCAGCTGCTTTTGCCTGAAGTGCCAGGTGCAAAAGATGTGCTCAAAAAGAGAAGAGGGTAATGGCCACATCGATTATGAACTCATAATTGCTCACTCACTATTTCCTAGGTATTCAGCCGACTGGCTGTTTCGGCAATTATTTTCCCGTTCTTTATTTCTATTAATGGTGAACCCAGTATTGGGGACTGTTTCCCTCTTTTGTAGCTCTAACCGGCTATTGAAATCCTGAAAGTGTAATGTATAGCATTAGCTCTAGTGTGTCTGATTAATGCAATCACAAGCTTAGTTCTGGAAGGAATCCACCCTGTAGTTTACATTAGCTGTTAGATGACCTAAAATTCTCCCCTCTCCCCCATCCATGTGCAAAGTACTGCTTACATGTTTTTACTTTTCTTTCTGTTTATTCTTACATTTTTGCTAAGTCTAGTGAAAGAGCTGACTGCCTGCCATTTTCCACATTCGCAGTAACCTTATAGTTCTGAGTTCTGTTTTCAGATGCACAGGGATGATGAGGGTCACAGAGCACCATACGTCTTTGTTAACTTAGCTCCTGCATCTGTGGCTGCTGATTTATATAGGTTAGAATACAACTGTTCAGAAAGATAGTCACAAAAGCCTGCAAACATCTCTCTTTTTTTCTCTTTTTTTCCTTTTTCTTTTCTTTTTTTTTTCTTTTTTTTTCTTTTTCCTTGGCAGTTCTTTATCTTTTTTTTTTTTTTCCGGCTGAGATATTATTAGGAGTGACACCCTTTGTGTGAAGTAATCAAATCATTGCTTTTTAAAGACAGGCAAATTACAGGCATTCGACTGCTTTAGTTATTATTTCTTTTCTCAAATAAGAAATCTTGGCTTATATAAGGATTTCAAGATCACATGCAAGTTGACTATATTTTATTTAGGCTCCAGAAATGTAGATTCTGCACTGGGTTTTTGGTTTGTGTGGTTTTTTTAAAAGGTACAGAGAATTAAATTCCATTACAGCATATACCAGTTAGTAAAAGAGTCTAAAAGAAACAAAACCTGCATTTTCCTATCTTTGTGAAGAAGAAAGTGAACTATTTGAAGAGGCCAATTATGGAAGCTGAGATCAATATAACATTAAAAATCAGTTAGGATGAAATGCCAGACGATGACAGATTATCATATGAATTAGATCTTTGCTAGCAGGAACAATTACCACAGCACCTGTTAGAAGCTTAATGTTGTTATTTCAGTACAGCAGATCTCCTCTTATCAATGAACAAACCCTCAATAATACTGATTTTTTAAAAATTCTGGCAGATCCTCTACTCTGTTAAAGAGGTCAGGAAGAATTGTAACAGATAAAATGCCCACTAAAATCTGGGAGGTTTTAGTTGGGGAGCTGTAGATGAAAGTAATCAAATTATTTTTAATAGCATTCTCTAAAATATGAGGCTTATGACAGTGACCCACAAAGTTGGTGATATTCATGAGACCAGAGCAGTTTTCTTGATAGCTACATGAAGGTTTTGAATGGCAGCAGCTATGTGCTACCATGCAAAGTTTTGAGATAAGGATTAGATTCATCCAGTGAATTACGATACTGTACAAATTCCCAAAGTAACTGGAATCAAAAATTATTCCCTCACAACAGATGAAGCAGAAATAAAAGGCAGGGGTTCTGGGATTATTGTTTGTACTTCTGGAAGTGGGAATGTAGAAACTCAGGAATACACAGAATCCATGCTCTTCCCTCCCTTGCTGCCAATGTATGCTATCTCTTGTAGTTCTAACCTCAGAACATCAAGGCTAGCAAATCTGGGGAAAAGTAATTGTCTCATCCTGTGTTTCCATGTCATTCAGTCACAAAAAAAATTTGCTGAATGAATCATCTGTCATTTTTGATAAGCATAATTAAATTTACTCTGACTGTGTTAGAAAAGAGGATGAGTCTACCAAAAGCAAAGTACAAGCCAATCCCTTTTCCATTACAAGCCATCTCAAATACCTGCTGGCTCTGCAGGCAGGTGTCTCCCTGCCTTGCCGAGGCACTGTGCTTGCTGTGGCTGAGAGGGTGTTACTTGCTCCTTACATTTTGAAATGTTGTTTTCTGATGGCAGCTCCTCACAAGCCTGGAAGAAACCAGTCATCCTTCCACATCCTTTCCATATGGTGCTGTACAGAAATCCCCATATGCAGTTCCCTGTGAGGAAGAGAGTGTGTACAGAAAATAAGTATAAATTTTCTCGTGATTATTGCACCCAAGTTCAGGGCAGGGAGCACAGTCCTTACCTTGGAGCTGCTGCGGCAGTGGAGTGGGGCTGCCAGCGGGAGCCTGCGCTGTGGAGCTGGGCTGCATGGCAATGCCACGGCCTGGCCAGCGCTTTGTGCAAGTGCCCTAATTGGGAATGCCAGGTCTCATCCATCCAGCAAAGCGTGCTGAAAGCACAGTAGCCTGCCTGGGCTCCACACTGTCCTACCCTGTTCCTGGCTCAGAAATGAACTGTAACCATAGCCAGACAGTTTAGGGGACTACTTGAGGTGAGTACTGTATGTGGGAAGGGTTTTAAGCCCCTTGTCATAGTTTCAGTGAGTGCGTAGGATGTTGTTCTGTGTTCTCTCTCTTTCCTGAACTTTTAACCTCATCCTACCTCTAGCCATGCTCAAAATGACAGCCACTGAAATGGGGGGGGCAGTGGGCGGGTGGGGAAATGCTTTCCATTCCTTTCTCTGTTTTAATATGCAAATATACAAATATGCTTAAGCTGTCCATCGGCTTTGGTACTGCTTTCACTCCTGCTGAGTGACTCCATCCTCCCAGTCAAAGTGGTGGTGCCCATGACTAAAAGGGAGATTACTTCAAGGTAAGGTACTTTATTGCAGGACAGATGCCAAAAGAAAGCAAGAAAGCACTTATACACTTTTAATGGACAATGGCTTTACTGATGCTTTCAACTTTGAGCTCGCATACGGGGTATTATGAGCTAAGTCATCCAATTGTATGTATTCACATTTCAAAAAAAGAAAACATTTTAGAGAGTCTAACCTCTTAATGTTACTGGAGAAGGTTATTCACTTTCCAGTTCACTTCTTTCTGATTTGTGGATATTAAAAATGAAAAGCCAAAAATAGTTCTTAACTTTGCCAGCGAGATCAACATCAATGCATATCTGTCAGTGCTACCCACTTAGCCTGTGGTTCCTCTGCGTAACTTGACAGAGGGTCAGAGCCATTCTGACAGCTCCACAATGGGAGTAAGATGTGGTGACAGGCAGTGCTGAAGAGCCAGAGATGTCAACAGGATCTCCAAATATCCAAAGGCCTTGAAAATCAGAAGTACGAGCTGCAGAAAGACAATAAGTTTGCCTACCATAGGAAAGGCACTCTTGCATGAAATGGGTCCTTCAGACAGAATCCTGGATACCTGGAGATACTGGGGTGCCTAAACATTTATGAATCCTATTTATGGCCTGCCAGGCTACCTGAAAAGTATTGAAGTCACTTTGCAGCCAACTAACAAAGTTTAACCCATCATAATTTTATAGAGAGTTAAGTGGAAGTAATTTTGCACTGCTCTAACAGATCCGATTAGAAAAATTTTCTAAATTAATTTTTCTGCCTTTGGGGCTTTGTCCCAAATATCTGTAAGTATCTATGGCATTATGTGGTGCATTTTAAGTGGAAAAAAATTATTTCATTTAGTTCACTTTTTTCCCCTAGTACCTCATAGCTTTCAAAGGAGATAAGAAAAAGGATAATCATCATTATTTTATAATTTAGAAGAGCAGAGGCAGCTATGGTTTAGACTTGGAATGTATTAACAGATGCTGTGTAATCTTTGTTTGTATTTTTGCAGTTAGATACATAGTTAGGATTTTAGATGACACAGGCTTAGAGTTTCTGCATTAACACAGATGTGGTTAATCACTTAAGTTAGCTGTGCACTGACTTTCCAAATGATGTTCAGCAATGATGGGGGTCATTCTGACTTTGCAGAGTTAAAAATGGGAGGTCAGTTCATCACATGCCTTGTCATGCCTATGGCTCTGTTAGCTGCCTGTGGTACTTACAGCTAACAGAAAAGCACCTAGAAAGGCTTGGCCTGTTAAGGAAACATAGAAGATAAAGGTGATATAATTGTTCTCAGGTATGCACTTAAAAATCTATGATATTTTGTCTAGGTACTATTAGTATTGCATGGAGCCTCTGTGAAATAGTAATAAGTCTAGAGAGAACACTGAAAAAAAAAATTGTTGCTTCCTGAGCACTCAGACGGTAGCTTTAGTTAGCAGCTCCTTGTTGAAAGTGAGACCTTGCCATGGTTAAAGAATTGGAGCAAAAAGTGTGTAAAATCCAGTGGGGACATGATTCCATCATTGCTGCTGCTTCTGGTAGAGACAGACCTGAAGGAAGTGGAGTTAGGCACAACATTTCTTACCACTACCAAGGGGAAAGGCCCTGCTTCCCTTTCACAAATCTCCTTCCTTGCCTCCTCTCTGCCACATTCTCCCACCACTTCAATTTTGTACCACTGCTTCAATTTGGCACTGTTTTGGCTGAGATGGGTCAGTTTCCCAAGCTGACAAGAAAGACAGCAAAAACATGGACAATCGTCTCCTGGTTTTGGTGAGTTAAATCTCTCAGTTAATGGACTCTGCCACAAGGCAAGTGTGGGAGGATGGTGAGAGATGAAGATGGAAAGAGGCAGAGGTCCAGACAGCAGAAGGAGTGGGGCAAAAGAGAACATGCAGGAAGTGATGCCAGCTTAGCACTTGAAACTACAGTGGGAATGTGTGCAGGAGGCAGAGAACTTCCACCACCTCATGCTCGGCCCAGCTTCAGTGGCCTGACAAAAGAGCCTCTTAGGAAATCAGCCACTGTGTTGGGAATGCTTATATTTTAATTATAACTTTTTTTTTCATTTTTCTTTCCCCCCAAAAGATGAGTAATTTGGATCTGGGACAAAGAAAAAAGAAATTTTGGCTCATCCTGCAGACAGGATATGGGTGTTTATTTGAGTGAGGGACTTTTCTGTTTTTAAAGAACTGTATGATGTGTTGCTTCTTGCTATGCTATGGACTAAGGAAGCCATTCCTAACTCTTTTTGAAGCAACCATATTCTCCTTTTCACCTCTGACTTAAAGATGGTCTCTGGAAGAGGCTTCAAGGGAAAACTTACGAACTGCATACAGAAAAGTGTCAGTGTCCAGCTGACACTCTACAAGTGTGATGCAGATGTTTCAAATCATATGTATGTTCCACTAATGTGTATTGGATAAGCGCAAAGTCACGGATAGAGGGATTTACGTTCTTATTGCCTAGTCAACAAATCTTAAAAATACATGTTGGTATTTCGGTTGCTACTAAAAATGCTTTACTTCTGTTCTTATACCATCAGTGATGCACAAAGTAATTGTATTGTAGTTCTTGCCAAACCCTAATTTTTAGCTATTAACAAGCCTTACATCCAGAGGTAAAATACTGTGATATGTTAAGGGTTAAAATTGACAGCATTAGGTAAATTAGGCTAAAGATCATTCTTCATAGATCTAGTGGGTGGAAAAACTGACTAACTTCCCACATAATCTCCACAGAAAACTTGCTGGGTTCACTTTTCCTACAGAGATATTCAGAGAGCAATAGACTTGCACTAAACAACCCTCAGGTCCTGACATTCGCTTACTGACCACATTGCAATCAGAGGTATGTAGCTATATTAGAGCCAGAGTTGATCTTCTGTACTGATAACAGCTAAGTACTTCTTGCAGCAATCAAATAGGCAAAGTCTTGGTGTCTCACTGCTGCAGTAAGTACCATCCCCCTCTTAGCAGGAACTTTAAACTTATTTGGTATTCTGCAGCCAAGCCTCCAGCTGTAGTGCAGATGTAGCCTCTGATGGGACTGTTTAAAGTCCTGCTTCCACTGTTTGCACTGCAGTAATATCTGAAGCAAGAGAACATCCTCAACATTTATCTGGATGCCTTTCAGATGGCACAGTGTTGGGAAACGTATGCAACACTTCCAGGTCTCTGTAACAGCCCTAAAAGTGAGTGAGGAGCAGGTGTAGAGGCAGCTCTGAGAAGTTGTCTGTTGCTCTCTGCAATAGACCTTAAGAGCAATTTAATGCTTTAGGAAGGCATTAGAGGCGCCCTGCGCCTTTTCCCATTCCATTCATGTTGCCTTTCTGGTTTAGCCAAAGAAAATAACTTGGAGGCAGAAGGAAAGAGGAGACTGAGTAGCTGTTACTGAGACCATGGTAGCTAGCTGATTCAGCAAAGAGAGCAAGATAGGTTTATTTAAATGCATTGTGGTAAAACACCGTTTATGGGATTGTAACCTAAGTTGTATCATCAATATGCAAAAAACCCCACAGATGAGATGAAGCTTTGGGGTCAGAGACAAGAGAAGCTTCTACAACAGTGGTCCCCTGGGGTGAGGGTGTTACCATGGGAGGTTTTCCTACCTACAACTTCCCTGTTGTTCAACAGCCTCACCCTAGTCAGCTGCTCCCGCTCACAGGGGCTGGCACCAATCTTTGCCTGCTCCTCTCTCCACTCATGGACCTTAAAGTGGAAACTCCTTTATGGGTTTTAGGGACATAAATTTTCTGCATTAAGGTAAGTATAATTAACTCCCTGGTACACCTTAAGAAATCTATGCATTCTAGTGGGTGCTTGCCAAGGCAAAAAAATTCAGCTGCAAGAAAAGGTTAAACTTCAGATCATCACAGGCATCTATAGCTTCAGGCCTCATTTGTAAGTGAGTAGGGCTCCAGTGCTCTGCTCAAGCACATGTCCATCAGCCAAACTACCAGAAGCAGGGAAGTCAGCATTTGCAAAAAATATGACTGCCTGATTTTTCTGGGACATGGGATTCATATGCTCCTTTGTAAACTTTAAATTAATTGGAACGTCCAACTGCTTCATTCTGTCAGAAATGTTTTCTGACAAGAGGGTTGCTGAGCAGTTTTCAAGAGCATCCCATCCATCTGCAGCTAGGAGCATTTTGAGTGGATACTGTTATGATATATAGAATAGCTAATGACACTCCTGTATGCAGTGATCTTTTAATGAGCAGCAAGATCCTGGGAAGAGTAAAATAATTCCTCCAAACCAAGAAGCTAATTCACTTTGAAATTAACTCAGAAAGCCCCAATGAATGTACTGACTAATCTGTATGAATGCTCTGCCTAAGATGGATGGCCACTTGGTCTAAAAATACTTCATTAACTGTATGGCAGCGAAACTAACTATAGCTGGATTACTTAAAATTTACAAGGTCCAGTATTTCCCGGACATTTTTTTTCCCCTCAGCCTAGGTCCTCACTAATTAAGGAAGTCCAGCTTTATAGGTGGAGCAATACCAAAAAAGCACCAATAAAAATTTTAAAGCTCTCTAAAACATTTTAATACTTTATTTCATGTGGCATATACAGAGTTATGATGGTTCATAAGGTATAAAGTTTTTTATTAGTGGTCCATTGGGGAGACTGCATAATTCAATCACTGCTTTGCAACTCATTTAATGCACATCACCACAGCATTTGACTAGTATATTTAGCACAAATTGAAGTCAATAAAATATTTGACTCAGCAGCCCATTACATACTTACACAAAGAGAGAGTTAACTAGAAACTAATTTAGGGAATTAGTGGTTGGTTACAAAACACAGCATAAACACACCAACCTTTCTCCAGTTTATGCTATATGATTCCCAAAAACTTCTAGGTCTTGCAGTGTTTTCCCCAAAGAATCTGTGGTATAAAAATTGTAAAATCAAGTGACTTGTGCTTTAGCATCTTTTTATGAAATAAATGGTGAAACTAGTACGGGAGCTTCAGCATTCATTTTCTCCCTCTCCCTTCATCTCCTTCTCCCTTCCCCAAAGTTCAGAAAGAGTAACTTCTAATAAGTTAAGCAGGACTAGAAAGTTCCCCTTTCCAAAGGGGGTGATGTCTATGCTTGACATCATCTGACACACCCAAGTTTTAAGAGCTCGGTCAGCCTGCCCCAAAACGGTGACCCCACACATGGTGCAGCCACTTCTCAGGTGACCATCACTCTTGCTTTCTCTCTTATACAGCAGTAGCTGGCATCTGTACGTGTCCAAAGGAGAATGGAGACTGGTCAGCTTCTGTTATTTTATAGGTCACCAGAAGAGCATTGGGAGATTGATAGTGTTTTCAGCTGAGAAATTTCTTTTGAATTATAAAAAATTTGCTTTAAAACCTCCTGATTATCATGGAACAAACACAGATGATCATAGGATACCATTTTGTTGTCTTATGATATGGCAGACTGATCTTCTATAATGAACTTGAAGCTTGATGCATGCAGCCGTGGAAAAGAGGAGAAAAAAAAAGTTCAACAGGAGCAGATTAAAAATCCAGATATGCAAGTGTTGGAGAAAAAAGGATTGTAATTTAGGTGTTCAGACAGTTAAGGAGTAAAGACTGTTTGATTCTTCTGTTAAGATGACAAGAATTATTTCAATCCGTTCCTACTAATGTTAGCCTATACTGGTTGTATTTATAGAAGGTACACTTTTCAGGGCTAGATGAGGCCAAGAAAAGAAAATTTCCTTGGTTGACATTAGAACAAGCAAATGATCTCCTGGAATTGCTTTCATAGAGATGTGAGAAAAGCCTGCTAGTTACATAATTTACCTGAAATCTACAACACCAGCTTAAAAATTGCTGTGCTGTTCAACGAGAAACAAGAATATGAGCAACAGACCAGAGAAATGCAATGACTGCTGAGTCTAAAAAAACAGTCTTGCTTTGGCTTCAATGTTTAATTATTTATACAAAACAATATTCCCAATAAGAGACTAAACTTGGCAACAGAGAATAAAAATTTATTATTCCTCTACATTCTTTTGAAAATCTATCTACAACTGGCTGAGGTATATATATTTGAAAATTGCAGAGTTGCAAAAATTTCCAGTGCACTGAATATGTTCCATCCACATACTGCTTTGATATGTCAGCAGGGTCAATTGTGTACCTTCTCAGAGCTGCAAGGGAGGTACAGATCTCCCCTGACATTACTTGATATTTACTAGACTTGAAAAAAGATTGTGCATTAATTTAACACATTGTCTGCCACAAAAGAAGGGAAGGAGGTTGAAACAACCTAACTAATACAAAAAGCTGCAGATTTTGAAAGAGGCAGGAATAAACATGCAAAACAAACAAGGTAGATGAATGAGACTGATAAGGGTCAAAGGACTCTGGGATAGCTTAGATATAGAAAAGTGACTTTTAAGGTGCAATAACTATGAACGTTCCATCCCAGACTGGGAAATAAATAGCTATCATGGTAGATTTCTCATCACCATTGCCTTAGTAGCTGCTTTACAAAGGGCATGATACCCTACATAATTTTATTTAAGAAGCCAGGAATCCAGACCTGCTATAGGCTCCTGCTGGGAAACATCAAGGTCTTGTCAGTTTTTCAACATGCCTTTTTTTTTCCCCCAAAATATGTGCATAAAACCAGATAGTTGATGCCAAAACTGTTGAAACCACATAAAATCTCAGGCAAATTACTTCAACCAGAATGATGATAATCTGAGAAGCTTCACAATTCTCTTCATAATTCTCCCCAACTATATTTCTAAACTTGTATGTGACCCATGCTTTATCAAAGCACATCTTAATTTGAGAATTTCTAAGTGCTTTGAATATTTGATCATTTAATCTAAATGTTCTTTTAAATTCTTTTAACTGCCTCCTTAAAAAACCCATCAAAGTACAAAACATATTTCAAAGAGCTAGTCCTTTATCAGCAGTTAATAGCTCAGCTCTGCTGTGCATACACAGGCAAAATCCTCATTGAAGTCAATGTCTAAGTTCAGAGACTTCTTTTTCACTGGATACCTTTAAAGAGTTATGGAACTGTTGTCCAGAAAATATATGGCTCAAATTAAATTTCTACAGCAGTTAGAGTCAAGGCTACAGCCCAGGGACTTGTGGGATAAACGACTGGGTGGATCCATCAAAGATATATGGTCTGGTAAGCTTAAGAAAGCCAGGGTAGTTGTGGAAGAAAACTGGTGACAAGGAAGGAAACTTGGGTGCCGTTGTGATAACCTAAAAGCAGAGCAAAGATGGCCCTGGACTCAGCATTCCAGAAAACTTCTTATTGTGCAGAAGCAATTGGACATAGTACATGCTCTGTGTTGGATTGATGCTGTACGGAAATTCCCACTGAAAGGGTACTGCAACTCCAGCAAGGGAAGTGTTTCCATTTGCTTAGCTCAGAACAGTAAGGAAACTCATCCTGTGGCTAGCTTTTGTCCCTGGAAGTTGACAGGTTGTTGTGTCTCTAGCTAAAGGTACCAAAAGGTGCCTGGAAAGGGGCTAAATAAATCTGCATGCCATCTTTTATATTTACTAGATTGTGAAACGAATGCAAACATCCACATTCTTTTTCATATATCATATATGATATGTATCTTTGTTTTTTGAAACTTGTGTTTATTATATAACTCTTCCCAAATTATTCCATTCGGAAACATTACTTTCACAAAGACCACATCTTAGTTTAGGTTCTTCTTTAATAATTAAGTTAAAGAACTACTTGGGGAAGGCAGTAAACACTTCCAGTAAGAAGGATTAATCAGTATCCTAACTGTAAATCACCTTCGGAGTTGGCAACATGTTGTGCTCTACAGCAGAAAACTGAGGAAGCTTTTCCGTTGTGTATCAGCTGTGAATTAATACAACAGGTACTTCAAAAGTCACATTATTACTTTGTGATATGTTTGTCTTTTTGGCTAATGTTTGTTTGTTTTCTTGCCTGCTAAAATTAACTGTGGATTGAAGCTCGTGCTGCACAATAAAGAATTACCACACTCTTTCCCTCTGAGAAAATGTGTGTCCTATCCCACTTCATGCACTGTTTCTTGAGTTTGAGCACATGTTTTCAGGCATGGAAATGGCTGTCCTTGCCTTGTTAAGACATTGACATGAATATCCCTGGAGGAGCAAGGAAAAGCTTAAACACTGAAATGAGGCTTGAGGCTGAAAGTTTTTGTCTCGTTCTGCTGCTGGTGTGTGTGTGGTACAAGGGAGGTTTCATGAATACTGCAAGTTTGAGACTGTATATGAATGTAGGTATTCACATGCAAAGAAATATTTATATACTTTTAGTATGAATTTACTGTTGAATCAGAGGTTAGAGATTAACATTATTCATTGCTGGCAAAAGATATTGACCTCTATTTAAGAAAACATATGTATCTATTATTTTGCTTGAAAGTTCAAAGAACTGAGTCCTCTGTGTAATTCACACATCCCTTTTCTGCCTGCTAAAATGCATCTGGATACTCTGTTGTGTTCTTAACCCTCACTGCTCATATTGCCTTCTAGGAACACTCTTCTTCAGGTTTCCGTGACTTCTGGTTTAAAAAGGGAGGGGAGGGGAGGGGA
>VZRZ01003292.1:693646-805660 GCA_013398175.1 Climacteris rufus
TATATATATATATTTAGCTATGACAAATCTAACCATCTTTCCTGCAAGGGTAAGACACATGTCATTTTACTGCAGTGGCCTTGCTTGGTTCTGAATTACTATGCAACCATTAATGAGGGAGTTACCTTACAAGAAATGGTAACCGAATCAGTGTTTTGGGAAGGGGTATAAGTGAAGCAACAAAAGTTTGAGACTGACAATTATTTCAACCATTAATGTTCTTCTGAGGGCAAGTGATAGTGATGACAACAGTCTGACAAATTGTAAATCCCTGTGATGAATTGAGTCAATTATGATCTTTTGTCTGTCTCACCTGCATTCTGTTCTCCATTCTGGTTACCCCTCAGGGGAACTATTTTTAGTATTGCAGTCCTGAGACAAATTGTAGCTGGATATAACTTCCATACCATCTGATTCCATTGCAGGGAAGACAGAGGAGGACAGAAGAACTTCCTTAAAAAATTGAGGACCTAGACCCTTCCATCCCACAACAGCTATGCACAGGTAGGTAATCCTGATTCTGGAACTGTACCCTTAATGCATTTCTAAAGCAGTCATTTTGTACCTAGCATGTATATGGATTCATAGTGAGAGAGTACATGTGTATGCCTATGCACATTACCCCAGAAAATATGGAAATTTTTCTAGAGTACACACTTCTAGGATACAGAATTCTGCATGTAAATCAATTAAGTTCTCAGTGTGCATTAATCCTACTGTACTTTTACATAGAATAATCATTGTTGGAATATTATGTTCAAGTGAATGGCTTTGAGCAGGTGCAGTGAGAAGAAAGGTACCCAGGGGGTATTTGTTTGCATGTCCTATAAGTTATTTATTTCTTCTTCCTCTGGCCAGGTTTTAGAAGAAACAGTTGATCTTCAGCTGTGCCACTAAAAAGCTCTCCACGTCTGGTAGATGCATTCTGAAAGCCCAGTAAGGCAATTTAGAGGATGTGTTGAAGGGGTGCCTGACTCCTGAGCCTTTCATGGCCTTGGAGGGGGCCATTCCCCTATTTCAGCAAGGAGGAAAGCACAGAGATGTCAAGGGAACGCTTTTAAAAGACCATGTGTTTCTGGAATGTAGGTGACTCCAGGTTAGGAAACAGCTGAGCAGACTTCTGCACAGAATATACTTTGGGATTTAGCAAACTAATTTTACATGAGCCTATGTCTGACTTTGGAATGCCTACATATGGTGGAAAATAAAATGAACTGCTGGGTTCACTAGCAGCTGCTGTATACTCAATAGTTTTGATCAGAGATTTTTTACTAAGGTTCCTGAACATGGATTTATGAGCCAATCTCTAAAAATCTTGGCTGAAGTTCTTAAAATGAATTCATCTCTCTTATACTACCCACTATGAGGCCCCAAAACTGCCAATGGTTAAATTCTTCCAGAAAGAAAAGAGCAGTTGTGCCACAGTAAGTCATGGGTATACTAGGCTTGTCACTCTGCAGAAGTGGAATATAGTGGATGCTTTGGGTAAAATGGAAGAATAGGACAAGCACAGAATGATATTTGTCCAGGATTCACTCCAGGCAATTCAGGGATTCCCTGTATCAGAAACTATATATTTGTATTTAATTGCTGTGAGTAATTTTTTTTTCCATAAACTTGTCCAAACACTTGAAAATATGTCATTTTTATCCCCACTGCATCCTGCAGCAAGTAGCTCCAAGGCTTCACTGTGGTCCATATGAAGAAGTATGTTCTTCTTGGAACCTGCTATCTGCTGGGATCTTTAGAAAGAAACATTTGTTGGTAATTATTTACCTTTACAATTCAGGATTTTAGAGGCTTTTTCATTATATCTCATTATTGATGAGATGTCATCGAAACTCAACAGTAGCATGGGTACATTTCAGGCTAGAAGTTAAGAGTAATCTTGTCTGTGGATTTATAGTCATGTTCTAGAACCACTTCTGTTCCTATATAAATTCTTCAAAAATAATTGACTCCAGGGTAGACTTAAAATTGTTTGAGGAAATAAAAATTCAGGTTCCATTCATATTGGCAGGAGAGATAGACTGAGGTTGCTGCAAGAATCATGAAAAATCCCTTTTAGTTGCTTTTGGGAGCTGAAAATGCTAGAGCTGAGAATTACATGAGATTCTGGAACAGAAGTGCATGTATGTGAGTGTGCATGTATGTGAGCATGCACATATGTCCACACAGACTGCAAAACTGCCAAGGCCGCCTGTGCTGGAGGAAAGGTGGTGAGTTTAAGGCTAAGCAACACCCAGTGAAGCTCAGTGCCCTGGCTTAAAGATGCTGTTGGCTACCATGGAAACCAATTGGAACTACTATGTAAGGGACATGTTATCTGTGGGAACAAAACAGGGATGACTATTTCTCAATATCACAATTACCTACAATTAATCTTGCATATTAGGATTGTCTCAAGTTATTTGCATAAAACATTATTCACTTTGCTAGAAGTCTTATGTGAGTGGGGGCAGCCTGACCTTAACAAGAGTTCAAGGATTTGATATTCAACTTGAGAACCTGTTTTGTGATGCATAATTTTAACAGCATTTCAGGTATGGCTCTTCCAGTGCAGCTTTCATTTAAACCTTTAAAACCTAAACTCTTTGCAGATGGCAGTCTGCATAGAGGAGAAGTGGTGCAAAAGTCTGTTATAAGCTGTCACAGCAAACTAAATCTGGCTGTAGTCACACAAGTAGCAGTTAAATTATCCTGCAACATCAGCAGTAGCTTTTAAGCGAAAACATGATCATGCGTGATGCTTGAGGGCTATTACTAACATTGGTTACGGAGATGAAAATTTGTATTTCAAGTCATTGCAGAGTCTTTGAGGATAAATGTGGGTGTGCGTGTGTCTGTGTATACAAAACACTCAATTAGGGGTCCTTTTAAACATGTTAGTTTTACACTATTGTGACTTGACAGGCATCAGCAGAGGCCTCCCTGACTTACACAGGCATTAAAAAACAACAGATCTGGGCCTGTATGTCACACAAATGCTCAGTAACTTGCTTATGCATATTGACACACAGATATAATACACAATTATTGTGTAAGCATACACACAACCTTGCATAAAATAAATATATGCACATGACTGTCATTCAAGCTGATTAGAGGTTGAACCTTGTTGAATTTGCATCCCATCTGACCAATACAAAACAGAGCATCTGTGAGGTGAGCTGCATTTTAGACAATGAGTCAGTACACAGGATGATACACCACAATTTGGGGGGCTTTTCAATATTACACATCTCTGATCACTACAGATTTTTAGTGCAGTTACTATGCAATACTGGTAAGAAGTACAGCTAAAGAAAATGCAAATGAGCTCAATAAAATCTCCAGGGCTTTTCGATATGTAAGGTTATCCAGTCTGTTTACAGACCACAGTCTGCTAGAATGAAACAAAATCAAACCAAATCCTTGTCCTTAAGATATAATTGGCAACATTAAGAATATTAGAGTACCCCAGGGAGAGTAGTTACATCTCTACTTCACCACATATTATTGTTGAAAATATTGTTCAGCTGTTTATTTATCTGGAATTAGCAGATTAGGGAGTAGTGTTTTAGTGGATACCAAATATCTGTGATAGCAGTTTCAGAGTAATAGGCTGAAACAGACACTGTATCATCACTTTGGGGAAGAATTTAGGCAAATGCAATTGTGACTACAGTTTCTTCTTTTTCCTTTCTTCTCCAGGTCAGCTCTGCTAGCAGCTATCTGGGCACAGACCCCAGCTCTTAAATCTCACATTTTATTAAGTATTCACTTTGCCACTACTCTTTCAGAAACAGCCTTGTGTAAGATATTAAAGAGCAAGTAAGCCAAATCAACATTTCAAGACTCTCATATGGCTTTCATATAGCTGGGCAGAGTGTGTCTTTCACAATTGCAAACCTTTCTTCAAGTTGGATGTTAACACTTTCGGAGTAACTTTTAATGCCAAAACGATGTTTTGCAGTTCAAAGAAAACACAACATCTGTCATAATGTGAAATGTAGATTTAAAGCAAGTGTCAAGTCAGGCACTTGGTAATGAGGTAAAAACCCTTGAGATTTTAAGTCTCTCTTCCACGCTATCCTGTTACAGGGAGGGGAAAGGAAAGAACTGTTTTTTGGCACTTTGCAGCTTTTCTGTGTCCCTTATCTATCCTTCCCGGACGTATTCTGTAAATTAGTGGATTTTTCCTGGCAGTGTCCCTGAGAGGGAGGAAGGTGTGATAATGTTTGCTTTGTGGGCGAGGGAAACTGAGGTACAGATTAGACACAGACCTGCCGCGGCACTGCCCGGAGCCCTCAGCCCGGGCTGGGGCAGTGACGGTGCCCCAGGGGAAGAGCAGCGCTCCTGGAACTGCGGCTGGATCCCGCAGGACGCTCCGAGGCGGCGTGGTGGTGGCGGAAGCGGGTGGGACGGAGGGAAGCAACAGGCTGGTGGCGGCGTTTCCCGGCGGAGGGGCGGGAGCGCGGGGCGCGGGAGATGCGCGGGGCGCGGAGCGGGGCCGGAGCTGTCAGAGCAGCGCCGCGGGCGCGGAGCCGCTGCTGCAGCAGCCGCGGGCGAGCGAGCAGCGAGTGCCACCGGGCCACCGAGCCGCTGGCACGCCGCGGAGCAGAGGCGGCTGCCCCGCGTCCCGGGAAGCGCGGGCTCGGAGGAAGGACTGGCAGATGTCTGTGTGCAGAAGCAGAAATATTTTCCCTTTGGATCTCCCCTCTTCTCCCCGCCAATCCCCCCCGGTTTTCCTTCAGCCTCTCTTCGCCGTTCTCCCGGGAAGGCTGGAGGCAGCCACGGGGTAACCGCTGCACGGTAAGGAGTTGGGATTTCGGGATGCAAATGTCACATTGCCGTGCAAACGACTCCGCAGTAGCACTTTATCAGGATTTCAAACTGCATCTTTTATCTCTTTTAGAAAAGCGTCTCTCGGAGGAGATTGCCCTCAATAGACCTGCCATAAAGACATTTTAGTGTTGCTCTTGTGCATCTGTGCATCCCACTGCGAAGGGGTCCCAGTGGTCCCTTGGGAATACCAGGAGCTGTGAGAAGTTACACAACTGGCCACCAGACTAATCCACTCCCTCTACCTTCCCGCGAGTACCTCCCCCTTCTGCTCTTTTTTTCAATAGCAGCCCTTTCTCAAAATCTCAGGTTACTTTGCTAAAGAGTTCTCAGCCCTACAGTTTCTGCCCTTGTGTCTGCCTCCAGCTCCTTAAGAGCCACCCAACCCCAGCGATTGGATTGGGCAGCCCGTCTTGACACACCACTGTGCTGAGTGCTTGAGGACGTGTTTCAACAGATGGTTGGGGTTAGTGTGTGTCATCACACTCGAGTGGGGATTAGGGGAGAGAGGCAGCCTTGCTGGAGCTGTGTGGTCTTCCCCAAGTGTGAGCTGCAAGCAAAAGAAGAAATACCTAGCTTTGGGGGAGAAGCGGGAGGAATCGTTTCCAGCAGCTCAGAGGGAAAATAAAACCCCACACTCTGTTCAGGTAAAGTGAAAGGCACCTCATGCCTCTCTCTCTCTCTCTCTCTCTCTGTCTCTCTCTCTCTGTCTCTCTCTCTCTGTCTCTTTCTCTCTCTGCTTTTTTCCTTCACGGTTTTCAGAGGAATGCTAGCACAGCACACTTGTCAAAGCCAGTTGCTGCTGCCTTATCAATGCTGCTATTGTACGACTGACAGATAACAGCGAGCACAGCCTGATGCTTGGCTGTCTTCATAGAGCTAACACTCTTAACGCCGCTAAGGTCACGCTTTCGGAGGTGTAGATTGGAAAATCTCCCTGGAGCGGTGTATCCCAGCCCTGCGGGTGCCTCCGCTGCTCCCCCCGCAGGCTCCGCTCCTCGCCCGGCACACACGTGTGTGCCCGGAGCGGCGCGGGGGACGCGGCAGCCCGGCACGGGTGGGCGCCGTGTCTGCGGGTACGAACGCCTCCGTGTTCCGACGGATCCGTGGAAACTGCGTGGTCGGGCGGGAGAAGGAACCGCGGCAGCGTATTTCCTAGGTTTTTAGGAGGATGCTTCAGCAGCATGCAGCCTGTCTGGGGCTCAGCTGGGAGGCAAGCCAGACTGTTTTGAAAGTGCGTTTAAGATGTCTGTAAAGTTTGAAGACTCCTTTATAGAGACCTGGCTGGGCTCCTGATGATCGGCATCGAGATGGTTTGGCTTACACATGGGCGTAAAGTTAAGAGAAAATCAGAGTAGGGAAAGGCAGGGTACAATGTAATGCTGCTCCTGCAGCTGCGGGAGAGCAGATGGATGTAATTCATTTGCAGATCTGTTTGTGAAAGTTTTACAAGTCATTGAAAACTAAGTAGCATCACTAAAATGGATCATTAAAGACCCACTATATTTATAGATTCTAAACTAGCGATCTGAAGTGTTAATTAGAAGTAGGCAAAAATTTATGTTTAGGAAGGAAGAGGGGCAGAAATGTAATTAGAAATTAGTTATGGAAGTACTCTGCTATCATTTTCATTTAATTCCGCTATTAAGTTCATTGATATCTGGAGCATGGGAAGCCCAGCAAATTAACTAAGTCAGAAATGTTATCACTAATTACGGTATGTTAGCTTATCAGAGAAGATGTTCTCATTGTTTTATTCTAAATTATCTAGATGGAGAAATTAGAGGATGGGTTCTTTTGCTTTTATTTAGTTTGGGATTTTTTAGTTAAAAATTTGCTGTATATATATGTTGTCTTCCTGTGTAGAGTAACAAAATTGTTTCTTTTGCACTATAACAGATCTTCACACTAACTCTCACATACCTGTGGTGCTTATGAATTATTGGCCTCCTACTTGTGAAAGAAATCTAACACTGTCCTCACCACTTACAGGTGAGATACTCTAGAAATAATACTATATATAATGTGTTCTGAAATAAGATCTGTTTAGGAGGCTGAGCAAGGGGATTTATAGCTGGTGCTTTATGATTTTGGTATTCAACTGTGTAACGATGCCCATAAACCCATGTTTCAGGTTGCACATATATTTTGCCTCAAAACAACTTTTTTTGTTAACTTTTTTTTCTTGAACAGACTATTTGGCCCCTTTACAGGTTGTTCTCAGTTTGTATTTTCAAACACACTCTTTAGTATGAATGTGTCCTCAGTAGTCATCCACAGCAATTCGAAACAGAGAATTAGCTAAATCCCAAAAATCACTGCACAACCAGACCAAGATTTATATGAATAAATTTGATCATTTTGTTTTTTCTCTCAGTCCACACTTTCTCATTGTAAAAAGTGATGGAAACTTTTACAAGCTTAAAATGAAAAACAAAACCAAAGGAAAACCTCATTATATGTTCAAGTCTTGTATATTGGATTTCTCCTCTCTCTCCCAGTGTATCCTGTGAGAAGCTCAACATACCAGGTTTGGCACGCAGAGGTTTAGACATCCAGGAAAGCTAAGGTGCAGCACTGTGACCTACAGAGCCTGCTGCTGTCACTGCCTGACTGAAACCTGTCCCTCTTTGTGGGTATCATCAGATTACAGATCAGATGATCTATAAGAAACCGTATTTTTTTCAAGAAAGTGCATAGCAAATTACACATGCCCAGCTTGTTATTGTTTTACTAGGGAGAAAAAACCAAACTAGCTTCTCTAGCACTGCCAGAAAATCTTGCTGAGAAACTAGGAACACCAAATCATGTTTTTCCTTCCTTTATAATGATGGGGCTGTTTTAAAGACAATGCCCACGGGGCAGTCCAGCTTCTTGTCAAAATGTAATCTACTGTTCCAGATGGTAAACATTCAAAGACATATTTATGGTGACTTCTACATACCTTCCTTTGACACTGGCTTTTTTTTCCCTGAGAGCACTTGTGCTGGGTACACACATGAAGTTCCCATTAGCATCCTAGCAGCTGTAAAAGTGTTCAGAGCTCACAAAGATGTTCCTCACAGTGAGATAAAAATAATCTGAGGAAAAGATCTGAGACAGCACAAGTTCCATGATATGCTCAAGGTAAAAAATTCCAGAGGTACAAAAAAATCCATAAACTGCTGCATGAAAGCTGTAACACATTTTTGTTGCGGCTAATTCATCTTTGCTTGATATGGAATGCTGAACATACCAGGCATGTCTGTACTATCAACTCTGTTTGTGATGTGAGGCAACCTGCACTGCACAAAAGCTGGTGTGTTTCTTTTTCCCCCAGCTAGTGAAGATTAGGTGGGATACTTATTGGCTTCAGAGAGTTTTGAAAGTGTCACCCTGTTGTTTTTTTCTCTCACTGCTCTGAGCAGTTAGGTAGAGCACAAGAAAACGTTTTCCAGCCAGAATGTGTTCTGCCCTGAATTGTCTTCATTATGTGTCAGTTTATTGCTTGTCAGGGGTTTCCTCCTCTTAGCACTCTATAATCGAGGTGGGTGAGCTTGTTACATCACAATGTGCAACTTCAATTTCTGTTTCTTGGCATGTCTCCTTGGCCTTTCATTGATTTTTGTCTCTGTTTCAGGGAAAAAATTAATTATGATTGGTGTAATTTCACATTAAAAAAAACCCCTTTGGTAAATTTCCAAATGACATGTAAATACACCTTCAAAAACTCGGCTAAATTAGAGGTCGTTAGGAAAAAAATTGCATGTAGAAATACAGAAGTATCGTAGAGATTGCAAGTAACAGTGTGAAAATTATTGTAACAGCTCTTACTCCAGTCAGGAACTGATAAAAACAGTTTATTTAAAATGTTGTGATGCTGGGGACAGTGTTCCTAAATGTGGAAGCCATTATAAAACCCACACTCAGTGGATGTTAGACAGCTATGGAAAAAAATATTTTGAAAGATTTGCAAATTCTGTTCTGGTTAAAACACTTTATTGCAGACTGTTTTGACAGTCTGCAGTATTTTATCTAGATTTCTTTAACTTACATCCTGCACTTGACTGAACGTTCATACAGGATCAGGAGTTTGAGCCTTGTGTAATGTCAGGGCCCATTCTTACACTGTCGAGGCTGGACACTTGTTGCAGATGTCATGAGAGTCATGGGTTCCATGATTTCCTTAGCTTTAGAAAAAGCTTTGGGGGATTTGTGTTTGAGTGGGAAGGCAGACTGATGCGATAACAATTGAGAAAGCTCCTTTCTGAGCGCCTTGAGAGCTGCAGTGTTCAACAGAGAACGAGGGTCCCGTGACAACTCTGCGGTGACACAGAAAGAATCCAATTAGTGGCCACTCCTGCTGTTGATACTAGATCTCTCCTAAAACATTTCCACCATTACCACCCTCATTGTAATCCCATCCACGACACTGATAATGGGATCAAGAGTGTCTTTTCAGAACGCCTGTTTAAATTTTAACTGCTGTCTTTGAAGATTTTGAGGATATTAAATCAGAAGGCACTGAATAGCACAGCTCACAAGAGAGCTTTGTGACATCCGTGTCACCCGGTAGTTGTCTTTCTCATGCTAGAATTTCTTCCACCACAGGTAGAGCTGCTGGAAGTGGGCTACAGAAGAAGTAGGGGGGCTGTGTGTACATAGTGAATAATCCATTGGGTTGTGGCTGTCACTGCACTGCAGTTACCCACAGACCTTGTCCCTGCGCAGTTACGTGTGTGGAAAGCAGCAGTCCAACGGAGTGGGAGGGGATACCGTCCCCTGTGTGCCCTAGTAGTGGCAGAAAATCAGCCTGCTTCTCCCTTTAACAAGCCTTAAGTCATCACTCTGCCATTCCAGCTGGATCAGCAGCGTAATATTCTCTCCTGCCCCTCTCGGATTTTTTTTGTCTTTCACTTTTCTTGTTTCAACGCTAATTCATCATTTCCATATGATCAGAGTGCAGTAACTCCACTGTTATTCTTACCAAGAAGGGCAAGTTCAATACTGACATGTGCTTGGAGAGGATGCTGTAAAGTGGAGACTTCTGTGAAGGCTCTAAGCAGTGTCACCTCAGACTGCAGCACAGTAATTAGTAAATGAATTACCATACCAGACACTTTTTAGCTGAGTTATTTTTGCGTATTTCAGTTATGTCAGTAGACTGCTTTTGATAGCCCCTGCAAGACCTTTGTTTAGTGTTGCTTGTTCATACTTTAAAGATGTTAACTGGTGAGAGTAAAACCATTTTAATTTTAGGTGTCTTAAGACTTTTATTTTCTAAGCAAACTAATACTTGTTTCATCTTATGGTTTATGCACACAGCAGATTTGGTATCAGTGATTTTTCCCAGAACTTTAGTTCCCACACTCAGAATCTGCTTAAAAGATTGGTGCACCTTTGTTACTGTGTATGCTCTATTAATGCTGGAGCTCTGAACCTTCCCAGTCTTAACCATCACCAGTGGTTTGGTTACACTGAAACATTTTTTGTAATAGTTGACCTTTACACCAAATATTTTATCATTATTTTCTTTTTTTTTATTTCTTTCATAGCAAAAATTAACTCACAATGAAATATAATCTTACATTGTAACATTTACAGTTCCCTGCAAAGTTGGTAGTATTGCTGGAATTTAAAAAAAAATACTCCTTTTCACAAATTCATCACAGGCTAGTGTGATGTTACTAACATTATATATATACTGGAAGATTTCTAGAGGTGATACTCTGCTACAGAAATCCAGACTGTAGATCAGTGCTAGATTATCCATAGAATATTTAATGGAGTTTCTAAATGGAAGCGAAAGACTAGAAAGTCAAAAATATTATATTCTAAAAAAAACCCCTCTGCTGGTTTGAATGTAATTATGGCACTGCATGTTGCCGTTTCTCTATGATGTGACTCTAACCCGTCTTAGCAAGGAGAGGAGCTGCTTGACAGCAGCTGTATTTTTGTGGTGCTTCACAGGAGGTGAACTCTGCTTGGAAAGCCCACAGAGAAGATGGGGAAGCTTTTGGCACTAGACTTCTAGAGAATAAATGTAACAGGGAGCTGAACATAGGGGATTGTTTTTTCTCAAAAGCATCTATTAAAACTGAATAGTGGTCTGTTCCAGTATTGTAATTGCAATGTGCCAAGATGTTCGTTATTCTACCATGTGCAGTTTTGTCTGTTTTCACTTAAAATTAGAAAAATGTGTTGCCAAGCCCATAAATGTCTGCAAAACTGCCAGCTCTCCTGACTTTTATCAGTAGTCTCAAGATATTTAGCCTCCTTTGTAAAGCTTCAAGTGTAAGAGTGAAGATATAACGTGAGAAGTTCAGATCTCTACTTTCTGTTTTTTTAACCTAATCCTCCTGGTTGCTGAGACAGCTGGCTTGCATGCAGCTCCAGAAACATGAAGGAAACTAACAGAAATCCCAAATCTCCCTATGGAAATGCATGCAGGCTGTGTGAACAAGGTGGGTTTGTGCATGTCATGCCTGGCAATTAAAAAAACCCAACCTTTTTCCTGAGGTTTACTGTAACCAGTTCCCCCTGAAATTTCTGATTGGTTATCTGATAACTCCCATTTTCTTAGAGGGGTTTTATTGCAACAGAAGCTGAGGTTTCTTGTCTCTTCTCAGACAGTGGAATAGCTTGCTGCCCTGGAGAAACCCATCCTTGATCCTCCCATCTTCTGCCTCCAGCAGTGTGTTCCCATCCCCTTCCTTGTGCCAGGTTTGGCTCTTTGCTCACCTCCTGGCATGCTGAATGAACTCACCTCAGCAGCGGGAAGCAGTTGTGTTGGCCACTTGCCTACTGAGTTGGTTCATCTCAGCAAGTGGACAGAGGGTCTACATGGTGGAAGGGAAGTGGTTGGAGCTGGTGGCTTGAGGTCAGCGGGAGAAACATGGTCAACCCTTCAGGGGACTGTGAGCTGTGAGATACTCAGCTACCTGGGGACATAGCCCACAAAATGAGGCACTGTGTGTGTCTGCAGCAGCAAGTGTGATAACAGATGTGTGTGACTGTGCCAGTGTCACCATGAACAGAAGGCTAAGTGTGCACTTTTAACAAAACACTATCCCTTTCCATTTAGAGGATTGCAGTGTCACTCAGAATATGAAAAGTCCTCCCTTACTCTTTCTGATTTTGTAACTCAACAAATTAGCTTTGGAGAGAAGTTATAAAGCAGTGTGGAGAGAAAACAGGAAAGAAACAGAAGTGCCCGCTCAGCTGCTGCTTTAAAAAGGTGAACGAGATTCTGAGGGTGGGATCCAGCCTGCATAGCCATGGTACTTGAGGTGCCCCTTGGGTCATAAATACTTATACAGCATGTACCTCAAGGCATGTTCTCCCTCTGATCAATGAAGAGAGTCCCCTTGAAGACCTCCAGGCACTGCAGTTAGGAAAGCAGGATTTCCTTTTGTAAATCTTCAAAGGCACCTGCCTTTTTCCATATGTAGGGATGAAGCTCACTTGCTTGCTTTGCAAGGATTGCTAAGGAGCTTAAGCAGGAAGAACCTGATATCATCTTGAGTTTCTTGGTTGGCCCACAGATGAGCAATGCCATGGATAAACACTGTCTGTATTTGAACAGCTGTAATGTAATTCCTACACAGTTCTTAAAGGTGTCTCCTATACTTTCCGCAGGAGAATGCATGAAGCACATCTTTCATTTGAACACTGGAGATATGATTCACTTGAAGAGACTAGGATACTTAGATGAGATGTAATTGTGGTACTGACTGTAGAAATGGAACACTGTACTCCTCCAAAGTGTCACCTGTTTTAGTGCTGGGTTATGCTGACAAAAAAAAAATCTAAAAATCTAAATTATGTAAGTTACAGGAAAATGTTTTAAAATTCATGCTGTGTTGTTACTTAAAGAATGTCTCAAAGGCATGTGGGACAGATAAATCTTAGGGGAATCAGAGATGGTGGTGGTGGTGTCTACAAGCAGTAAAATCACAGTGATGGATGATCTTAGAGGAATATGAAGTTGGACAAAGAAGGAAAGAAAGGCAGAAATGTAAAAGATTCAGGATGTATGTTTCTGTATTTACCTATGCTAAATCTTTTGAGGATTATCTCATAGTGCCTTGACTGCCTAGGGGCATGCCAGTCACAAATTAAAGAACAGTAGTGCAATAATAAACTGGACATCCTATAAATAACCAGCCCAGGATACTTTTTAACTATCACTTTTTTTTTTTTTCCCAAGGACTGCAAAAAATGCTAAGAATAGTAGATTTTAGAATAATATTTGGGTTTTGGTAACTTTGTGACAATAAAGAAGGATGCATTAAGCCAACCTTTGTAGCAGTGTTGAGCAAAGGTTCCTTTGGTATCATTCCCCACTATTTTATTTTATCTATAACACCTGAATTCTTGAATGTGTCCTTGGTAAAGCCCATGTGAATTTACCTTTTTGTTATCTGTTTTACATCTAGAGCCAATTTATGAACCGAAACTGTAACACAATCTGCTTGGCCACCAGGAGGTGGTAGGATTTAGGGAGACCACTACCATAGTTAGACCAAAAGAAGTGAACGCAAGTGTATGTCAGGAATCTTTCATCTCTGTATCAGTAGGAGGCTGCTATTTCTTATCTCACTGGAAACTTCAATCCATTGCTGCTGGATAGGCTCACAGAGGAGGCTTGCTGTGCTCTACTGCTTTGCAACTCAACTCCTAAGTGAAAAAGGCCACTGAGTTTGTTTTGGGGCTTCCTTCTGCTTGGTGTGGAGAATTCCTTTGACGTGAGGAAGGGTAAACTGAAGAGACTTTGAGTTATGCTTATTCAGGACCACCAGAGTCCTCAAAAAAATAGCCGTTCAACATAAGCAGATGTATCACTAACAGAGAGATATTGAAACAGGTCCATAATTTTTTTAGATTTTTCCATCCTTTGCAGCTCACATCTGGTTTTCCCTTTCAGTAAATTGCTCTGCAAACACCTTCTGTCCGCAAATTTGGCACTGTTTTGCACATCATCAACTTGTGAAGAGTTTGAGATGCAATATAACCATGTCTCAAGAAGTAGGTTTTCTCAGCTACTTGTTTTGGTTTTGGGTACTGTGGATACCTATAAAATAAAGAGGACATCTACCAAATCCTGTGAAGTCTTTAGAGTGACTGTTTTTGCCAACATTCAAAAGCCTGGTCTGCAAAAGCTAGGTGAAAGAAGTACATGGCTAATGAGAACTGATAAGTGTGCTGTCTTGGACAAGTGACATTGTGCAATTGTATCTTGATATTGTCCATTTTGAGAACCCCTGTCTATGTTGTATGTAAGCCTGGAGAATTCATTGCTCTTTCTGGTAGCTGCACTTGTAGTGTGAGAATATCATGTGTACTTTGTGTATTCCTCCTTTTGTATGAATCCATGTAAGAATTCTTAGTTGTTGTTAAGAAACCCATGGGGTTTTTGGAGAGAATCACATGCTGAGGAGCTTGAACCTGTGTGGAGCGAGTTCTGCAAGCATATTCATATACCTATCACACTGCTTTCGGGTGTTAGTTCAAGGTTGCTTTCAATAAAGCTGTTTCCTACACACTGTGTATGGTTTAAAGAGGTCATCAATACAGGCATCAGCAGCTCGAGTTCAGATGTGTGATGCTACTGCTGTGACCTGTCTGCTTCACTCCTCTGCTGGAGATTACTCATACACACACCTCAGGACCTCCAGGGCAACAGCCAGTGCAGAGCAAATTTTCATTTGCCACAAGAATATTTGCCTTTCAGTCAGAGACTGTTCTGATAATGAGCAACAGTAATTCAGCCATTCTTTGTTTGCTGCAGTAACACCGCCCGTTGCCGAAGCCTGAACACTAGTGCTACCATGACAGTGGAAAAGAGGCACAGAGGTGGAGCACCAGTGTGTTGAATCTGGTAGCTGTTTGAACTATTGACTGGTTTTTGTTTTAGTCTCCAACCACCAGTGGCTGCCAGAGCTGCTGTGTTTTCCTGCCTGCAATAGAAGAATATGCTGGGCTTTTCAGTCCAGAACTGATCTCAGTAATGCAGGTATTTATGAGGCTGGATTTATGAAGTTATACCATACTGTCAAACAACTCATCTCTAAAGAAATTGTTGCAGTTAGTTTGGATGAGAGCTTAACACAGGAAAGGCAGAGTAGGTCTCCCAGAATGCCTCACCTGTCTCTTCCAGACACCTTGCTGGGTCAACATCTGGTATGAAATGAGGAGTCCATGTTCTCAGTCCTTGTGTTCAAAGCTCTGTGTGGGCCACTCTCATTGTTTGAAGAAAGTTTTTGCCCTGCTTCATCATGAATTGCCAACATATACAGTTAATAGGAGCAATGTTAGGGAACAATGAAGGATGAGGTGGGCAAGAATGGTGGGCAACAAAAGCCATGCTGACGCTGTAGGGAGAGGCATTGCATATTAGACTGAGAGATGAGGGAACTTCTAAACAGGCGGAGTAGGAGTCTGAATCATGACTTATACATATCCCAAAGGAATGCAGACCAGATTTGATGAGTGGAGGATTGAAAAAAAATATATTCTTTTTCTCCCTCAGTGGCATTTCATTGTGCTTGTTGCACATATCTGTTGTTCCATTCAGGTATCAGTCTGTTCAAAGGTATACTTATCTGTCCTTCCAGGAGAAATCCTGAGTGTGGCATTTACTATGTATTATATTTCATTGTCCAATAACTGTAGTTGCTGTAATGGACATGGGGAGGTGAGTGTCAAAGCAGAACTGTTCTGTTTTCTAAGCGGTTTGGAAATGACATACCTGTAGACATTAATTTCCGTCTTTTTTGTAGTGCTTGAGGAAAATTCTTTCTTCCTTACAAGCTTCATAAAACAAAAATTTTCCACTTTACTAAAGCCATATATGCCTTGGGAACTGTTCAGCTTAGAGTACATGTACATGGAAGTACACAGGATGGATGATTACCTTGGATGATACCACTGATTACATAATTTGCAAAGGCTAAAGTTATTATTTCTGATTTTTGTTTCTTATGTATCCTTCATACTTTTCCCCGTTTTGTATACAGTACACAAATTGTTTTCCATTTACACTTTTATCTTTTGATAAAGAGATACTTGAAGATCTTTTGTTCAATGCTGTCAGGAAACTGCTTTAATTGAAAGTGTGGAGTGATGTGGAATAGTTTTAATGAAGGCCAAAAGAATGTGAACTTAATCTTTTTCATAGGAAGTTTTGTTCTGTTCCATCCTGTGCCCTGCTTAAACACATTGGCCTTTTTTGACCTTTTTGTTGATGAAGGTTAAGTGGGAAATATCTTGGCTGCAGCCTTTCCAGATTAACCAGAAAGACTTTCCACAGCTCATGTTTACTTTCCCTACTACGACCATTCATCTTTCCTGAATCAAAAATGTTAAGCTGTATTTTCAGAGAGAAATTAATAGCTTGTGGCAATGACGATGAAGTGTCAAGCTGCCTTCTTTTGTGTCTCCAGCTCTATTTTGCCAGTGATGATTTTGCCAGTCCTCTTGCTAGAGACTAACAAATGTTGGGAGAAAATCTGTTTGGTTGATGGGTTCCTTCTTCTTTATTGGCATTAAGAACAAATGTAAAGAATTGCTTCATTTGCAATTTATTAACGTTGAGTGCATTGCTGCTTCAAAAAAGCTAGAAATACTGCCATGTTTTCCATCTCTATCAGGGCACCTTTTGTGCCTACTGCCACATACACAGAGTAAGACAGAGTGCTCTTGGCTAGTGAAGGGTCTATTCTCAGTCCTTGATGTGCTCACTCCAAAATACTTTGTCAATCTCCCCATAAAAAAATATTTCAGAGACAGCAGGAACCATGTCCTCAGGACACTGCTGCTTTTAATGGAAAGGAAGTCATGTTTTTCAGCTACCACACTCTTGAGAGGAGAAGAGCTAGGTCTGAAGCTCTATCTCTCTTGCCCTCAGTCTCTGTAGTAACCATTGCAGAACTTTGCAGTTTGGGTTGTCTCCACTTGTTATGCCACATCAAATTGTACTCCATGGAGCTTTGTTATGAGACACACAACAATGTGCAGTGACAGTGTGAGAGCTGACTGTGTAGTGCAGGGAAAGAACCAGCCAATTTCAAACTCAGATTTCATTTTGGTTTAGTTCTTGATGTAATTGAGCCACTTTTTGCCCGCACAAAGCACAATCATATGGTTAGCACTGTGTTCATCCATAAATATTCTGAATGGGGATGGTCAAGTCAATTCTTTATCCCTCTGTCAAGAATAAGGAAAGTCACCCTTTCCTGTGAAGATAAGACAGTCTCAGCCAGGCTCTTCATAAACACATTAAACATTTCATATACTCAAAGAATGATAACTGGAAGATTCAGGTTGGAAGGGACCTTGGGAGACCTCAGGTTGTGCTAAAACTAGACTCAGCTATGAGATCAGATCCAGCTGCTCAGGGCTTTATCCAGTTGGATCTTGAAAATCCCCAGAAGATGTTGAGTGCACAGTGTCTTGGGCAACCAGTTCTGGTACTTGACTTTGTCACAGGGAAGAAGTTTGCTTTGATTTATATTCAGATTGTCTTTCTTTTCTTTCAGTCTCTGCCTGTTATCTCTTGTGTCCCTGCCATGCACTGCTGACTCCTGACAGAGCCTGACTCTCTCTATAACCTCACTGCAGGTACTGGGCAGCTTCTGTGAAATCCCCGCAAGTCCAGTTCATCTCCAGGAGTAACAACCTCAGGTTCTCACTGCAGGGCAAATGCTTCATCACTGAAATATCTTGATAGCCCCCCACTGAACTTGTTCCAGTTCATCATAGCTGGCTTTGTGCTGTGGGTGCAAAAATTGAGCATAGCTCAATTTTCTCAATGAGCTCTGAGAACAGGGATTTAATGTCTGTCCTTGCTAAATTACATTAGGATCCTGATGGCCCACTGCTCCAGCCCACCTAGGTCCTTCTATCAGTCCTGTCTTGAGGAGATCCACTGCTACCCCCAATTCTGTGTCATTCTCAGACTTAATGACCATTGCTTATCTTGCTTGAAACACTTGCCCTCAAGTTGTTGTTTTCATGATCTTACTCTAAATTAAATCTAATTTTTGATTTTCATCCTGAGTTCACACTGTCTTTGATATGTCTAGATATTTATAAAAAGCAATATACTAAAGCAAGCCCCCATTCCAGCTTGTAGTTTGTTCATGATATATGCAGCTGTTCTTAACTCACCTTTAAATAGGGTTTCCAGTCACAGGAACTGCAGGAGAAATTTCACATGAGAATGTCCTATTCCTGTTTTTGGCCAGATCTGTCGCTTTAGACATCTTTAAGAGGAACTGCTTCAAAGAGTGTCTCAAATTCAGTGGTTTGCTATGCAGTCCAACTAAACATTGTTGAAGACTACTACTTAAAACACACAAGCTAAAACTATGCAAGATTTTTACTTTGAATTTAGGCTTTATTTTCAGTTATGGATTTTTTTATTGCCTTTTACAGAGGTTTGGGAAGACTTTAAATGAACTTTTTGAGTCCTGAAATAGATCAGTTTCAAACAACTGTACCCCACAGTCTAGAGCCTTTATCATCAGTGTTATTAGTGATATTATTTATCCTGAATATCTTGCTGCTTTTCAGCAAAGCTGCCTTCCCTCATCTGCATGTGGCTTGAACTTCTTCCAATAACTTCATTGTTGATTCTAAGTAGTGGTGCTTCTTACCTGCCTCTATTGTCACTTAGAAGTGTCAATTATAGCAATCTAATTTTAGTACAATATGCATATCCTATCGATGCATGTATAGTCTTTATGAAGTTATTCTAAAATTCTGTTTGTTGCCAGATAAAGAGTTAACCAGCAGAGCTGAAATTTATGAACTTAAAACATACAAAGTCATTCTATTTTAAAGAATATCTGGTGTAATTTTAGCCTATTTGATTTCTACCTGAGTTTGCTCATACCTGCCCTCTTAAAAATCTTCCTGCTGTCTGAACTTAGCTACTTTGTGAGTGGCATTGAACATTCAATTCATTCAATGCCAGACATAGGAATACCTAATTTCTACTAGTGTAGAATACTGCTAGTATTCTAGGAAACACAATTTCAATTTCTCCTGTCATGTATGAGACAAAATATCTGAAACACTTTTTTATTAAGAAGATTGTTTGGCATGTAAGAGGAGATCAACTATTGACTCATCCATTATGCAAATACTGTGACCACCTACACCATTCATCCAATTCTTGAATGTCTAGAGTGGAATACCTGTTTCCTGAAGCTTAATCCACATCTGAGCCATCTTTGTCAGAGTTTCACATTGTGATGTAGTAAAATGAAAGGAACTTCCATGGTTCTGTATAGGGTTGTGGTAAAACGGAATATTTGTTTCTATGGTTTAGCATTAAAAAGACTCTAACCTAAACTTCAGCAACATTTACTTCTTAAAACCTGACTACTGTCCTGCTAATTTTGATCTTTCTGCTGAATTGAGTTGCTAGCAAGCATGGTCATATACGGTTTTTATCCATGCTTCTTGACTATGCATCCTCTCATCACAGGTAACCATCATGGGTAACCATTGTGTAATAGCAGTCGTCACCA
This sequence comes from Climacteris rufus, assembly GCA_013398175.1. Classification (NCBI taxonomy): domain Eukaryota; kingdom Metazoa; phylum Chordata; class Aves; order Passeriformes; family Climacteridae; genus Climacteris; species Climacteris rufus. The sequence goes on from VZRZ01003292.1 coordinate 712,987, forward strand.
CCGATCTGTAAATGTCTCTGAAACTCACAGCTTGTCTACAGTGGCATTTATTGACTTTTTGCACCAGTGCAAGCTATCATGTACAGATGTATTGGAACTGGCTCAGCATTCCTCAAATAAATGTGACATTGGACACCCACAGCTGTGTGGTAAACGTACTCCTGTAGAAGAGATGCGTGTGACCGCTCTCATCTGAAAGATGTTTCTAATTACGTTAGTGGTGTTCTTTGCAGCACAAGAGCTTTGACCATACAGTGGTTGAGCTCCTCCTGTAACTTCCTGAAGAGAATGAGTTGTCTATTCCTGAGCAGGATAATTTAGATACGCACGCTCTGACAAGGCAAAGGCATCTTTCTCACTAGCTTGTTAGGCGTGCTCTTTTGTCAGCAAGATGAGGAGTCTAAAATGGAGTCCTAGACCCCTCACTTGTAGCTTGGAGCCTCAACACAGCTCTTTATTCTGCACTGATCCGTGGTCTCTGATGTCTCAGGGGGATTTCAGAATGAGTCCTCCCAGCTCTTGCTCTATTAATCTCCTGGAAATCAGAGGTCCCATTGCAAATAAAGATTAATGCGCTCCATGACATCTCCTCACCTACTCTGCATCTTGATGCACATTGAAGTAGACATTTTTAAATGGTAATATGCCAAGCTATGAACAAGGAGCACTGGGGAACTTTCCCATCAGGACAAATGCCTATTCTGTAGTCTCTGTTAGAGAGCTAGTAACCTTATCCAGGGACAGGGATGTAGAAAATGGAAGAGATGGAAGAACTAATTTATTAATTTAATAGTATATGTAACGATGTGGAATAGAAAAGCTGAATGAAAGAAAGTAGACAGGAGTTTTTAAGATCTAAAATAGCTTTTATGGCTAAGAGCTTTCACAGTCCTTCATATTGCTGGAGAAACTCAAAAGATATATAGATGTTAAAAAAAAACCTACTCCTTGGAAGAGGAGATTTAATGTAGCTGAAGTTTGACTCTAATCTAATTTAGATTTTGTGTGTAGAACATGGAAAAAATGGTCTTAGTAAGAACTGTTCCACCATCATGTTTTAATAAGGGAAGTGAGTGTTTTTCCTCTGTGTGTGTGTGTGTGTGTGTGTGTGCACGTGCGTGGCACAACAGTAGTTAATCCCTGTATCCCTAGTGTTAGAATATTTAATGTAGCTTTCACTCTTTTTATTTCATATTTACTACATATTTACTTCAGGAATTTCCCATTTTTAAGTCCATGATAAGGACATACAAATTTATAAATTGCACAGATATGAGTGAGACAGTGCAAGCTGTACCTTCCAGCCAATGCACGAGCTCTTTTGCCACCATCTTTAAACCAGCTCTGCCAATATAGCAATACAGTATTTCAACAAAAGAGTATTTTTTTCTTGAGGAACAAAACTTACTAGCACTCTGTATTAGGTAATGTATTGAGAATGAAAAATGTCTGGTTAGACTGATAAGTCACCTTTTTGACTTATAAAAATATATTCCCACTGATTACTAAAGCAGTGTTTGTTGCTTAAGGCTAATGGTGTAATAGATACAAATTCATCCCATAATTCCTTTAACCTCAGTAAATATATTGCAAATGTTTAGTGTCTATTGTGGCAACATAAAACAGAAGTCTTAATTAGTCTAAACAAAACAAATCATAGGAGAGTTTTAAAGTGTGTTTCCAATTTCAGAAAAAAACCTCATAGATTTGCCTTTTTTTTTTTTTCACATCTTGAATCAGACACGAGCAAATGTGTTTGTATGTGTGCATTTTCCCCAAAGCATTGAAAAGAATGTCATGTGAGAATTATCTTTTCCATTCACAGTCATGCTGCTATTTGGTCACATTTCAATCCTCTGAAAGAAAAAAAGAAGGTGGGGGGAACTGAAAGCACAACAGAACTGCTTAAATTATTTCAAACTTCAATGGTGCTGCAACCCTTAACAGAAGGCAGAGCTCAGTTGTGTCCATGGAATGGTTCCACTTTTCTCAAAAAGAAAAAAAAAACAAAAAAAACAAAGAAGAAAAAAGAAAATTCCAATAAAAATTTTTTAAATTGCAGACATTAACAAGCTAACACAAAAGATTTATTGCTTATATTTATTTTTGTTTCTGTCTTTTTCTAAAAAACTTGTGCCTTCTCCAAGACAGAGAAGTAAATTTCCAGCAAGTAGTGTTCTGTCCCTCCTTTCTCATCTTCATGTTTCACTTTCCTAAATTGCTCCTTAAATATATAAATTAAAGTCATCTTGCTTTTTGACTCTTTGATTGTAGTGGCATTATTCTTTATGTTCAGAAGGTGATAAGGAGTGGTCAAGTTTCAAGTCACACTGACTTTGTTATTTCAAGTGCTGAAATATGGGAAAAATCTGCTTTATTAAGTTATTTTTGAGTTATTTTTCTGAGTTATTTTTCTGTCTGAAACAACCTTGTCAGTAGTTTGTGTTTCCTGTGAAACAAAAAGCTGCTGAAAAATCTGCCACAACAGTAATGCAGAGGAAGATGCTGATATTTTATCAACTAAGAAAGCACACACATAATTGGGGGCTCATTAGCCCTCATCAAGTCTCATCTAAGAAATTTCCTGCTTCACCTCCCCCTTCATGTATTTTGAAGTATCAGTTAACATTTTAAGTCTATTTTGTGGCTACCAGAGTTTTCCAAATACCTAAACTGAGACAGACATCCCTTTAAATGCAAATCATTAGTTTTCATCCCCTCCCAACTGCATACCAGAAACATGGGAATATTTTACACCCTGAAAAATGGTAATAGTTATATAGAAGTCTATTTCAAGGGATTCTGCTGCCTTTCTGGTGTTTCTAAGATGAGACAAACTTGTTTCCTCTTTCCTCAGTGATTGATGCCATTGGAATGATGATAATGGAAATAGCTATAAAGTCTATATTTTTATTCAGTATTGGCACACTTGCCAAATAAAACCCATCATAAAAACATAGAATGGTTTGGGTGGGAAGTGACCTTATATATCATCTAGTTCCAACCTCCCTGCCATGGGAAGGGGCCCCATCCAACCTGGCCTTGAAGGCTTCAGGGATGGGACATCCACAGCTTCTCTGGGCAACCTGTTCCAGGGCCACACTGACCCCTAAGGAACAGCACTTTTCACCGGTCTCCACTTGGACACTGAGCCACTGACCCCAACCCTTTGAGTGTCACCATCCAGTCCATTCTTTATCCAGCAAGTTTTCCATCCATCAAATCCACATGTCCCCAGTCTATAAGCAAGGATGTCGTGTGAGATGTCAAATGCTTTGCACAAATTCAGGGAGATGACATTGGTTGCTCTTCCCTTGTCCACCAATGGTGTAACCACTCTGTTTAAATCAAAGTAGGAAAAATTGCAAGTTATATGTCAAGTAGTAAAGTTATATTGAATTGAATATTTTGGATTAGTTTAGAGTGCTTATTATATTTCTATTGCCTGCTATGTTTGCTTTACTGTATTTTTACTTCAATTCTCTTAATGGTCAAATTTTTAGTTTGGTTTTCTACATTTATGATAGAAAGCAGAATTTGCCCTTTGTTCCCTTTGAAGTTAAGAGTTGTGTCTGGTTTTGTCACCAGCTAACTATCAAAGCACTGGGAAGTAGACTTGAATCCTGTAGGCAACATTTTTTCACAGTTTAGCAAAATAGATTCCTGCATCAGGCTAACACATTTTTCCAAATGAACAATCAACTGCTACAGTAATTTTTAGTCAAATCCCCCAAAATCATGGTGAAAAATTAAATTAGCAGAGTCCGTTGTTCCAGGAGAAAAAATATTTATGTCACTTAATTTTATTTAATTTAACGTGTTTGCTCATGACTGTTAAAAGCTTGACTCTTCAAAAAGGTTACAGCAAGTAGTTTTCTTCTGCCCCTTTTCACCCAGAAATGCGGGTCAGGGAATTGCCCCTTGCATTTCCATTATATTGATAGCAAGCAATCTTTAGCAATAAGTGATCAAAGCTCCTTATAAATTAGTCTACTGAGACAATCTTACTGAGTTATGAATATCTAAAAGCAGATGAGATCAGTTATAACTGTCATTGTTTTGCACATAGAAATAGACCTTGTATTGATCTTCATGGGCTGATCAGGTTTTTTTTAAACAATAGGTGTTTCCATTGTTACAGCAGTATTGCTGAATGACTGGTGAAGTCTATAAGTTTCATAAATTGCTGACATGTGGTGCCTTTTTACTACTCTGTCTTCTGAATCTACTATGAGCACGGCTAGATGGCATAAGAACAGTGCCAGGCAGTGGCACTGAAGGTCCCTTATGTGTCAATAATGGAACTGCAGTTCTGAGAAATGACTATATATCCTTATCCAGAAATACTTCCTACTGCCTGCTGAAGTAAATGAGAAAGATGAAGCCAGAACAAAATGGAATGCTTGCATAAATTGTGTTTGCTCAGGCTGCTCTGCAATCATTTTTGTAGATGGTCCAGAAAAAAAAAAAAAATTGGATAAGTTGAATTGGATTATCTTGTCTATTTATTGGCAACTGTGAAGTCCACTACCAAAATATTTTCCAGGTCATTCTGTTTTCAGAGAGCTACATCTGCAATCATCTTGCTCTAACTTATGTATAGAATATTTAAACCCTGGAAATGCAAAAGCACTTTATGCACACAGAAATCACGGAGTTCCCCACTGGAATAAATTTGTTTCTGAGTGAAATGGGAAGCTACTGCAGAAGAACAGTCATTGCACATCACTGGTCTGAGGTAGTAATGAGCATGTCTTTGGCCAAGTCTGTAGGAAGATGTGGGTCTAATATTTTCCTGTCTTCTGAAAGTCGTTCCTTCTGGCATGAAACTGGGTACATAAATGTAGGTCTGTCTGAGATGAAGTGAATCACACACAACACTCCCTGCGGTCCCTCAGTCTTCCTTGGAGGCTTTGTGATAGTGCTTCCCTTGTGAAATTAAATAAGATCACTGCAGCCCCCAATACGTCACAGGTACAGAAAAGGTCCTGCACACCGTAACCCCTCCTGTATTTTATGTGTTATCCATGTTATACAGGGAGGATTTCTGTCGGTGTCACACATACATCTACAGTCCCACAAATTCCCAAACAATATGCCATCCAGCAGTATCTAAACTCCTGCTGTTCAAAGGCAGAAACAATACTAATTTTATGTATTACAGCATGCTGTAAGCCTTTCTCATCCTGGGATGCTGTTAAGTTTCCATCTGTACCCCAGGCTGGAAATGTGTTGTGGCAAGGTTTCTGACCAAGGATGTATTAAGAATTTTGGTAGTAAATGGTGCAGAGAAACCTGGAGAAGAAAAGTAAGAAAAGAAAAATTAAAATTCTTCTGCAATTTCTTTAAATACAGCAGCATTCAAAGCAAACAATGGCTCCTTTTCCCGTAGAATACAATTATGGTATAACATCCTCTCAAAAGTAAAGTCATAATGAACTCTTTTGTGCACCTACTAGAAAGTTTTATATTTTCATATGCTCATGAATGTGGAAAACAGGGATCTGGAAACTTTGACAATGGTAGCTACCATCTCCATATGTATTTTTCTGCTCTGTATGGACTTGTTCAGTGCCTACTAAGGTAAATGGAAAGATTCCTGTTGATTCCAGTGCTGTTGGACTCATTCTTCTATATGTCATTCAAGGGCTTATTTCATCATCACTCTGTTTCATCATCTGATATTCTTACTCTTTTGTATGTCTAGATAAAGAGATTCCTAAAGTCAGGATTTCAGTCCAGGTGGTGCAATTAGGTGATTCTTGATTTTGTCTTATGATGTCCTTGAAATTAGCATCTTCAGTGCAGTAGTAAGCAAGAAAGCAAAAAATAAAAAAAAATCGTGTATCTCTCCCAGTGAAAGAGGGAGATAGTTTTACAAGTGAAAAAAGAGCTTTTCTTGTCCACACGCAGTCAGGTTACTGACTGTGAACACGAATGATGCGAGGAAGGTTTTTCAAGCATCTTCCCTCTGTCTAATTTAGTGTCCTAAACATTGTTGTCTTCATTATCTTAGTTTCTTCTTGATAATTTTTTTCTTTATTTTCTTTGCTATTACATTCTTGGCCATTAGAAAGCCCTTTCCTTACAAAAATTCTTTACCCAATTAATTTCCCAGAACAACAAAAATAATAGGAAAAAAATACTCCTTTTAATGAAGGGCCAAAATTAATCCTGTGGTGCTTTATGCAGTCACCCTTTAAGTGGGATTTGCATTCACATTACTAAGGCTAAAAATCTGGCCTTGTGCATCACAGCCTACCCCTCTACATAATTACAACAAGCAACAATAACAAAACAGAGTAATACTTCATTTAGGTTTCAAAACTAAAGGAATGATATGGTTAATTGTCTTCTGATGTTTGCATACCTATCATTCCTTCACATCCTCTTGTACCGTGGCTGATGGCTGATATGTCATTGCATCATAAGGCTTGGTGTAGTTAACACAATAAGTGGAAAAAACATGTCAGTTTTGGCTTCTTGGCCTTTCATTATATCACAGATTTTGCTGTGAGAAAAAATTTGTTCGAACACTGTTGTTCATTCAACCAGCTCTTGTGGGAAGGGCCCTGGTGCACTCACCCATCCCTAGTGCTGGTCACCTAAGAGTTATTGCACTCAGAAGGTCAGCAGAGCATTGCTGACTCCTGTGATGTGGCCAAAGGAGAGCTTATGTGGCCATTGGGACAGACAAGTTGTTTTGAGGGTCATTGACTATGAGAGTGGTTTTTTTTAAATTCCTAACCTCTTGGCCCAAGCAATACACATACCCAAGAGTGCTGAGGGTATCAGGAGATAAATACAAGTCTTCATTAGTTGCCCATAATATTATATTACATTAATGGTGAGCAAAAAGGTTCAATAGTAGCTAGTGACAGCGTCAAAGAAATCTTTCAGTCTGATTATCCTGCCTATTACTGCCCTGCTAAAAAAATTGGAAATGGATCAACAAAAATGATACATTATTAAAAGCTGGACAGACTAATCTTTCAAATAAAGAGAGCCAAAGCCACATATTAGGTAATATAATAATAACATTAATTTTCACTTCTCTAGTTATTTCATGCCTTTGTATTTTTTTAAGATCAAGAATGTTCAGTACAGATTCTGAGCTTAAATTTTCCAGGTGAAATTGCAGAAGACCTATTGGTTTTCATAGCCACTACCAACTTGAAAACCTAACAGCACACTGGTTTGTATTTTGATTTATTAGGAAGCAGGCTTAACTGAACTTACTGGCTAGAATCTAAATAAGTCTTGATGGATTTCTGCTTTGCACCTGCAGAAAAAAGAAGCTTTAAAGAGCTACTGCCCTCTGTAGATACTCTATACTGTCAATATAATCTTCTCCAGAAGATAATTAAATAAGAAAGATAATTGTTGATAAATGGAGAAAATTGCAGTACCAATGTACTTTGTTGTGTAACTGTTCCCTGCAGAAATTTGAGGCAATGGGCCCAGTGAAGTTTATGGGACAGCTCAAAAAAACATTCCTCTATGCAATGTTTTTCTTATTGTGTGCCGCGGGTAGAAAGCGTGAGTATCTCGGCGCCTTTTGCGTCAGTCTCGTTTCCTGAAAGAAGCGACTTTGGCTTCATCCAGTCCCCGATCAGAGGCGAGCCGGGCATCAGAACTCCCACAGAGTCTAGGCTCAGTTCACGCACAGCGGTTTAATTAAAGCAGGGAAGCAAAGAGACGAGAAAGGATTCTTTTCCACTTATTGCCAGCAGCATTTTATTACTGGGATGGAGTGCGGTAAAGACAAGTCAAAATGGAAGTCAGGGCGTGTTATAGGACAGAGGCGAGGGAAGGGCGGTCGGGAGAGCCAATCACTGCGGAGGATTACAATGATTGACAGGGATGCCAGCCAGTGAGTCGGCTGTCTGCACCCGGCGCAGGAACCAATGAGGTGTCCCCCTGGGCGGGGACAGCCCCTGCCGCTGCAGCCGGGGAGCCCCCCCGACGACCTGGGGCTGCACCATCCCAGCTGCATCGCGCGGCGGGGGGGAAGGACCGGCTCCTGAGGCCCCGGCCCGGCCCAGTCGTAAGCCACGCCCAAAGGCAATGCAACAATTGTGCTGGGATTTATTCCCAGAAAGAATCTATAGGTAAAGTGATTTGTTGGGGGTTTTTTCCTTACAAAATGTTATTGAGGTTAGTGCTTAGAAATTGTTATAATTTTCTATTGGTTTATTTATTGCAGAAAAAAAATAAAGACTGAACTGAGGAAGAGTGGAAAAATAATGACAATATTTCTTTCTTGCATAAGAAAAAGGTAAGATTTAGAGGGCCTTAATACTGCACATACTTATTTATGGCATAATAATAACTATGAGGTAATTTGTTAAGTTCCCAAATACTGGCAGCTTTTGATTTAAACTTGTTCAGACCCTCAGAGTCTTGGCTGCTAAAAACTGATGATTTAAAATTCACAATCCTGTCCAATTAACTGAGACAATGAGTCCACTGTTTATGCACTGTATTAACCTGTTCTGCATTAGAGAAGAAAAAGGTTACATTTCATTTTGTAGCAGCATATTAGGGTTGTATGTATTTCAGGTTCCTTGATTTTGATTTATACTATCTCCAGTTTGGGTTTGTGGAAGGGAGAGTTAATGTCTTTTTTTTTCCTCCCACTCTTTTCCCTGGGAGCTACAGATTTTTAAATTTTTTTTATTTTTTTTTTTTTGGTCCCAGGTAATCAGCTGTGAATGAAATAATGCTCCCCATATGTGTTAATTGTTCACATTGCTGGTGTCTATGCAAGTCACCAGAGTTTTCCTAATAAGGTTCACTTTCACCTTTCAGAAGTTCTCCAATGAAGAATCTAACTGCACACATATGCCTCAAAAAAGATAGACTTCCTGCCTCTGCCCTTAAAAACAGCTGTAAGAAACAGTAAAGAATGGCTGTTCCAAAACCAATCAGCCCTCTGAGCTGTTCTACAGCATGCAAGCACTGGGCAGCCAGGGTCTGGCTGCTTCTTCCCAGAAGGGTGGTGCACCAGATGGGTAGAGACTCTGAAGAAGGGGAGCAGACAGACTGACAGACAAAGAGTCTTCACAACAAAGGAAGTGAAAGTCTACAGAAATGCCCTTTTATGTGACAGGCTGACTTTTAGGCAGGAAAACAGTGTCTGGTGTTTTTAGTGCCCACATGTTCAAGGGGAAGGCTTCAAGTTGCACGTGCTGACTTTGGTGTGGTGACCTCCGGTCTTGTGGCAGCACTGAAACTGGTGTGACAACACAGGGAACCAGGTGAAAGAGCTGACCCACCTGAAAACTAATCTTGCTTTTTTGGTTTGCTCTTATGCTCTTACAGTTTTGCCTGGCACAGTTAGTACTTGGACAGATTAGTTTTTTCACCTGGCTCCTCTCAGTCCCAGGAGTATGTGTGCTGACACATATTGGAGAGACCCACTGCCAGGACAGTACAGGAAGGTGGTGTCTCTTCTGTCATAAGCTTGTAACTACTTGAGGCTGAGACTATGCCTCATGTCAACAAAGTATTTCCTGTGTCCATGAAAATAATGGAAACAAAGCTCTTTTTTTCTGTCAGTGAAACCTTTTCCTGACTGGAGACACCTATGAAATCTGGAATCTTAATAGTAGCTCAGTTCAGAAGAGGAGAACGTAGATATTAACCAGTTGACATTTACCAAAGAAATAAGATGAGCAAGGAATTTAGATTAATATAGCAGATACTGCTAGCTACCTTTCAGGTGCCCAAAGACAGAATGGACTAGTTTGTGCTAATTTATATATGATTTTACTATTACCTCATTTTAGTAAAGAACAAATAAATGAATGAACAATTATGGAAGCTAAGAGTAGTATCTCCAAAACTGAATTTTTGATTAAAATATTATAAATATTCTTGGAAAATATCCTGACAAGTTATAGAACTTATTAGTGGACATCTAGATATTTGAACTGTTCATTAGATTCTTGGTGTATTAAGGCTCTAAGGTTCAGTTATTTTAACTATGGCATCTTGTTAACTTGCAAGCAAGGTAATTATATATGGATAAATTTGGTTCTGCAGAGTGATTAAACAAAGTAAATAGGAATTAATAAGTTTAGTTTTGCAAACAAATTCTAAATCCAGTATAAACAGAGCTTGTGTTGCAACTGTGTAATTCGTAGAAGTATTAATGTGTTCTCCCCTTTTTGCAGGTTTTGCCCAGAATAAATCCACTGAGCAAGACATACAGACTTCTATCCAATGCTATGAAAATTAACCAAGGCACACTAACTTCAGGAAATTTTCAAAGGTACAAAAATAAAATGTGTATACAATAATTAATTAAACCAAATAAACCATCAGCATGTGCTACATAGTTTAAGTATTATGTCAGGTCAATAATTAAACTGTAGTAAATCTTCTGGAGGTTCCATTCTGCCAAACTCTAAAGGCTCAAGACTAACCCAAGGACCCTTAACATTTTAGTAAGCCAGTAAATGATTACACAGACAGCTTTTCAATTCAAAGTTTGCTACTATTAACTTTCTATTTTTTAAGACATCCAGGAATTGTATGTTTCATGGTTATTGAATAATATCCTGTGAACAAAATGTAGGCCTGTCTTGAGTTTACGAAAAGGAATATTTAGTAGGCTTCAGTTATGTCAAGATAAAAATGCAATTTTCCTGCAGGGAAATATATACATTAAATGAAAAGTAATGGTTTGGAATTTTCCCTTGTTTATGTGAACATGACGATTATGAAAACTTGAACCTAATCTTGCTGCATGCAGCTGGTCATGGTAAAGAAAAAGCATTATGCAAGCTGTCTTGTGCGACTCTGCCAAAACAATTCCAAAATATCTGTGGTAGTTATGTGCTTTCAAGGTTTGGCTGACTTTTAGGTGGAATTAGGAGGTCATTGCAAGTTGTGTGGTGACCTCGTGATGTGGGAATTATGGCACTAGCCTGAGTATCAAATCATACGTCTCAGCTTAACAAATATATGAAGCCACATAACAGAACACAGAGCAGGAAGTTTGAAATGCTCTGAGAGTCATTTTTTCCCTCAACTGTATTATTTTCTGTCACCTCATTTACATAAAGTATTTCTGGTTAAACAATTTGCAAATGCATGTGATTTAATAGCAGGTATATGTGTGGCAGAGGTAAATTTGGACTTAAAATTAAGACATTACTAGCAGTGAAAGACAGCTGGTATACATCAAGTTTATTTCACGTGCAAGTCGTTGTATGGAATTTTCTTGGAACTAGTTACTCTTTGACATGTTAGCTCATAGTTTATTTTAATTACAAAATATCTGAATTTCCAGATCTTCAGATAATGTTTCATAATTATTAGAATTAACGTAAGGTTATTCAATCTGCTGTATTTTCCCTCCAGATATGTGGCTGCATATTGGTCCCATATAAAGCACATATTATTTTCTTGCATGCAACGTATCAGGATATCCAGGCTGTCCTATATCAGTGATCCAGTCATTAACTTCTTTTTGATCTTAATTTTCTTTCCCAGCTTTATCTAAATTTTTACTCTGTTTATCTATGGACTTATCTATATTTTTCCTAGGTTGCTTAAAGAGGTTAATTAGACTAAGACCAAGAAAATGCATGTGATAGATTTCCACAGAAGTGGAAGTTATGAAATAATATGCTATTGATGAGTGATCTTGATTTTGATGAGGAGAATGGCTTGGATTATTATTTGCCATACCTTTCAGTTCTGCTCAATGAAATAACAAGTGATCATTTCAGTTATGTTCCCAGTCTACCAAAGGCAGGAAGCACAAATAATCTTAAGAAGGATGTTAAATTGGAAGATTTCCAAAGCAGGTTTTGCAGATACAAAGATTAATTTTATTTTTTTTTTAAAGCTTGGACATTGTTTGTCTAACCTGAAACTTTAGTGGTTCACTTGTCGTTGACTACATCATCAGCTGTTCTAGAGAGGTTTTACAAGAAAAGTTTATAAACATACTCTTTCTCTACAGATTTAGGGTCATAGTATCTCATACAATGAACTTATAACTGTGAATATATATAAATATAATTCATATTTGTCAGTATTAGGAATGCCTTCAGAATATTTATTGTGAAATAAAGTGTTATCACTTGCACCGTGGATAAAGTAATTGGAAAGTTCCAAGAAAAATGCCAAGGCAACTTTTTGACCTGAAGCTTAAAAATCATATCTCTTATGTATATAATCTGTTAATGACACTCTCAGTGCAAAGACTTTCCTGGCACATTATCCACTGACATTCCAAGAGACAACTTCAGTTAAGTTGAATACAACTTAACCCTTGGAATAAGATTTTTAAGAAATGTAGTTTCATTACCGCCCACACACATAACCCAGTCCTGGTTCCAAACATATATATATGGTTCCCAGTTTATTTTTGGGAAGTGTAAGAGCTTGGGAACCCCATTTCAGTTATTCTGAAATTAGCGTGATCTTGAAACAAGAGCTGGGGAGGCTTGCACCCTACAGGACTTAAGAGAATGAGTCTTCATGAGGTCAAGACTACTGGGCTGACCAGCAGTGTCTCCAAGAGAAACCTGGATAGATGGTCAGATGTGTCTCACAGAATAACTCCGAAAAATCCCAACAGTCAGTAGTTTGTTAGGAGGGGCTGAAAGCTGAGGAACAGACACATGGAACATTAGAGCATGTAACCTTTTCTTGCAGTTCACTGCATCACCCTTCATTTTACTGTGTGCACACTGAGGGCACAGTCACTGGCCTATCAGCAAAGGTATTGCTGAGTGTCCTGCTAGCAGGCATACAGCAGAACTATGGTCTTTATGTAGGGTTTCTTTTTCTGTGCTATGATATTTCAATGTTATTAACTGTCTACACAGGATGCAGCAGAGTTGTGCTGAATCTCTAATCAGGCAGCCTTTCCCTACCCAGGATCTTGTCAAGTTTCTTCATCTCCTTGCCTAGACTCTTCTTCTTTCTCTCCTGCTAAGAGGTCACAAGGAAATACCAACCAAAATTAGGGAAGTCCCTTAGGAAAAATCCTCTAACACAGAGGTACATTTCTGTGTTGCATGTGTACACATGTTCAGGCACGGACCCACAGAAAGATTATCTGCCAACAAGCATGCCAAGAAGCTATTTGCTTCTGCATCCCTCCTGAGTGATCTCTGCCATCAGTGACTTTAGTTCTCACAGTAGTATATTCCACTTTTGCAAGCAAAACTGATTCATTCTCAACTCTTTTTCCTCTCAGGTTGTCAAGTTTCTCAGTTAGGAAAACAGGATTACCTGAAAGTGATTATTAGCTGAACGATAAGGGAGGGGGGGTTCCCCCTAAATGCATTAGAGTAAATGATTTTAACTGCAATAATTATAGCTGATAAAATTAGATATTCCAAGAAGACACAAATTTGCCCCTTCATTTTCTCTCCATTTTGTGACTTTCTTGCCTACATCACATTTCTGATCTGACCTGGTAAACAAGTGCCTTTTCCATTTAGTTTTCTTTCCCATCACACTCTCACACATAAGCCTTTTCTATGTTTTTCTATATACACTGTTGATTAAGATCTAGAGAGAGTTTTTTACAGACTGTCAATACAGTAGAAAGTCTGTGATCTTGGAGTTTTCCCTTTAGAAGCTGTGAAAACGAAGATTCTTGGCTTCACTTTTAGCATATCTGTAACCTACCACATGTCACTTAACTTGTTTGCCTTTGTGGCTGCTCATCCCTATTAAATTAGTTCACATCAGTAGAGCTGCAAAGAGAAAGGATGAGGTTTTTCTCCTTCGTTTCCTCCTGCTACTTAGTGGGAAGAGTTTCTCAGCTGCTGATTATGTTGCTTCATTGGTTTTCTCACTGTCGTGTTTCTCTGCACTGCATGCCTTAATGAGGAACAGGCGGTCAGCAGTTTGGTGGCCAGTGTGCTGAGACCGTGCTCCGGAAAAGACACACGGGCAATGGTAAAGGATATCCAAATAACTTCCTTTCCAACTGACACCAAAATGAATGCAGGAATTTTTGTTTAAGTTTACTCTTACGATTTCAAGATCAAGCTGTCAAATTGCCAGTCTCTGGAAGTATTTATGAACTCTTTCCTACATTTAGGTGATGGTTTTTTTCCTGTAAGACCCAAGTCAGTTCCTTCCTGTCCACTATCCATCATTATTTACGGGAGAAATATCACCATGCAAGAGCACCAAAATAAGACGTGCATAGTCTGATAAAAATACTTCTAATATTTCATGTAAGAAATGTTTTTAAGCTGGATTTTGTAGAACTGTATGTCATTATTTCCTCTACCCCTCCCAAATATTTTCCTTCAGATGAACATTTAAGTGATTTTTTCAGCCATACACTTCTACTGCCAGTAACTTGATTCAGAAGTATCTCAGTGGTTTTTTTTAAAAAAATGCTAAGTATCTTTATTAGGAAGTAGCCTTATAAAATAATTTGGATTGTATTGATCACTGAATCGTAGTCATAGAATGGTTTGTGTTGGAAGGGACTGTAAAGATCATCTAGTTCCAACTCTCCACCATGGGCAGGGACACCTTCCTCTAGACCAGATTGCTCAATGCCCCATCCAAGCCGGCCTTGAACTCTTCCAGGGATGAGGCATCCACAACTTCTTTGGGTGACCTGTGCTAGTGCCTCATCACCCTCATAGAGAATTTCTTGCTAATACCTAATCTAAAACAATCTTTTTACCTTTTAAAGCCATTCCCCTTTGTCCTATCCCTGTATGTCCTTGTAAAAAGTCCCCTTCCTGCTCTTTGGTACTGAAACGCTGCTCTGAGGTCTCCCTGGAGCCTTCTCTTCTCTGGGTTGAACAACCCCAACTCTCTCAGCCTGTCTTCACAGGAAAGATGCTCCAGCCCTCTCATCATCTTAATGGCCCTACTCTGGATGTGCTCCAACTCTTCCATGTCCTTCTGTTGAGAACCCCAAGAGTGGGATGCAGCCCTCTGAGTGGGGTCTCACAAGAGTGGAGTAGAGGGATGAAATCACCTCCCTCAACCCACTGGCCACCTTCTTTTGATGCAACCCAGGGTACAGTTGGCTTTCTGGGCTGTAAGTGCACATTGCTGGATTATGTTGAGCCCTTTGTCAACTAACATCCCAAGTCTTTACCTCAGGGCTGCTGTCAATCCTTTCTCTGCCCAACCCGTATTTGTGCTTGATCCAATGCAGATCCTTGCACTTGGCCTTGTTGATCTTCATGAGGTTCACACAGGAACTGCATCACATGATATAGTCAGGGAAGGGGAAAAAAGACTACCAGAAAGGAAACTCTTTTCTGACTTTACATATTAAGACTGGAATGACAAAAGAAAACAGTTAAAGGAAAACCATACAAACAGGCAGAACTGCCTAATGTGACATCAGTGGTGAGATAAAATTATATTAAAAATGTACATGCTTTTTGAGTGAGGTATATGGGTAAGATTGACGTTTCTTCACAGAGGACTTTTTTGGACATCTACAAAAAAGTTACATATCTGCAACTGCTTAAATTGACTTGCAGTGAGAAAAGCACTTGGACATGTGTTTATATAAGTATATGTGCTATTGACATAGCAATGAAGCCGCTTACTGACTTTGGGCCAAGAAACACTAATGGTAAGATTTTCCAGCATTTGTTGTTGCCTTGCAGTTTTACAGATAAAAGAAAACATTTCTTATTGTTGCCTCAAGTTGTAATCATTTTCCCTACTGCCTCCTCAATCTGTTCCAGAAGGAAGAAGAAAATGGCTTATTTTCTGTGTCACATGAAGGTCTGGTAGGTTTGTGTCTTGGCACGCAACCATATTATGTACAAGTGAAGTGCAAGCTCTCACCTCAAGAAATGTTGAGAGTGAAGACATTACTTCTGGGGAAGAATTCAACCATGTTTCACAATTTATTCCTCATATGGGAGAAAAATTCCTGTTTTTCCAGCCAGTTTTGTACTTCTTAATATGTAGGAATGTGTACAGAGGAGAGAGGGGTGTACATACAAGACTCTCTAAGACCTCATCCCCTTCTCAGCTTCTTTGGTGCTACATTGCACTGAGAAAACTGGTGCACTAGTTAATTGATTAAGCTGGTATTTAGAGGAATCTAGTCCCACTTCCGTGCTCCAGGCAAGACTTTCTGTATGACAGTGTTACAGTCAATGCCACAGAGAAAACATTGCTTCACCACCTCACAGGACAGATACATCTAAGATTGTGAAGTGCTTGGGTAATGCAGTAGCAAGAAGCTCATAAATGCCACAGGGAAATCCCAGGCTTCATGGATCAGTGAGCATATTTATCTCTAGGAACTGCTCCTGGAAGCTGCAGACCACGACATTTCCCACTGAAGGCATCCTCAGATCCCTCAGTGATCAGAGCTTCTGTGGGATTTTGAAATCCTCTGAGATGTAAATTAAGATGACTAAGGCAATAAAGTATAAACACTGATTAACAAAACAGGTCTTTATAGCCATTAATTTTATATTTATAAATAGCTGGAGACATGACTGAGTGATGATGTTCAACCATGCATCTAATTGAAAGCAAATAGAGATATGATGACACAGTAATTCTAACTGAAATGAAAACATTCTTCACCAGCATTTTTAGATTCTTATACACACATTAACTTTTTCTTTTAGGTAGCAGGCTTTCCCCACAACTCTTCCTAGTTTAAATGGTACCAAATTAAACCATCATGTACACTGCGAGTTCCTGAATATTCAAAACTGTGCATAGCTATTCAAATAGTCCAGAATATCATAAGACAACAAAAGAAAATAGCTTTTCTATAAAAACTTAGACTTTGAATTGTGGTTGTGATTTAGATATATTAATAAATATCTCAACTAATATCCATGATGCCATGGAAGTGGTGAACTGTGTTTGCATGGCCTCTTGCTAAGTTATACTTAAACTTCCAGAAGGATTATATTCTGTGATGTTCAGAATATGATGGGTATACTTTACACCTCAAGGTACTTATCTGGATCATGATGCACTGTTAACCTTATAAAAGAAGATAAGTATTTTAAGAAAATTTTGGGGTGGAAGTGGTGATTTTCCCCATGATTTTCCTTCTATTTAGTACCAAGTGCTGTTTTATCAACTTCAGAATGCATGGTCTGATTCTCAGGTGCATGGCAATTTTCTGCTGGGTCTCTTCTGAGACTTTTCTCCCAATCTGAATATTGTATCACACACATGGTACAGGCAGGGATTAAAATAAAGAGAGGTGATACGGAAGTTAAGGTGAAGCTGAAATATAACAGCAACAATTCAAACAGCAATTAATTCAAAGGATATTACCTGAAATAGGCAATACAGGGATATCTATGGGCGTTAGCTTGGAAAAATGGTGATAAGAGAGAGCTGAGTGGATCTGCCTCATTCCAGGAACATATCAAAGGTAGAACAGCTCTACTGTTCTACTAACTTCTGAAAAATTTGCGACTATTTTCATTAATGTTCAATTCTGCACACGACCAGTATCATAAGTTTCCCATGTCTTTTGTGCTTCATTATGGTTACAGTGTCTGTCTTACAGTTATACAGCTTCTGCAAGCGAGTTTACAAACATAACTCCTATCTTATAAATCACTATTACTAAAGGTATATAGACTACATTATACATATTCTTTCAGAAAAGATTTGCTGGCTACAAACTTTAGAAGCCCTGCATAGAGTTTGTCATTAGATTATCACCATTAAAACAGCTGAACAAGACATCTATCTTTAGAGGGCTTCTCTTCCGTTTTTGCTCTTGGATTAGTTCTAAATTTGCTGTTCATTAAGCAAATTTTGCTGAATATGAAGGTGTCACTTTGCAAGTTGAATTTTCAGTATAGGACAACAGTTCATGTGCATTCCTACTTGGTATGTTGAATAGAAACAAAATACTTCTATAGGTCAGAGTTTTAAAATGCAAACTTGAAATGAGTGCACCTTCTGTCTAAAAAACAATGTAAGAGATTTCTGGCTCTAATGTTTTACTGACTTCTTTTTTCGTTTTGTATATATGTCCTTTCTGTAAGTACAAATAAAGAAAAACATTTTCAAGTAGCACTGTTACTTCACTATATGAAGAAAACAAGAGGGATCATTGAAATGCAGGCATTTCAGCGATGTGTGATTTTGTGGCTGTAGCAAACTAAACAAGGGTTTAGTGAGCAGTAGAATAATATATGCTGTTAAAACTTCAGAGAAAACTCAAAAACTGTTTCAATAAAGGGAGATGTTTGGCCTGCTTCAAGCTATAAAAGAAGATTTGTGATTCTCCAAAGTCCACAAGCTCTAGATTAATGTTAGTGTCAAACTGATTCTATGTTAAGCTCATTTGATGTACCTCTGGGCTATAAGATGTTACTTTGCCAGCAGCAAAGGTCACATTTTCAGGTATTGACAGTGCAAGTAATGACAAGTTGTTTCTGTGTTTGAGTGGATCAGAGTCTTTTTAGCTTTCATTCAATGAATTTGGCAAACTGTATCCTCTGCCCAAGAGGGCCCCGTGCCCTTGAGCATACAGCTGAGGGAATTATTAAACCTCCAGCTCTGAAATCTATAGCTTCATTTACTTCAGACTTCCCAAGGAATTTTTATGCCCTTAGCTAAATAGCAAACAATTTTGAAGCTGACTTTACATAGGTAGAAGAGTTCTTCTTGTTCATAAAAAGAAATAATCTTTTATATATTTAGTCCTTTTTAAGAACATTTTTTGTTTAAATATATTTAGGTATGGTAGGTCAAACTAGCCTTACAATTGCAGTTATAAAAAACAACAGTTTCTGTGAAATTTTGCAAGTGCTGGTCCTAAGGAAGGAAGCCTGATCAAATAGCTGAAACTCAGGAGCAGAGCTGAAGTGCTGCTTTTCTGGCTCCTTCCTGGATTGTTGAGTGACAAAGTAAGTCATGTAAAAATACCAAGATTTACACAATGTTGTGAGTCATCTCTAACAAGTAATCAGAAAATACATTAGGCCACTCAGATGGGAGCCTGAAACTTCCCAAACAATCACAGAGTACCCAAGACTTCCCCTGTGCATTGGAGTGGTGAAGAATCCTTAGACAAAAGTTTTGTTCTCTAAGGCAAAAGGCAATAAAGGGAGTTTAGGTCAGAATGCTCTGGGAATAGAATTTGCTAAATATTATCAGACACCTACAATCTGTGGTGTAGGTTTTTTTCCTCCCAGCATGAGGTCTGAGTAAGAGGAAATGATAACAGCTTGTAGTGGATGACAAGGGGATGGATACTCCAGATAGGTGTCTCTTGCACAAACATGGATACCTAGGGCTACAGTCAATCTTCTCTGAGAGGCAGATGCTTGGAGCCTGAAGTCATGTCCTCAGTCTTAGTGCTTGCTCCTAGACTTCCTAAATTATACTCAAATGTTCATTTGATCAAAAGCAGAACTGTCTCAAGAATGCCAGCAGCCCATCCCCACATGTAGCCTGCAGAACCAAGCCCCGCCCCTCTTCCTCCCTAGCATATATATCTTGCCTGGACCAGCTTTCCCAGGAGAGGTAGATTGAACCTCTTGTCACCATTGCCTGGTGACTGAGGAACACTCCTGGGACTGGAGCTGGAGCTCCAGATGTCATCATGAAGAGGAGCCCTTGAACCTCAGACTTCCAATTTCTGATGGATCCCCAGCATCTCATGAATTTTCCATGAACAATGTGTGCCTCACAAATTGGACTTCTTTGGAGAATTATGCCTGTTTTGCATCCTCCAAACAGCTTTAGCTAAAAGGCAGGAACTTAAGCAATTAGTACAACACAGACAGGGTGACAGCTGAGCAGACCCAGAAGCCCAGCATTAGGTCTCCAAAGAACTTTAGGTATCTTAAGCTGTGTGGCACGATAGGTATGGATTTTTTTAATTGCTCTTGTGAAGTCAAGCCCCCAAGTTTCTCTGAAAGGGCACTGATGTGATTTGTAGTGTGCTTGCTGAAAAGCACATTGGTTCATGCTATAGTGACCCAAGTACTGACAGAGATCGTTAATTTGTTTGTATATGTCTCATAGTTCCTAGAAGTGCCTATACAAGGATTTAACTGAACCTGATTAGCTTAATCATTATAGACTTGTACATGGACATGCCTTTCTCACATCTGTGCCATTTGATTCACTGCCTCCTTTCTCTCTTTCCTCTTGTCACATTTTTCCTTAACAAAGTTTCCAAAACTTTAAACACTTTGCTGAGTCTTTTACTTTTTATTTTCTTCCCAGTTGTGTTTTTATCTTTGTAAAAAATCTGCATAAGACATAAAACAGGCAAAAAGAAATAAAAATGGCAAGAAGAGGAGACTAAATACAACCTGAAAATGCAATATAGTTTTCCCCCAAGCTTTTCACAGCAAAATTTGGGATCTGGACATCTTCCTGAGCCTGCTTAGCACAGCTGAGCAGAGGAAGACAAACAGCACTGTCAAGTATGCTGATCTATTAAGTTTTAGGAGAAAGCCAAAAAACATTAGAGGACAAAACTGGCCATGCTTTCCCTCAGAGTAGCATTGGGTATGCAGGCACAGCTTCCCTAAACTATAAGGAAAAGCAGTAACTGAATACTTTTAGTACTGCAAATGTAGTCTTATGTCAGTGTCACACTTTTGAAGGCAACAGTATTTTATTTGCTTATATTGATAAAATTCAGGGTTGCAATTTTTGCTTCTGAACACAAGCCTATATTTTCCTTCCAACTGCATATTGCAAGACATTAATATGTTTTCTCTCCCTGTATGAGAAAATAATTGTACTGAGTTTTAAATTCATGCATAAGAAAGGAACATAATGCATCTATGTGTGTGTGCACCTGTAGGTAGATGTAGATGAAGACACAGATGTAACTTCTAGCCTTGTTTTGTGGTGGTGACCACAGATTACTCAGAAACAAGCTGGGAAATGATGAAAATTTAAGAAACCATCCCCAGTGTAACTGTCTAATCTTCTTCCTTTTCCTCTTTAACTTTTGTATTTGTACCTTAGTTGTACCTTTGCATACAACTCAAGCATCATCAGGGAGATTTTAATTCATGTATGTAGAGTAGGTGGAGTATATCCTAAAACTTTCAAATTTGTGCTTTTCATTATCTTTTCAGTAAAAAAGGGTAGGGCAATAGCTCAAAAATGACACAAATTACCTCATCCACTGGTTAGGATCAAGACACCTAGATGTAGATGGTAGTGTAGGAATATCTGAACTCCCATTATAGACAATAGCATATGAGTCAATACAGCCAGTGGAGCTTGGAGAGCTGCACCTGGACAATCAAATAGTTTCCAGGTTCCCCTAATTGTACAGGCTAGATTCCTGTCTGACTGTCATGAGAGCTTAAACACCTATCAACATTTTGAGAATTAAATCTTGATGTCTGCAATGTAGAGGTGAATCCCACCCAATGAAATCATGTAAGTAGATGCAGATGTAAATGTGAAGGAGACAGTGTTTGAATTAAACCTGTTGCGAATTTAATATGAATAAATTCCTATTCTGTTTTGTGGCCCTCAGTTGTAATGAAAATCCAGTGTATGGTTAACTTATTTTTATTTACCTATCACAGGAGGGATATATATGCCTGTATTTGTGAGGCAAGTAAGTCTAGATTAGTTTTTTCATGTTTATGATATTCAGGGTGATCAGTAATAATTTAGTAATGCTAACTCCCATTAAGCATTACATAAGTCAATTACACTTACTCATTTCCAATAAAAATATTAAAACCAGAAGTTAGAGAGCTAGTCCAGTAGAGTTTGAAAAATTCCAAATAATTATTAGTATCATAAAGTAAGAACACTCATCACCTTCCGAAGTTGTTTAGTACCGAGTATGATGGAAGCCTCAGGGCTATGTTCATACCATGAGAGACACTCAGTCCCAGGCCTATGAAGCACTGACAAGTGGTCAAAACAGACTTCAAGTGATTCATAGAGTTTTGTGCTTGATCACATGCATGAAGGTGAATCTGACTCTCTGACCTTCCTTTAAATAACAAGATTCAGTCTTGTTTTTCTGTGCAAAACAAGTTGCTGACAGCCTAGAAATAAAGAAGTGTTTGAATTTCTCTTTGGCTCAGAGCTCTTAAATTTTTCTGTCTCAGCACTGCCTCACTAGGTATGTTGGTTGTGCACCCACTCAGAAGCAGGATACAGTCAGCACTTAATTATCCATGTGTTGCAGATTATTCATGCCACAGATATCAGCTGAAGCAGAGAGCTGCATGAATATTTCTAAAGTCCTTCCAGGAGCATCTCAGCTCTATAGTCAGTACAGCTGCTTTTGCATTACACAGAGCTGGAGATAATAAGCCCATGTAAATCTTATCTGGCTCCATGGTAAGCCAGTTCCCTGGGAAACACAGAGACTGGTGGTGTCAACCTGTATGCAGCTGGGGTTTATTAATTTGGGCTCAATACTGCTCTGCCAAACCCATAGTGGAGCTGGCATTGGTGGCACTCCTGAGGCTGATGGGTGACAAAGGGTGGAGGGAGTGAAGCCATCGCTTCTGTACGATGGTCCATTTTTCTGTAAAGGGCATTTGCAATGTATTAGAGGAGGCACAGTGCCACAAGATTTCAGACAGTTTGGTCTTTTAACAATTTTTTTAAAAATTTATTTCAACTAACATGTCTTTTTGAAGTGACAGGACAAGTTGCATGGACTTGTGTTCAGTCAGAGAAGACCAATCTAGATAGCTATAGATTGAGGGGAGTTTAGTGCCTATTTAGTTTTAGTAGGATAGTTGTTTTTAAGTTGTCAACAAGTAATCAATTTTAAAGATGTGTATTAATCTTTAAAATGTACTTCACATCAGAAGACTTCAGTGCATCAGTCCTAGGCTGACACTGTGACCTGGACTGCTCTTGAAAGCCTGTGGCATGAAATAGCACTCCAGCACTAATTTTTCAGTTTCTCCAAACTTCTGACGTTTATTCATATGTAGTTTCTTCATATGACAGTGAGACACATATGTTCTAGAGTAATCTTGAAAGCCTAGCCCCAGGTTTATTTAAATCTTAGTGTTTTATGGCAGCTGTGAAAGTTGCTGTAGTTAAAGCATGAGAATTCCATATCTGATGGAGGCACTTGCAATAAATTTATTCTTAGATGCCCTTGATTTTGTTTTGTCAAGAGCAGAGAATTCTGAACAATAAAATTTTGCATTTTTCAATCAGCTTCTTTATGATTCTATATTCATATCTATATTTTTACTTTTCCTTTCAAAGGTCCCATTTCAAGCAGTAGAGGTTCTAAAACTGTAATGTCAGCTTGTGTGTAAATGACACCAGAAACCTCAAACATTCTGTTAGACAATGGAAAACTAACATACATGGACAAGACTGAGACACATCTAGAGAAATGTGACAAGAAAAATATCTTAATTGTGCTGAAGAAAACATTTCCATAGGCTGCAAATATTTTTGAGTTCTATAGCAACTTCTCATCAAGAACTTTCTAAAAATATGAATTAATTGATCCTCACAATTTGAAAGGTGAATAATTGGGATGGTCCTGTTTATCAGTGGAGTACAGTCTGATTCATTAGTGTTTGATACTTAACAAAATACAACCCTATTGACCCAGATGGTAACAATCATATACACCAAGTGTTTCTAGCTTGTAACTGTACTCAAGATTTTGACCTAAACTTCCTAGCATTTAATGTAAGCAATGGCAGAATTAAGACACCGCTTAAACTGAAAAGGGAACTACTGTCAGTACTGTCTATTAAATGCATTAGAAACTGCCATAAATACAGGTAGTTCCAGCCATGCCTTGCTCTTTGCCTGGGCAAGTCCCTCAATCTTCTCTTATCAAAACAAGGACCAAAGACACACCATGTGGAACAGATTCTGAAAGCTCTGTGAAGCCAGAAAAATCTGTTACCTGTGACCCCAGAGAAAATGTCACATTTGATAAGACTTCCGTTTGATTGTATTTCTTTGAGTCTTTCTGCTACAAGTGTTTAATTATTTGAACTATGTCAATAATTGCCCGAGTTTGCCTACATGAGCTAAGTCATTTAAGAAATTACTTAAGAAAGTAATGAATTTGATGAGAGTATAAGTTTAGCTAATTAATCATCAGTTCGTCATGGCCTTGTGTCTAGACAAGCAGCGGTCTTGCAATATGCAGTACCTGGGGCCAATAAGTAAAAATACTGTATTTCACATGAAGCTTTTATTTCACTGTGATTGTGGTACTGTATAGACACACTATAACTTGATTAAAATGCAAAACCCAATGTACTTTGTACAACATTTGCCCTTACAGTGATGTAACCCAGATACTGTATTCTTCAACTGAATTTCCTCAGCCTAGAAAAGGAGAAAGAAAGCCTCTTTCATAAAAACACATCTTTCCCTAAAGCTTCAGAAACTTTAACTGTATGTAAGAAGCAAACTGATCTGTCTTCAAGTTGTCCCTGTTGCGGAACTGTAATTCAGGAAAACAGATAATCTGTTGGGTATAGTACTTAGAATCATTTCTTCATAGATGAAATTCAGTACTTACCACACCACCTAGAACAGCTGACCAAAGCAGCTTTTCTTAACATATCATTTCTGTCCTGTCGCTCTCCTGGAGCTGAATGTTCTGCAGCAGCTTCAGAGCTTCATTCCCATAGTGGATTTTTATCCAAGAGGAAAAGTGTTGCTGTTTTAATAGCAAACACTTTTTAAAAAGGCCTTTGTGGTTTCAGATGTCATTTTCATGAAAGCTTACATGCTATACTATAACCAATTCCTTTGTTTTACGTGCTCAGTGGAACATCACAGAAATGTCTCTTTTTTAGGGGACAATTTAGTTCATTCAAACCATAGCCATGGGCAAAATTCCACAGTGCACTATGTTTTGCTGTGAGAATATTCATGTTCTGAAGTCAAGTTCAAAGGTTTAGTCACTTCAGCTATTTGAACAAACCAACTGTTTAGCATTTCAAGTCACTTTCTAACGAAGTCCATTTTATATATAAAAATTCTCCTAACTAATTCTTGAGTTTACTTTCATAGGCCAACTGCATTGAACACTTGAATACCCAAGGAGTAGATGCAGTAATATAAAAGTACAGTAAAAACATGTTACTATATTCACCTTAAACAAATTAACTGTAGAGGAGGCCCTGCATTATCAGGCTGTCTGAGGAACTTAAGGCAATTATGTGATGTAAAGCTGTAGTAGCAATATCACTGTTCCCAACCTTGCCAGCACAGTAAGACAGCAGTTCTTTCTTTTGTTTGGGAGAAGAAACAACTCTTTTGCCTGTCTCCCACTACTCCCCTTCTGCCCTATCAAAATGAGTACAAGGACAAGATCCTCACAAAAACAGTTACATGATGACGGAAGTCTCTCATGCTGGAGAGATTTGGTAAGGTAATATCTTGGTAAGGATGGCTGAAGAGAGGAGAAGGGCTGAAATTTCAGACTCATACAGTTCTGTGGCTTCTTATGCGACTTCCCACTCATAGATGTGAGAGTAGTTTATTATGAAGAAGATAAATGTGGAATTAAAACATTTTAATTCTAGCAAAATGAAAACCATACTTCAGAAACATTTAGCTGGTTCGGCTTGGTACGTAAGTGTTCCCTCTGATTCTCTATAATTAAAGGAGGCACTAAGGAGCATGGACTAAATTATTAACTTCAATCAATTAACTAATTACATTGAAGCAGTAAGTTGGATAAAATTATTCAGATTTGCTTGACAGGAGTTATGTAAAGAATCAGAGCCAGAAACAGTAGTCAGAAAGAAATGATACTTCAAACAAAGTGGAGCAGTATTCCCTGACAGTTTCGTTGATTGACTTTTTTGTTGTTGATTTATTTTTATTATTTTTTTAAGCACTCAATGTTACTTTGTTTTAGTGGAGGTAACCTGCCCAAGCTAGCAGGCTACATGACACTGAAGTCATGTTTTGATTAACATCAAGATTCCTACATACCTAAATCAATTCATTGTGTGAACGTACAAGAGTCAAAAAAAGTAATGCTCAGAATTAATGATGTTGGTCGTCCATTCTCCAGTGAGGTTGAAAATACAGATGAATGTGGTGCCCTTCCCACTGTGTGTCACAAGATCTGTCTTCCTTAGTCCTGAAGAAAGCACATTTTTAGCATTGCCAACTCACTCTGCTTTATCAGACATCTCATTTTTTGGCATCATATGATTGCAGGAAAACTTATGTCTCATTTGGAAGAAAAAATAAACATACTTTAATATCTAGGATTGCCAAAGATGCTTTCAAAATGCACAATCATAGAGGCTAGGAAGCCAAAAGATAAGTGACATGAATACAGCATTTATTATTTTTTAAAATAATGCTATTTTGAAAACGTCTTAATTTATCTTGGGTATTTGACTTACATCTTTTTTATTTAACACTTGCTGGCAGGAGTAGAATCTTCTTTTCTCAGTGGTTCATCTTATTTCTGCTGTGCGGTAACTTGAACATCTCCATCATTTTCATCCTCATGAACTGCCTTCTTTTTTTAATGCTACTGTTGCTATTGAAGTAAGTGAAAGTGTTGCAAATAATTTCAGAATAGAGCTGAGCAAAAATATATTTTGGGAAATCTAAGCAGAGTCTTTCAGACTGTTGCAGACTGGACCTCTTTTGCAGCACAGTTAAATCATTGTTATCCTTTTATTCCTGCTGTATAAATATAATGGCAGTATAAAAATCTTTTTGATGTCTAGGATAGTGTATGGCATCACAGGAAAACTAAGGAGGTCTTCTAAGCTGATTAAATAAAACCAACAAGAGTCACAGGAGGGAAGGGAGGAGGGAAAACACTTGCTCGCCTGATCTGAGATGTTTGCAAAAGCTGCAGCAATTCTCCACCAGTTAAGGATTGAAGTTTCCCTGGTGGACTGATGACCTTTGATGTGATAATTGCTGGTTTTCCTGAAACTCCCAAAAGAGAGCATGTATGGCAGGGTTAGAAGAAAAAGGAATAAATATTAATGAAGCATTGGATTTTCATTCAAAAACAGCAGGAGCCAAGCAGTTAAACGCTCCTTTTCATCCCATGAAGCAGGATAGAAACTAAGATCCCTATAATATTTGCCACACAACTTACAAACCTTAATCTGTGAGCAGTTTTACAGTGTCATATATCTCTATGAGTAAGAGCTTATTCTGTTGTTGAAAAGATTATTAATTATATTAGATTTGCCTTCTTTTGAAATTGTTGTATAAAATTAAATTTAAATTTTTTTGACTATAAGTTTTTGTCTCCAACATAACACTTACATAAGTGTAAGGGTATTAGTTTTCCATTATGGTAACCTTAGAAGTTTTATTCTTCCGGTAAGGCTGGAGAAGGTGCCCCAGGATAGGAAAATGATGAATGTATTATCCTTCTTTTGTTGTGGTTCACATTAAAGTTTTCATCC
Organism: Climacteris rufus; assembly: GCA_013398175.1. Lineage (NCBI taxonomy): Eukaryota > Metazoa > Chordata > Aves > Passeriformes > Climacteridae > Climacteris > Climacteris rufus. Next base: position 740,346 of record VZRZ01003292.1, read on the forward strand.
TTTACCTGAATCCAAGTGTATCCTAAGTTACTGCTTTTCAGCATTGACTTGCACACATTTCACTGTCATGTGCTTGATCATAGAAAATAACAGGTATATATGCTATAAATAGCATGCAGTTTGCTTGCTCTCTTACTAGCTGGATGAAAAGAAAAATGCTTGCAGAGAAAAAAAGGGGCAATATAGCCCATTGCTTACCACAACAACTTTTTCTGGTTGTTTGGTTTTTTTTGTTGTTTTGTTGTTTTGGTGGGTTTTTTGTTTGTTTTGTTTTGTTTTGCTTTTTGTTGTTTTTATGTTTGTTTTTGTAATAGAGAACAAAGCGTTTTGGTGAAGTTACTTTTTTCTGGAGCTAGCTGTTGCTTTAGTTAGTAGGTGAAAAGTTACTTAGAGTTTACCAAAAGGCTTGCGATCTCCAGTCAGATGTTAATTTGCATGTCTCTCATGGCTTGGAAAAGATTGAGTATTAGCCTTTCTTCTTGCATGTCAGTCATATTGTGCTGTTATCTTGAAGTATTGTAAAGACAAATAAAATTGAGATTTTCAGACTGATTAGCTGGTGTGACTGCAAAGGCATTTTTATATTGAAGAAATATCTTTGCTATAGCAGCCATCATATCTGACCTGCTCCCTAGGTCAATAAAGATGAAGGGCTCTTGGTCTATTGCAGAAGAAACTCATTGTGGCCTAAGACTGGCCCTGCTTTCATATGCATACACTTACTGCCAACCTAGCAACATGCACGTTCTCTCCAAATGATATAGCATCAAATGAGACATACTGTTTCTCTGGAAAACATCCTTATAAAGCTGGCTGGAATGGGAGGTTAAATATCAAAGGGCTAACACAAAGAAAGGGACTGATCAAACAACCAGATAGACTATTCTGTGATTTACATGGGTTATTTTGCTGATTATTAGGTAAAGAAAAACCTGCTGAGATGAAGAGTAAGCAATTACATATTGAGGAAACTCTCATACTTATTACCTTATTAGTAGTATTCATAGACTGAGAGACCCTCCACAGGGTGATCCCTTGCTAATTCCTTATACTAAACAGCTTTGATGTGCTTACATTATGTGATTTTCTTGCAGGAATGGAAAAGGCAGGAATTATTCCCTGAATACATAACCACCTAGCATCAGAGAAAAATTGGAGAATTCAGGAAACATTTGTAAATAAAGAAGGCTGCATGTTTACTAATGTGTGTATTCCATCTTCAGCTTCAGTCAATGTAATTTCCTAGAAGGCTGATTAATAAAAAGAATAAGAAAAATAGGAGGAATCATAACCACTGGTTAGTACAAAACCAAATAATTCCCAAATTGGGAGGGAAATACTTCATTATCAGCACAGATGACAATATCAATAATAGTTGGTGTGGAAGTAGAGAAAACTTTGATTACTTGACTATATAGGTTCCCTTTTACTGAAGTTTTGATGTGTTACATCTACAAAAAAGACTTGGGAAAATGATATGAAAACATTTTCACTAGAATAGGCATTCCTGGTTCTTCCCATCTGAGATATGCCTTCCTTTCTGGAAAGGAACCTTGCCTCTATGCTGACAGTCACATAAAGCTCATTTCCTGCTCTAGGGCAGGGGAAATGTGCTTGAGAAAAATTAGGTGCAGATGTCAGTTGATATCATTAGATATACTCAAACACAATGGTGGATGGAAGATGACATTTTACCTGTGTCTGTGCCAGTAATGAACCAAAAAAACCCCAACAGATGGTGACTACTGTTCAAATGCCAGCACATGTTGTTCCTTAAGGCACAAACATGTTGTGAGGACTTTTCTCTGTGGCAGCATGTAGTCTAGGGACCTGTAAACAAAGTAGCTAAGTAATACCAATATCCATCTTCTGGCATAACTGTTCTAACTTACAATTGTTCAAGATGTGCTGCATTTGCTGCAACAAGTGACATGCTCAGATGATGCTTAACAGATGATGCATCTGCAAAGATAGTCCACAACAGAGCAGCAAGCATATTTTAGTCCTCACTGTTATTGTCATTACTGAAGTCTGAATGCCCTACAGATCATCCAATTTAAATTCGCTTCGTCTTCAAAGAGAGTGTTCAGAATTTAAATGTAGAATGTCTGAGGACTGCATATTTATATATGGAAAAACCATAACACAGATAAGATTGTAAAATAAACTTGTCTGAAATTTTTAATTAGTAGATAGGTAAATATGAGTACATATTTTCAAGTTGCCTTACTCAGCTCCCAAACACACACTTTACATTACTGAAGAAATACAGTGTCATGATTTGACCCTGGAAGGGAACTAAACCCTGCCCATCAGAATGGGAGAGCGAATTGGAAGAGTAAAAGTGAGAAAACCTGTGGGTTGACATAAAGATTGTTAATGGGTCAGTAAATGAGGATAATACTGCTAGCACTAATACTAATAGAATCAGAATACACAAAACGAGTGATGGATAATGCAATTGCTCACCATTCGATGACCAATGTCCAGCCAGTTCCCAAGCAGCAGCTTCCAGCTACCTTTCCCCCCAGTTTATATACTGAGCATGACACCATATGTTATGGAATATCCCTTTAATCAGTTGGGGTCAGCTGTCCAGGCTGTCTCCCCTCCCAACTTCCAGTGCCCCTCCAGCCTTCTCACTGCCTTCAGCATAAGAAGCTGAAAAGCCCTTGACTTGGTATAAACATTACCTAGCAACAACTGAAAACATGCAGTGTGCTATCAATATTGTTCTGGTACTAATACCAAAACATAACACTGTACCAGCTACTAGGAAGGAAACTAACTCTGTCCTAGAAGAAACCAGGACACACAGTCTGTCTCACTACAGTATAGAGCAGTAAGTGAAATTATGGTTTTACTTCAAACATTGACTCAAGCCATTGTCAGTTTATCATTTCTCTTAATAATTTCTGAATGGTGTGTGAGCATTGTACAAGTAAAGAGATGAATTAAGTGTAAGACAGTATTAGCTCAAATGCAAGGTTGATGAATGGCAGTTCAGGAATACATCTTCAAGAAATCTTACCTGAACAATCATCAAGGATCCAAGTTCATGATCCACTCTAGCTTGCTATGTCATCATCCATAATAAATTATTGAATGGTGTTGGTTTTGGAAAGTCTTTCTGGTATAACGTCCTCAGTAGTAATATCACTGGGTTTTAAGGCAGGCCTTGTACTTATGACTCCTGTAATTTAATATTATGGGTATGATCTGCACTGTGTCTTTCATTAAGGGTAGAAATGGCCAGAGGATGACAGTTTAGCTTTCAAGGATTCACATTTTTTCATTTCACACTGCAATGGAAACAAAAGGTTTCCAGTGTTTTTTGTTGTTTTTTTTTAGTTTCCATAGCATGAAATTGTATTGAAATTTATTTTCAGATTGAAAAGTTGAGGTTTTCCATCTGAGTCTCACATTTGGGAGTAAGCAGAAAGCTAATTCTGGACTCAGAGGAGTCAAGCTGATCCTTCTTTGTTTTAGTTTCAGTGCTATTTTATTGATACCAGTGATAATCAATTAGCTAATTCTTTGCATGGTGAATCAAGGAATTTATATGAAAGACATTATGTAAGAAAACATGGAAAAATACTGACAGTGTTATATTCCATATATCATTTATAAACAGAGAATGACAAATTAAAAATTTGTCCAAAAGTCCTGTTCAACAGGATATTTCCATAACAGATGGCATGAGGAGTAGTTTTTCAAGCCTTAGGCAGGTATTAGATGCTAACTTGAGACATTCATCACACAGTCTAGGAGATCCATCTGATTCACACTAGTCAATCAGCTGCCTTGGTTTTAAGCAATTTCACGCTAAAAAGAAAACGTATTAGCAATAGCTCTTTGCTATTTGGTTATGGTTATTTGCTTCCTAAAATTGCCTTCCCACTGTGTCCTCACCTGTAAGCTAAAACCTGTATCATTTGACTGTTAACAATGGATATATATTTTGCATAAACATTTAACTGAATATTAAGCCATAGAAGATAGGATAATTTATAATAAATAGGGCCCTCTCTATTATGTTGGCAAAGGTGATGATTTGTGACATTCTACTGTATCACAGGTTTTGTTTGTTGTTGTTTACACCCTTGCACACATAATAGCTGATTCTGTGGTTTTATCTGTAACAATTTCCTGGTGAAATGTACTTACCCACTACAACTTTTAGGGCAACTTTTCTGCAGTTATAGACAATGGTTTTGATTCTAATTCAGCTGGATAGATCCTTGTTCAGTCACTTACAACTGATGCTGTTGCTGCTGTGCATGTCATGGCCATGTGGCACTGCAGGCTCTGCTTGCTCCTCCCCACCCTCCAGGGCCTTCACCTCCCTTCCTATGACCAGGACCCCATTCCAGTCCTCCAGGGCTCCCCACATGTGCCCACAGTATAGGACCCCATTTCAGCCCCCTGGCTTCCCCCCGGCCCTGCCAGGCATTTCCCAGCCTGGCCTGTGCCTGTCCTCATCCACAGGAAGCAGGGCTGCCTCTGTGCCCTCCCTGTGCCCTGCTGGTGGTTGTGAGCTAGGATGGAACAGGCTGCCAGATCCTGCTCGGCTGCTCCCAGCCATGGCCTGCAGGGCCCACACTGTGTCCTGAAAACCTGCTTATAGGAGTTACTGGAAACACAGGAGGATTTCATTTGCAGGTACATAAAAATTACATTAGCAGGTGTAGGAAATGGATGCCAGTGCTCAGACATTTTGCCATACCTCTTTCCCAGATCTGTTCTGTGAAAAGAAGAATATGTAACTCAATATTGTAATAAAGGCCTAGTTTTGGTAAAGAAAATCATGCAAGGAAATGTGCAAGAGCTTTACAAATCAGTGCAATGTTAAGATAAATGCATCTGACAGGGGTCAACAGAGCCTTTTAAATGTGGGAGATAATGGAAACATAAGCTGGTGCCATACAATACTTTGGCACAATGCATTTTTCATTTCAGTTCTTTCTCCCTCTTCATACCCTGAAATGTTTGGTATTTTTTTGACCAAATTTAAACATGTCTATAATCAAAACTTATTTTATCAGTCTAGGAAAAAGATACATTTCTAGGGGTTTTCAATAAAATGGGAAAACAAAAATGTGAGGTAATGTGAGCAGGAGCTGAGTGGTGGGTTATGCTCTGTGCTCTGCCGTCATCCACATCCTGAATGTCAGGAGGGGATTTAAGGTGTGTCATCTGCTTGAAACCACCCTGCTTTTAAAGGAGGTGCTAAGGAGAGCCAAGAATTTTATAAAAACACATTATGAATTTGAATAAAAGAGCAGACATATGAAGATGTTGTATGATCAAGGCATCCTCCTTCCTGTGATGTGGAAGTCTTTTGCAGTGCCTCTCTCTTTACCACCACCACCACAGTAAGTGGTTTTCCCAAACAGTATTAATGGTTTTCTTTATGTGCAAACTACAGTCTCCAGATATGCATCAGGACATCAAACATGAATTACAGAGTATTTTCAGTCTGGAAACTTTTCTATGTTAATGTTCAGTACTGAATTCTTCTGCCACAAAGGAAAATGTTTGTGCAGAAAACAGTGGGGATTATGCCGTGGCCTCCTTCTGGACTTTTTCTGCACTTTTTTTTCAAGAGATGTTTGCTTTTCACTGTAAGCCATGGAAAGCATGGCTTTAATTTTTGAGGGAAGTTATTTGTGTTAATGTAAGAAACCTGTGACCCTCGGTCTCAGATTAGCTATTAGTAAGAGTTTGTGATCAGAGCTTGCCTACATGAGCAACCCTTACTTTGGGGAAGATTCTACAAGAACAAATGCAAGTTAATAACTTCATTTCTAGTGTAGAAAAACTCTGGGAAACACATTAGTCATTGTGAGGTTAATAGATCACAATAAGACCTCAAAAATAATATGTTTTTTGATAAATTTTAAGATATTGAGATATAAAAAGGATTTGTAAAATTTAATACATGAAGAGATGGTTATGATTTGCCTTCTTTCCTAGGAGACTTTTCCTGTAAAACTGCTTTATTGTGGTTATAAAACTTCTGTCAAAATTTCTTAAATTAAATCTAGAAATAAACACATTTTGCAAATGCAATGCCATTGTAAATGGAAGCTTTGGAAAATTATCATGATTCACCATCTGCAGCCCTGTGTTTAGAGTTTGCAGTCTTCTAAGAAATGAATAAGCAGCCCAAATGATATTTTAAGGAACAATTGGAACTTGTTGACAGTGTTAAAAATTGAAATTCCATATTTTAAAGCAGTAACTGTTTCACATAGTGAGACAGAGGATATAGCACTTAAGCTGTCTTCATTCAGACTTTAGAATCAGTCATATGGGACATAAGGGGTCCCTCTGGAAAACTACTAATTTAACTCAATAAATTACTCATTTTTGCTTGTTTATTTTAAAGGACAACATACACAGGAATGTATTCATGGCAGATGAATTAGCTCCTATATTATGAGTGTGCAGTGTGGTTAGTGTGAAACATTTACACCACCCAGCTCATCAGAAACTAGTGAAATCATTTTTTTCATTCCAGCTGTGCTCTTTACATTTACATGGGGCCTGGGATAGAGAATATTTCAAATCTCTCTTTTCTCATATATAAAGTTGCACTTTTTGTCCAAGTCCCAGCTGCTTTAAATTTTTTATTAACAAGACAAAAAAACAAACAGGATTTTTAAATCAGCTTTCATTTCTGTTGAAGCAATGACCACTGAAATAATTAGAATACGTCCCCATTTCAAAGGACTTTGGATAAAGCCTGAAATTTTGGCTAGTTCCTTTGACTCAGGAACAAAATTTAGCCTTTAACATTTAAGAATTTTAAATAGGGAGACAAATATCAGGGATTTCTTATAAACTGTGTACAGTGATGAAGCAGTGGATGAAAAGGAACAGAAAAACATTAGAAAGGGTCTCGGACTTGTGGACAATGACAGACACAGTTATGATACTACTATATACTAAATTCTAGCATTACCTAAAATAGTGTGTTCAGCTCTAGGTTGCCAGTGTGGGAAAGACATCAATAAACTGGAGTGTGTTTGGCAGAGGGCAAGCAAGGTGGTTGGGAGTTGGAGTTCTTGTCCTGTGTGAAGAAGTTATGGTAGCAGGGTTGTTCAGCCTGGAGCACAGAGAACTTCTGAGGGATCTAAGAGAAGCCCCACAGTGCCTCTAGAGAGGTCATTGGTAAGATGGAGCCTCATTCTTATCAGTCGTGCATGGCAGGAGGACAGGACAAGAGGCAACGTACATAACTCGAAATGTAAGATGTTCAGACTGGGTATAAAGAAAAAGAAATTTCACCCTCAGAACAGTCAAGCAGTGGAACAGGGCCCCAGAGCTTTTGGGCAGTGTCCACCCTTGGGGTTTTCAGACCTGACTTGTTAAAGCCCTGAGCAGCCTGGTCTGACCTCACAGCTGAGCCTGCTAAGGATAGAGAAGTGGATTCTCTATGTGTTGGTCTACACATTCCTGAATTGGGTCATTGATACAGTTTATGAGACACCTCTCATATAAGAACAGTTCATCTACATTTAGGGAAAAAAAAAACCAACCATCCGGTAAAGCAAGCATTGATGGTTTCCCCACAATAATCACTGTAAAATGTGATGCCTCCCAGATTCCTTCCTACACAAAATGAAGAAAACCACTACAGCCCTGTCCTTTGTCTTTGATCACCTCTGAATTTTCTGGGAGCGATTGCCTATACATCCAAGTCCTTACCATTCCTGATCCATGGTGTATGATTCAGGAGCTTCTACCTAGTGAATACCAATTTCCATTCCTGTCTTCCCTTCTTTGTGCATAATGCACAGTCCAGTCTTGCAACATAAGGTTGACGGCCTGCTTCATCACTGCTAGAGAAAATAATTCAGTATGTGCTGTATCAAGCACCTAAGTGGAATCTTGGCTCATGAACAGGCTTACAATTAACTGTATATAAAGATATATAGATATCTATATATATACAAAATAAAGATGCTGTAAAATCACCTCTTCATTGCTAAATAGAAACTTTGTTTAACAAGAAGTGCATTGGAAATAAAAAAAATATTTACCTCAATGTATTCAGCTTCATCTTCCATGCTTTAAAACTGCTCTCTCATCTACAGAAGCCAGTGCTGTGAAATTGAAATACCTGTATGTGTGCTTGAAAAATGAAGAAAGTGTTTCCACAGGCATTTTCACTTGGAAAATGAAGGTGCATTTATATGTGCTACACTTTCAAAATGTTTTCTGAGATAAAGTTATTCACAGAATAATTTCAGCAAGTCATTCTTGAGTCTTTTAGATCTCAGACTGAAGATTATTTTCAAACAGCTCTTTGAGAACTGATTTTCAGAATTCAGGCTGGAAGAATTGGCATTCCTCAGACAAATAAGCTGGATATGGTATATTCTGTCCTTGAACAGGCAAATGTGACTCTAATTTCAGGCTTTTTTGATAGGAGTTTTCAGATGAAAGCCAGTATTCTGATGCTTTGTACATTTTGGCCTTTCCTCATGTACCATTGATGCTTAGATTTTTTCTGAAATAAAGATACCAAAGATCTTAAAACATTGTTGCACCAGGAATGTATTGAAGAGCCTGCAGGAAGTTGTTTTAAGGAACTGAGTAGTCCTGTAGAATCGAAGAGATTTGTTTCATTTGCACAGCAGAACATACATAGCAGAGACTAAGTAAGTCTTGGACACCTGATATGGTAGTAAGATCCATCGGTTCTGCTCCTTGCTAATATTTGCTGCCATTCCTGTACAAAACTGTTTTCACCTGAGAGGACAGGGCCATGTGGAGACTTTCTGAGCTTCCATGTGACAAGTGAGTCACAGGTCACTCTGGGAATTCTCCCCAAGTGTACACATGTGTTCTTGATTGGGGACAGTGAGACAGCAAGATGATGGGAGATGAGGGGACTGGGAGGATACTGTGATAGCAGACACAAGTCCTCCGTGTTCCTGGGCTGGGGGTCTACCTTGTGCCCCACCAGGTAACATAGCTTGGGGAGCACCAAAGGGTTCCTGATAGCAAAAGCAATTAAAAGTAAGGTTGACAGCAGGGAGGTGGTGTTGTCAGCAGTGCCTCAACTCAGTGCAACTTCCTTGCTGAGTGGTCTTTATGGAAAAGGATATGAAGCATCTTTTTTTTTGTAACAGATTGTTTTGTTTGGTCTGACTGTCTGTTTACTATTAATAGTAGGCTGGTTTCTCCATGGTACAGGTTTGTCAGGGAGGAATTTATTTGAAAACACATTTCTTGGTCTGTCAAGGCGCTTTTCCTTGTATGTCAAAGAAGGCAGACTTTATACTGTGCCAGGACTGGAAAAACTGCTTGACAAAAAGTAGCACAGTAAGATCATGCTTTAAAAACAGTACTTAGGACCTGATACATTGGTACACGTCTTATTAGTCCTATTAAAGTCAGTTTGAACTTATTGGAAGTAACACTCATTAGAATACAATGGATTTATCTAAAAAAAATTTATTAGACTTGAAGTCCCGACCTGAAAGTGAAAGAAAAAAGCCAGCAGACACCACATGCAGTATGTAGTGGACCTAGGTGCACAAGAGCACGTTCACTGCAGGTAAGCACACAAAGTTATGATGCTACAAATAAATTTTACTTTCTGTACTGTAGTATGATAGAGCAAGTTTTCCAAAAGCACTTAAAAGAACTGATTGATTCTCCTGTTTATCCAAAGGATGACACCAAAGTCCTGTGGTGTTTCTGAGTAGTCCATCCTTCGGCAATACAACTAAGAGTACATTTGAGTTCCTCTCCTAGAAATACAGGTGATGCTATCTGTTTGCATACATTCACTTGTGTAGATTCATGCTGGCAATTCCCCTTCAGTCCTTACGTAGGCTCCTTTGGTCCCTATGAGCTCCTGTTGCTTCCCCTGGGCAGTCATCAAGGACAGTGGCCAGAGCAGACGTGCATTAGGCTCAGCTTCCACTCAAGACCACCCACCCGCATGACGGCACAATCTACCGTAACCCCTCCCTGTGATAACAGATATTTGAGGGGAAGTGAACATGTCTAGAAAGGAAACTTCTCAAATTAAGAGTTTTCTCTCCAGAGGAGATCTGGAAAGCTATGGTCTTACACAGTTTCTGAAGACAGTGGACTTAAATATGATTGTAAAGAAATGTGCAAATTTTGTTGTTGTTGTTCACCTCTGCAATATGATCTCCCAATGCAAGACTTCTTACTGAATCACTGAATTGTCAGTGTGTTATTGTATGGTATATTTTCAAAACGCCCCACACTGCTGAAGTGAGCAGGAGCATAGCAAAGATACATGGGTTTAAAATGGAATTTTAAAATTACCTAACATTCCCTCATACGCAGAGTTTAGTCTTTATATTTGAAAAATACTTGGAGTCTTTTAGTAATTACATTACCTTGTAGCTGGAAAGCCACTTCCTTTAAAGATAAAAAATTCTGATATCAGAAGCCTGCTTGGAGCCTAGTGCACATCTAATTATCTCTCAGTCTTAATTATTTAGCAAATGCTAATAAACTGCACGTATCATGACACTCATGTTTAATAAGCATATAAATTTAATTTTTTTTTCCTCTCTCTTTGAAGACTAACAGACATGGAATTCAATCACAAGGCAGTGGCATTGTAACCTCCAATATAACATCAGGTTTTAATAAGCCTCCTGTTTGCTGCACACATGTGCTTAAGACTGCCTGGAAACCAAATCAGTAGAAAAAAGGGATTACTTTAGATTACTTTGAAATGTGCATTGTTTGAAATGGCCTCTGGTGACCAGCTTTCATGAATGGCTGATTTTACTTGAGGAGCACGTCATCTGGCTCAATTATACCAGGCTCTTTTGTATGACAAGTGCACTTCTTGGCTGTGTTGAAATATGAAATTCTAAAACAAAGTAAATCAGATGGTGAGAAATAAATTTAGGTAACTGTATATTATTAGAAGTTTGTAGCTTGGCAGTGGGCATTCTTCTTACTGAAGAATATGTGGGAATTTTCTTTTAAAGCTTTCACAGATTTGAAGTTAATATAAAAGCATTCATTTTAATTTTCTTTAATATTTTGTTCATCTATATTAGCAGCATTATAATCAAAGACATGTTTTTCCTTTCTGAAAGGCAGATAATTTTTCCTACAGTTGTGTATTTTTAAAATGTTATTGGAGTTTGCTGTTTCACTCTAACAGATCAAGTGTTGGAAACTTCTACCTACTAAGAATACCCCTTAACCTGTACAAAGTTATAAAAATGGGTTAGCAAGTGTGCATTATACTTTCAAGTCACTGCAAGCTTTTACCTTTCCTGTCTGTAACTGTTTGCAAAATTACAATGTAAAAACATAATATAAGGTTATGATTCTCCCTACCTGCAATTACTTTAAATTACAGTTACTTTAAATTAATCTAGCCTGAGGCACTGAGAATACATCATTAGAATACACAGATTGCATTTGAAAGGAGAGAAGATATCTGATTGATTAGTTAAGTGTGTTGGAAATCCAATAGATAATGATTTGATTAGATCCAGATAGGAACTACATTCTTTGTGTTCACTGTAAATCCTGTACTTTACAACCTAGATTAGGGGATTAACCTTTAAGAAGAAATGGTAAGTCCTGCTTTTTCCTGATTTCTGCTGTACTGTAAATGTGTTTCCCATGGCTGCGGGCTCAGTATTCCCACAGGAAACTGACCTGCAGATTTACGCGGTCGTGCCTGGTAGTCTAAGATTGCAGTGTTTGCATTTAAATACAAGATAGAAGAGTAAGATGTGAGAAGAGCTTTAACATTTCTAAACTTAAAACAGTCATCTGTCAACAGCTTTTTCCGCTGAAGCGTTTCACTATATTAGTGAAAGTGAGACTTGTTATTATTGTTGTAGGGTGTTACAACCCTCCAGTCATCAAGGCAATATGATTTAAAGGAGAGATTTAAGACCTCTGAACCACTAGGTTGCTGTGGTGCAGATGAACATCTAGCCTCCCTGATCTTTTATTATGTAGTTTCAATCTGTCTGCACAATCTTCATGCAATTAACTGATCTTACGAAGTTGCTAATTTTGTTGAGTTTCAAACTACACACCTGTTATGATTCATAGCATAGACTATGTGAGACTTTGAGAGGTCCATCCACCCTTTGACACAAACATCAAAGATTCAGAAGCTGTATTTGTGTGGCTGAGAAAACCCCTTTCTCTCCCTTTCACTTTGGAGTTTCCATTTAAAGCAAAGACACATTTCAGTTTAAAGGAAAGAACTGATAATAGTAGGTGTAAACCACTGAATCTGACATTTGTAGGATCATGGCTGGGTGAAGGAATCTCCAGCTAACATGAAGCCAATGACAAGGATTTCTGACACTACAGGCAGAATGGCAGGTTTTTGAAATTATGCTGACCTGGTGCCCACCAATGTGACCAATCTCCAAGGTCCTATTGGAAACTGCAAAACACTGACAATAACAGAATCCCAACTCTGAATTGAAGGAGTTTTTCTAGTTGTCCTTTGCCTTTCACTTTTTCTTATGGAGAGTCTGATTTTAAGACAGAGAACACTGAGATCATATTCCTGTAAAATTGCTCATTAAAGTCTCAACTGTCATTAGGTCAGAGGTAAGATGCTCTTCTGCTTGAGGTGAGGAAGGAAAGCTCTTGAACTGATTGATATGTGAAGATTTGTTTCTTGAGAGGTTTTATCCATTTGTTTATCAGAGAAGCCTGTAAGAAGAAATTATCCAAGATTGTCTTTTGCATAAAGGAAACAAGGCAACTTAACACTAGCAATCACAAAGCCTTCTTCTTTTCCATGCACTTGATATATTTTTGTGCAAGTTCTTAGCACTTGTCAGAGAATCTAAAGAATGTTCTAAGTGGCAAAACATTTGTTCATGGACTATATCTTAATTATATACAACTATGTCGATTTTTGGAGGCAGGAAAATCTAACTACAGAGATAAAATCTGTAGAATACTTGATGGAAATGAGGGACACAACACAACACAAATTGGAGTTTATTGATTAGGAGTTTATTGATTTAGGATCCCTGTGATACCTTGCATTCTCAATTCACTGGGCTCATTTATTGCTAATACCTGGGGAACAGAAAACGGAATTCTCATTCTCAGGTTTGCTGATGATACAAAATTGGGGGTAGTGACTAATACACCTGAAGGCTCTGTTGCCTTGGCAGGAGGTTTGGACTAGATGATCTCCAGAGTTCCCTCCCAACCCTAATGACTCTGTGATTCTTAAGCTTCACAATTACTGTCCACATTATTACTAGTATTACTATTATCATTACCACTGTTTCCTTTACTGTCTACAGTTGATCCATTTTTGTTTCTAAGGAAAGGCCACTAGAACAGTGGACCTTGGCTTATTACTTTGGATAATGTGATGCCCTCAATGTTCATGGTGAAAAGAAAATACTAATGCTATGGTGCAGAGAAGACAAAGTAGTTTGCCCATTTTACCACTTGGTCCTGAATTACTGATGTGGGGCATTGCACAGTACGTGGTACTGGGACATGTGTCCAGTATCCTTACTCACTATCCCCACATTTGATGTCAGATTTGCAAACATGAAATCTGCTCATGTAAGCCAAATTGCCTGTGCAAGGACATGTGGAAACCATATTTGTAGAATATTAAATATGAATAAGTTCATATATCTTTAAAGCTTATAATGGAGTATTCATGTGGATACTCAGTGCCTTGTTCAATAAAAAAAGTGTATGACTTTGGACAGATTTTTATTGGCCAAACACAAAATGTCATTTTAAGTGAACAGCATGAAACTGTGGACATGAGAACAAAGTGGCAAATGCTCTTTTTTGAACACGATACGTCTTTTGTTGTGTTCCAAACTAAGCACTTTCAGTCAATCCACTGAAAAATGAACAGTTCTGGATCAAAATGGGTAAAGAATCTACAGAGTTTCAAAAGTACTGTTATACCCTTTGCTTTTTTTCTTGATTCACTGAAAGATACTCTCTTAGGAGGCCTAGAAATAAAGTCCTTGTCATTTTTACGCCGCATCACACGAAGTGGCACTGTAGTCTGTCTTTGCAGTGCCCTGCTAGTGTAATTCGAGTTTCATGGGTAATTAATTCTCCATGCCAACAAGTCCTTGAACTGTCTGTTATAATACTAGCTGCATAGAAACAACTAAAGATCCAAGTTTTCAGATTTTATCCCTTGAAATGTGATTGCAAACTATGAATTTCTGTACCTGGGCTGGGAGGGGGAGGGCAGGAAAGGAAAGAAAAAATTATATCCAAACAAGGAAAAATTGTTTCTTTGGATTTCTGTGGTTTCATGTATTTACGAACTGCATTTCAGTTATCATAGGTATCTTCTATAAGAAAAATATACTTTGAATTTTTCATATAGAAGCTATGAACTGCACTTATTTGGCTAGTGAAAAAGCATTTTATAGTACCATCTTGATTTCTGAACACTGCCAAAAAATAATTTAAGTGTGCTTCCCCATGTAAATTTGAAAAGGTCTTTTTTAGAATTTCTCCTATTTTTGTCTGTTTCTCAAGACAAATTGCAGTATCTGCAGGAGCACTCATAGGCTACCAGCCAGTACCCAACACAAACATTGCAGCCTTGTCTTCCCTATCAAGTCTGTATTTTGACAGTTTTCTTTACTCCATTTCCTTCTAGGACTGGGAAACAGGCTGTAAAAGGACAAGCTGTCAAAGATCACCTTTTGATAAAGATTTGCCATATGCAAAACTGAAATATGAGCAACAAAACGTTGCATTACTGTGCTCTTGTATAAGAACCATTCAATGAAATGTGGGTAATTAATTTTATATGTGTAGATCTGTCCTGATGTTTTCCTTTATCCATCAAAGAGAAAAAAAATTATATTTGAAAATAAATTTTCATGCTCTTTTTTCTAGAAAAGACCTGACTGTGGTGCCTCAAACTTGCTAAAGAAGGGAAATTTTTAAAGCTAACTAATATAGACCAGAGAGGTTGAAATGAAGAATACTTGTTAATGTCCATTTGTAATTGTGCAACTTTTACTAGTGTTGATGTGTAATTGTCAGGAACCTGCAGTTTCATACAGTGGGGGATTATTCAAACACATTGGTGCCAATGTTTACTCAGCGCAGTCAGGATGACTGCGCTTTCTGGGTCAACATTGTCTGAAAAAGTTTGCCGTACAACTGAGGTAAGAAGCTAAACACTGAGTATCACTTCACGTAGCCTTTCGTGCTTTGTGATGTGAGTCAAAGTTTTGCTATTTAAAGATCAGACATTTAGAGACATTGTTTTTTCTGCTTTTGCACCAAGAGCATGTATCTGGTGTCTGTCAGAAAAAGCTGACTTCTCTGGTCACCCTGGTCTTTGGGGCCTTTGCCAGCTTTTATGTAACTTAAGAACAAATACATGGAAATTGACCTCTTTTTAAAAGTCCATCCAGACTAATTACAGACTTCCAGTTGCTTATCTGAATGTTGTATAGTCACTGAAATAGCATTTACTGTTCAATGGTGATCCCCTGTATTGACTTTGCAGTGGAAGGCTGGAGTGTTGGTTGGTGCAGAGACGATGAAAGACGAGATTTCTCTGCCACAGACACTTGGATTTTCCTTTTAAAGACGTTCACACTCTTCTGGTGTAATTACAGCCTGCCAGAGTGAGGAGCATGAAACTGTTTAGCTTGCGAAGCTTAAAATAAAAGGTGTATGTGGAAACAAGAACACGATCCTTTTTCTAGCAGTCCAACACCAAGTCCCATCCCTTCCCTCTGCTGTGGCTTCTTCCCCTGAAATTAGAGCATCTCCCTATTAACGCATTTTTAGGTGAGTGATTGGGGGTCCTTTTGTCCTCTGTGTTGCTGTCATTATTTCTGTTTATTAATCTGCTTGTAGTTCATGTTGCATGTCTGAAGTCTCAGGTGTGGGTGCACAGATCTCCTTATGATTTATGCTCCAGTCTAATTATGTAAGGTGCACCCCAGTTCCCATGCAGTCTTCCCCTCAGGCAGCCTTCCTGATTGTTCTTGGGCTTGGGTGTTTTTGTGAGGTCTTTTTAAGTTGTCTGATATCACCGTGCTTTTATCCATAGTCCCAGAATAAAAACAGAAGAAATGTATATGACAGATCAATACCCTGGAGGGAACAGGCATGACTCCGTGGTCTCTTTGCCACCCCCTTCCTTTTTGCCCCCAGATATTCCCTCCTTTCCCTTGTATAACAGACGGGTTTTGCAGAGCTTCAGTCAGTAATGCCAAAAATGTTAAAGTGTAAGTGGCTACCCCGTCCTCTCCAGACCAATCAGTCATTTTCAGTCACAGGTTTAAATCGTCTGCAGCAAAGCCAAGCCTCTGTGCTTGCAGCAGGTCTTACAAAAGCAAGGCTGTTTGACTGACAGGCAGAGAGAGAGGGTTCTGATAACGTACAGAGACAAGTCTGGAAGCGGAGTATCAAGGACGAGGCTGTGGCAGAGGTACTGTGCATTATGGATGAGGCACTCAGGTCTGTCGTTGATTGATTGAGCGACGGTTGCACTCTTTCACAATGCTGGGTAAGATCATATGGACTGTCACTTAATATGAGCTTTCTTGTCAGTGGGAAGATGACTTTTCACATAGTGATCCCATGCAGATTGCAAATGACAGCCATGCTCTCCCTTCTGCTTTTTAAGGGTTTAGTCTGTCATGCAGGTGAGTTAACCTGAAACAGCTTTATTGCTTGCCAGGTGCCATATGCTGGAATTAATGCTTATTTTCAGAATCTCACTATAAATCTGACTATAAATGTTGGAAAAGCACCTGTGTCTGATGACGTGAGATATGTGCCCTTTATCTCTAGCAGCCAAGATGCCATCCAACCCCTGCGTAGGTGTGGTATTAAATTAAGCAGCAGAGCTAAGGGGAATGTAGTCTTTTTTCTAGTCTTTTCTTTCAGGACAGAGTAAGAAGCTGTAACAAACAGTTCTTGAGACTTTGAAGCACAGCCACAGTACTGAGGTCTCTGACAAGCCTTCTGCTTTCTCCTTCTCACAGGGCTCCTCCTACAGATGTTCTGAACACATTTGCATCCCAGCAAATTTTACTGCACCCAGGTACTGAATGCAAGGGACAAGCTGCATAAGACAAGCGTGGGCTGTAGGAGAAGGAGCACTGTGAGGAGTATACCAGAAGTCATGCCTATGAAAAATGCAGGCATGACTTCAAGCAAAAATTATTTGAGAGAGCATAGTTGCAGAATGACCAAGTTTATTCTTAGAAAATGACAGAATAAAGCTCTCATTCAACAATATGGCTTATAATTATGTTAAATGGTATGTGTCAGGCTTGACTTCCCTAAGTCATCCTTTCAATGTATGACTGGAAGTTTATTTATTACTTGAACAGGATTTCTTTTCCTCCCTACAGGTCTTGAAAACTAGAGTTCAGGCACTTCTGGATCAGTATTCTCATTGAAATACTGGAACTACTATGAAGTCTTCTTGGTTTGCACTCATCTTGGCAGTGCTCAGTACTGAATTGTTAACAAGTCACTGTTCCACCATCAAGTCCCCGAGGTTCAGAGGACGTGTGCAGCAGGAGCGAAAAAATATCAGACCAAATATCATCCTTGTTCTCACAGATGATCAAGATGTGGAGCTAGGTGAGAAATAACTGCTATTTACTAATACATTTTGTCATGTGTCTTTTGGTAATTTATGCCAAGCAGAAAGAGCTGTAAGTTCAGAGAAGGTGCTGGTCCCGGAACAGTATCAGAATGTGGGACAAATTTGGAAAATGACTTAACAAATATTATTTAATAACATTCATCACATTTAATTATAGACTTTAGGAAATATATGCTTATCAAAATCCACCATGGGAGGCTTTAATCAGCACAACAGAAGGATTTAATAATGCTTGCAAGGACATGCAGGTAAAAAGCTTGCATCAAAAGCCTTTTCTCACTTTATGACTTTTTTTAGCATTTAAAAATTTTGAGCCTTATGAGACCAACCTTTCCCTCAGTGCTGTATAGTTATCTCTATCTCCACATATTTGTCACAGGCATGCATGTCATCTGACAAGTTTATGCACACTGGTCTAATTACAGGACGTAATCTTAATATTTGTATGAATTACTGAAGTGTTTATAAACCATCTGCTTTTAAAACTCTGCTATATGTATAAAAACATGGTAGTTTTGCTTTCACAAGTATACTAAATATCTGAGCACATACCAGTCAGAAGTGATTTTCACATATTTTTCTTAGGGTGGAAAAAGTTAAAACACTTGGATGATGTTCCAGGAGGCCTTTGAATGTTTTCCATTAAGTAAGTTAGAAAGATATTAATGGTAGTTATGCATATAACTGATTTTTTGGTTCACTGCCCAAAATGAAAAATCAAGGAGAGATAGAGGATCATTTTAGGTTACCCCCAAGCAAATACTTTGGGTTGGGAGATCAAAAAGGTGAAAAAATGGCAAATTAAGTTGAAATGAAATCTTTAATTCTTAGCTTTTTTTTTTAATGAGAAACATATTTTTAATAGAAATATAGTGAATTTATAGAAAAAAAGTCATATGACATTGGAAAATAAAAATGCTTCATTCCAAAAAACTTCATTTCTTCTGAAATCACTTTCAGACAGAAAATTGTAGACCAAAAGTGGTCTGTATCTAGAAGCAATTCTTTGGTTGCTAGCATTTTTGTATTTGTCATGATGCAGTAATAATTTCATAGTCATTCAAGGTTCTGAGAACATAATTAATATACTGTATTTGGTGACTGAGGGTTGGTACTTTTATGCAGCCGAGCTCCAAACCCAGGCCTTTAGATCTGAAGGCATCTTATCTTTTTTATTTTTCACTCTTTCAAACCTCTGCTCTGTTTAGCTATACTGCATAATGAATAGCTGTTTCAGCTCTATTTTTGGTCTAAAATACAGCTATTACAATAGGAGTGCATTTCTTCTCGATAGAGTCATTCTGAAAAATTTCGTTAAAAGGGTCAAGTCTTGTCTTTTTGTGGTCTGAAAGAGCCTACTCTCTCCAGGGCACTGGGGAAGGTAGGTCAGCAGACACATCTCTGAGCAGTGTTACCAACTTGCTGCCTTCAGTCTTGCGAGAAGGTTTGTGAGTGGTGAAAGCGGAGGAAGGATGTGGCAAGTCACTTTGTTCCTACTGTGGAGCTCTTCTCTTTGAAAGCTGCTCTGAATGTTCTCGGGGCACTCTGGCTCCTATTAGCAGGCAGCTGAGCAATAGCCTGGGTGTGTGTGCATTCCCACTGCCTTGAATGAACACACAGGTTTCCCCTTCTCATAGATCATTTCACAGGAAACAGGATTCAGCCCCAAGATTTACTGTACTGCATTATTCGCACTTCTGCTAATAAATCATTCTATTCATTTGAAAAATAAAGCCAAACTGTTTTCCATGTGTGAATTTTCCCCTTGCTCTTCATTGTTTCCTGAAAAAAATCTTATATTTCTCAAAGTTCAATGGGAAGTAACACTTTCTGTCACAAACAGAATAAAACTTAGGCATTGGTATCCAAAAATCACAAGACTGAAGGTCTCTCAATACAGATTATTTGCTATTGTATTCCCAGCACAAACACTTCTAAAAGCTGTTCTAAATGAATGCTTTAACATAAAAGCTATAAGGTATGTTATAGACTTCAATCAGGAAGGATTTGTCTCCAGAGCATGTATAAGCATTGAACCAAAATATTCATCTGCCTGAGTGCAAATGCCATACAGAGGAGTTATCCAAAGTAAAATTTGCAAAAGGGGGCTTGCATTTAGTTAGCACTCAATCCATAGGAGTATGCACATCTTCCTCTTGATCTGCACCATCCCCCTGAGTTTTGCATTCTGAATGCAAAGAAATTCAGCAGAGTTGCTGTCTCATTCAGCTTATTAGAAAAAAAACACAAATTGTCCCACAATTCCAGTCACTTCCTATATATGCAAGGAGGAAGAATGTGGTAGATCAGCTGGTGGACTGCAGCTTAAGCTATGTGAAGCAGCCTGGCCCACCGCTCTTGAAGAAATCAGCAAATACTTGGGCTCAAATGCTGGGAAATTGCTTCTTAAGTTGTGCCTCTGTGCACTTTCTTTGCCCTACCAAGACCCTGAAGGTAGAGAACTAACTGCCCAATGCCAAGGCAAATGGGCATCTTGCTCAAGGTAAGGCATCAGCTCCCACAACCCAGAACTTCTTCCCTCCTAGACACAACATGCTGTGGCTCTTCAGGGCAGTGGCCCAGCTCCTATTGGGGTCAGGTCTGTATTCTGTTCAGTCCAACATTTTTCTTGCTTTTTGGTCTTTTCCCCTGTCCTTCTGATTCTCTATTATTTGCACATATCAGTGCCTAATAACATGACCCCTCCCAATCATTCTTATAATCCTCACTGTAAAAAATATCTTGCATAATGTCCAAAAGGAGTCAAAACTAATGGATATGTTGGTAGTTCCAGTGTTTCTGATCTTTGCTTACAGCCTAAGGCACCACCAGTGAAATCCATATAAACATATAAACCATCCACTGACTAGAGCACTGGGTGAAAAGATCACAGCATCATCCAAATACATCGCCTCAGGTATAATTTGCCCCATTTGCTTTCCATCTTCACTACAGTTAAAGCACTGAAAAACATAAACTGAAAAAATGGGGATATATGCTGAGATCTGAGAAAGTCCATTACCTTCCTGAGGCCTTGCATACAACCTATATAAAGACAAGGTGGGTCCCAGCTACCCCTTTGTAGAGATGCCCACCCATGATGAAAATCCACAGCTACTTTAAGACTTGATAGGAAACCTTGGTTACCAAACGTATTTTTGAGGTATGAGAATAGACTGAGAAGGGACACTGAATTTCTTGTCTGACAAAAGTTACTAACTTCTGTGTCCAAAGTGGCCATTCCCTGTTATCTGGTTCCCCTCAGGTGCTCCCCAATCTGTCATGTAGAGCGCAAGCGTCCTGCTGACAGAGAGTGCCTGAGTACATGTGCCCTGAACACTGTGGGCCAGATGGTAAAGAACACAAGCTGTGAGGAGAGCTACAGACAGCAAAGGATGATAACTCATATCAGCAAGTTTTATCTCCTACTTGTGTTTTGTTTTCCAAATGAGGAAGCCTCACCTGCTTTGAAGTGCCTATTCCAGAATTTCCAGAGGGGCTTAATCTATTATCAGTGTCAGTAAGTGCATACCTGGAGGGAAAACTTAGTCATAAACAGCAGGTTTGCAAGAGCAGAGGGCTGACCAGCTGGAGGAATGAGGAAGCACTCTAACAGCTACTCATTTATAATACATGGAGGCAGGCAAGTGCAGTTACTGTGCATTAGGCTACCCAAATAGCCCATTGTCTAGCTGAACACCTCGAAGCACTTTGTAGCTGAGTTCTCAGGAATAAACTGTGACTTTTCAAAAATGAAAGAGCTATGGTGAAAGCAAAACAAAAAGTAAAAGTCAGCCTGGGGTCCAAGATAAAGGCATGTAGAACGAGGATGATCTCTCATTTGTCTTTTACTCAACAACACGGTGAAACGCTCCCACTCATGCAAATGGAGACCTTTGTGTTCAGGGACCTCTCAGTTACTCTTCTACTTTTCTATATCCCTAAGCACATGGGGTTCAGGAAAGCACACATGCAGAGGTTCTTCATTTAGAAAATAAAGGCTGTGAAAGAGAGAGTTTAAAGTGATGGTGACTTTCAAGCACAGTATTAAATGTATCATTGACACAGACCCTGACATTTTACAATGAAATGCTGTAGACCCTACTGCCTCTTCCCTTTTTGTAACAAATATTTTTTTATGCAAAAGACTTCATATTCAGCATTGACTCCTTAGCCCAAAACCGAAACAGAGCTTGTTTAACTTTAACTAGTAAGATAATTTTTAAGATTTTACTGCTAACACCTGAAGGTGAGCCTCCTTGGGAGCTTTATGGTTTTACAGGCAGGTTTTCAATTGCTTTAGAACCTTTTTAAATTTGATTTCCAAGCAACATGAACAAAACCATCGCAAAATACTCTTGTATCAGTGGAATCAATGGATTTAAATGTAAAATAATGACTGTCAACTGTGCAAAATTAATTGTAAAATCAAAGAAAAAAAAGAAAATAGAATTCCAGAAACCTCTTTTTACTACCAAAATTGTGCAAGTACCACAATTCACAAACTTCTCTACTGACATATCCACAGTTCACCCTCACCCTTCAACCTTTGTTCTGTTGGATAACATAAAGAACAAACTTTGACAGCTGTCAGCAAATACTGACAGACCCTATCCAGGGCTGCTCAGCCTTGCTGTAGTCAGAAATCTGCAAGCCCTGCCTCTTTCACCTTGCTGTTCATGATGGTGTTTTGAAGGATGCAAAAAATGCCTTGTTCTTTAAATGGTATCAGTGCAATTTCTTTAGAAAGGTTCTGCATTTTGCCATTATTTTTGCATATTTATTTATCCCTAAAACGGATTTTGAGCATAGTTCTTTAGTATCAGAACCAGCCCTGTGTCCACAGAAACTTTCCTTTAGAAAAATTGCTGCTGAATTCTCTTTCCTTCATCTCTCGCTCCCTCCTTTACTCCCCTCTTTTCTCTTTTTCCCTCTCCAGTCTTCTGATAAAATGGAAACAATATTAATATATTCTTTGATAATCTCAGCATTTTACATATTTTACTGACACACTGTCTAATAATTCAATCTGTGTAACATACTGTTTTTCTACAGCTCCATTTGAAGAACTATTGACCTCTACATTTGATACAGCTTTAACATGCTATTTGTAGATTAGTCCATATTTTAACTTTGTTTTGAAGCCTGAGA
This sequence comes from Climacteris rufus, assembly GCA_013398175.1. NCBI lineage: Eukaryota > Metazoa > Chordata > Aves > Passeriformes > Climacteridae > Climacteris > Climacteris rufus. Next base: position 763,144 of record VZRZ01003292.1, read on the forward strand.
AAAAAACTAATTCAGTCTTTCTGGAGTCCTGAAAAAAAAATATTTTTGGTATAATAAAAATCTGATTTTTTCTCCTAAAATTACCTAAACTACAGAGTAAAGCACACTTATGTCCAAAGACAAGCTAATCACTGATACTTTACTTTTGACAGCATAACAGCCAATATACTCAAGCTAGTTTTTACAGCACAGTGATGATCAGTACCTCTTATTCCAGGGTCCTTGCAAGTGATGAATAAAACCAGGAGGATTATGGAGAATGGAGGGGCCTCTTTTATCAATGCATTTGTAACAACCCCAATGTGCTGCCCATCGCGTTCCTCGATGCTGACTGGGAAGTATGTGCACAACCACAACATATACACCAACAATGAAAACTGCTCTTCTCCCTCATGGCAGGCTACTCATGAGCCACGTACATTCGCTGTGTATCTCAATAACACTGGGTACAGAACAGGTAAGAGACAAATCAACAGTAGTTTTTCATTGAAAGTGAAGACGACATGTTCAGCAGTTGGTCTTGAATCACTGCTGAAAATGAATCTGTCCTTGGCTGTGATTTCCTTCCTAGTAGCTTCTACAGTGTTGTGTTTTGGATTGAGCATGAGAATGATCTTAATAACACACTGAGGTTTTTACTTGTTGCTATGTAGTGCTTATACTAAGCCAAGACTTTTCAGTTTCTCATGCCCTGACAGCAAAAATGCTGGAGGGGCACAAGAATTTGGGAGGGTGCACAGCTGGGACAACTGATCCAAACCAGCCAACAGGATATTCCATACCATACGGCATCATGCTCAGAACATAAACTGGGGGAAAGCTGTCCAGGGAACGCTGCTTGGAAACTGGCTGGATATTGGTAAATGAGTGGAGAACTATTGTATTGTGCATTATTTGGGGGGTTGGGAGTTTTTTGTGGGGTTTATTTATCTCTTTCTTTTTGTTGTCTTCCTTTTCATTATTATTGTTGTTGTTGTTGTTGTTATATTTCATTTCAGTTGTTAAACTGTTCGTATCTCAATCCATGGTTTTACTTTCTTTCCTATTCTCCTCACCATGCCACCGTGGCAGGGGGTGGGAGTGAGCAAGCAACTGAGTAGTACTTAGTTGCTGATTGGGGTTAAACCACAACGGGAGCAGCTATTGTCCCAAACTGGCTATGCAGAGCAGAGGTTGAATGTTATGGAGAGGGAAGGTAGTAATGCCTGGTCCATAACTGCAGTAATGGCCAGGTAAAGAAACTCCCTGGTACTGAGTTTTCCACATTTCTTCAAATATTTTCACATTTGGATGTCCCAGGTGGGAAATAAGCTGTTGGGCAGTTACACCTACTGTGAAAGAGGTGCATTTTAGTGGCATTGTGGGTCTGAACTGGCAGTTTCAGACGTGATTATGGTCAGTATTATGGTCTGCTTGTGGATAGCTGCTAGCAGTTACGGAAGAAGATGTCAGGGCCAGGCCAGGGACTAGTGCCAAAGACCTCACAGGAATGGAAGGACTGTCAGGAGAGCAAATCAAGGTGAATGGTATAATTTAAACTCTGCCATGGGGCAAATATTCATATGCATTTTCTGAAAAGGAATAGAAACTTGTCTTTAAGAAGGATTGTTCTGCTGTGTGCCAGTAAGATTTGATAGTTTTCTTGTAAATTCCTGGTGGTTTTCCGTAGTCAGGAGATCCCTTTCCTCTCTACAAAGAACTCTTCTTATTCCTCTCGCATGTGCTTCGGCTTGATGTAAAACTCGATTCATTTCTGCATCACCTATCCCCTATGACTCAATCTGCAGACACGTTAGGTTCCAGCCTGACTTCCCCTTTGCAAGGTACCGGAGTTGTGCGAGGTCATCAGAGTGCAATTTGTCCAGAAGTGTGTTTGGCTACAAAGACTCCCCTTTACAGTCCAACAAGGCACAGATCTCCTGCCAACTGCCTTCCTTACAATGTGCCTGGCAGCAAAGAAACTTTTTTCTATCAGCAGCTTAGGCACAAGAAGAGATTGCTTTCAAAACATAGAGCTGGCAAATGTCCCCATGCTCTCTGCTCATCCTAAATCTCTTAATGCCGCCATATCCAATGCCTCAAGTTTATCTGCCTCTTTGCCATCTTTTCTTTGCCACACAGACAGTTCACCCTTTTTTTCTTCTATTTCTCTGCATCTGTAGTTCTGTAGAGCTTCTGCTTCCTGTGTTAAAAACAAAACCAGACAAATCTTTAACTTTTTCGGACCTGGTGTTGGCTCTGACGTGTGCTGAATAATACTTCAATCTCTATTAATCTGGTCTCAGTGAAGTTGCCATCTGAGTACAGCACTGCTAAGCCTGAGTAGGGGTCACCATCAAGGCTTTGGAGGAGAAAAGGAAGGGAGAAAGAATTGACAATCACTGTTAGAAAAGGTGCTGAATTTGACCCAAAATATAAGCTTTGTCTCATCACTTACATCTCAGAAATCCTTTCTGCTTGATGTATGGCTGCTTCATGCAGGAGCTGGCTTTAGCGTTCTTAAAAAATCAGTGTCTTATTGGTTTGTCATCTAAGCTTTGCACAACTAAATGCTTTGCACATAAACTGGACAGCTCTGCCTTTCTGGGGGTAAGCACTGCTTTGGACATACTTCTGCACACCCTTGTATTATGAAGGCATATGCAGAGGTCTACTAAATGCAGACTTAACCCTATTACATGGAAAGGAAAAAGGAGTCAAAAGAAAAGGAACAGGAAAAAAATATTTTTTCAAAGGCAGGCAGAGAGAATATCAGTCCCAAAACTGTCAGGATTAGGCGAGTTTTAACAAAGGGCAGAAAAGAATAAAAGAAAATGGAAACAAATGAAAATACTTGTATGAATCTCCAATTCTGACTGAGATACTTGTTCAATCCTACAATACTATGGCTGCAAGGATTTATCTTTTTACTCCTTGTAAGACGAGCTTACTTTCTAATTAAGCCACAATTATTTTTTGAGGTAGTAGCTTAATTAACAGCAGATCTAATAATACATTTTTCAAGGATAGGGTAGCCTTATTAAAAAGTCACCAAAAGTCTGCTAACCAAGTAATAATCTACACTTCACAGCTAGGAAGTTTAGTAAAATTATAATGACTCAAGAATACCTGGGAGTCAAAAATAATTGGGAGCGAAAATAAGGAAGCTGCGGAGAGAGAGGTTGCAGATGTTATAGATACTTACCCTGTGCATTTCTACGTGTTTTGCAAGTAAATCAGTAACCTCCTCAATGGGAAACTGAGACACAGAAAGAGAGGTGAATTACTCAGACCAGTCACAGTTTGGTGACAATCCTGATAAGGCACTTGACCAGAGAGCTCCAGTCTGGGTGAGACGATGTACAATACCTCCAACCTGGTACTCTGAAATGATGAGAATTTAACTCTCACTTTTTACATAGGATAAAATTATTACGTAAGCCAGTGGAAATAATGGGGCGGGAGGCTGTTTATATAATGTCCTCACTTCTGTTCACTCCAAATAGTTTTCAATATCCATAAAGCGTCCATTGTCTAAACCTGCAGCAGCCTTAAGTAAACCCTCTGTATTGCAATTGATCACATGTGGGCAGCCTGTTATGAGGGGAGTTCTGCTGAAGCCACGAGGACTCCACACAAGCACAGCAGGCCCTTTAAAGTGAGGTCTGCAATGTGCTCTAATAAACTGCGGTTATAATTAGAGCCCACTGGGGAAACCTGGCAAAGAACAGAATGGTTTTTTCTTTCCTTTTTCTATTTTATTCTTCTACTCTGATATGACCTAAGGGCAACGTTGCATTTGGAAGCATCCCTTTTTGAAGTTTGTATGTCAGTGCTAAATCATAGGCAGGAACTGTCTGGCAGGCTGGACACTAGCAGGGCAGGCAACATTCAGAAACAGCACTGGGCACTAACAGGGCAGAAAATATTCAGAAACAACACTGCCAAACCAAAATCATGTTTTAAAAATTGCAAAACTATTAAGGATATTTAAATGTTTACAGTTTCCCTTATTCACAAGCTGTATGTTAATGCAGCACTGAACCAACTGCACAGCTTCTTGATTGTTGAAAGTAGTATTAACTTAGAATTTGTAGGACGTAGCAGGGAAGACACCGTAAATAGGTAGAAAGAGAAAATAAAATAACTAGAGATTTTCAAAGAGATGATATTTTTTTTAATTACATAGGCTCCAGCTACTCATGCTACAGAGGAAAAAGGGTCACTCACTTTCACATTTTGTGAAAATTGTAGAAAAGCTTGAGAACTTTTCTTTCATCTCATAGTTTTTATGTCAGTAGATATCCCTTCAGTTATTTAAATTTAGAAGTTTAATTCGTAAATTTATTAGGTGCAGGCATTAGAAATTTTGCTTTGTGCTTTCCAAAATTTTGGCTGGTTATTTGCTGTTCTTTCAGTCTCATACTTTCTTTACCTTCTACTGTTCTGTCTCTGTCCTGCAGCATGTAGTCTAGGCTCTCAGATGTGTCCTTTGCTGTTGCTGGCTCCCACTGCCATTCACCTACACAAATACAAAGGAAAACCCCAGGAGTGCAGCCTTAGCTTCCTTCAGTAAGAAAGGGGGATTGTGCTACATCTTAATAATCGAGCAGCAGCCAAGCATAATCTTAGTATTTTAGAAGATAAAACCACCACTTGAGAACGGCCAATATCCAGAAGATATAAATATAATAAATACTTTATTTTTAAATAGTGGGTCATACGTTGCATATTGCAGGATTTTACATTTTTACCAGCTGAAGTTTCCTCCCTTTACAAATACGAAAAGAAGCATAAGTTTAAAATTCTTACCCTGGCTTAACTCATCTATACATTCAAAACTCTCTCTGCTTAATGTTACTTTATAGAATTATTACTTTCTAATCCTCGCTGCTCTTAGCCCTTCACAGCCAGTGTGACTGTGCAGGAGAGAGCAGGAATCTGCCTTGGCTCAGCAGCTGCTGACAACCTCACAGCATCATGCCAAACACAGGACCAGGCTCTCCCTTCATGGAATCCCACCTAAAAGAACGGGAATCACCAAATTAGGCAATTATTTGCTTGTACTTTTTAGAATTGTCTTTGGGAAGCTGTATTTCCCAGTATTTTATTTCTTGGTCAGATGTATCAACACTCAAGATTCATGCATGCAAGTGTTCCAATGTCATTCTCTGTCTTTTGTGGGACAAAAATGGTAACATAGCAAAGTTAAGCAGCTCAAACATTAATTCCTGAATGGCTTCATTTGTAAAACTCAAGAAATGACACCAAAATGACCCTATCTGGCATGTTTTAACATCAGTCACAGACTTCTGTGCAGTGATGAACAGAAATGGTCACTTGGTTGACAACTAGCTAATGTGTACAACAGCACACATCAGTGTGTCCATTGACATCTGTCACTTATGGGTACATTTCTTAGTGTAATGAGCAAAGAACTAATAAAACACTGAGACGACAGGAAAATAAGAAAGCTAAGGAATATTTAAACTGTGCACCATTCCCTTCTGACACACAGGGACAAGTTAATCTTTCATAAAGCAAGCAAAAGCTGTGCCTCCTGAAAGTGTGGGCAGACAATACATTTCCTCTGGAGGCAAAGCCAGTGTGTTTCCTGTTCACAGCCTTGCAGTACAAATCACTGCCAGCACATACTATTTTTAATCTGCATCGTTTCAGTGACCTAATTTGTATCCTGCCTCATGCACCCTTTCAAAGCAGAGAGGGTGGCACAATATGATACAGGAGTGTGAATGAGTGAGCAGAGAATGAAATAATCTGGTTTTCAGATTATTTCTAAAGTGAAAATAAAGAGAGAGAGAACTCTGAGCTTTCAGGTTCTTTCTTAATTGATATGAAAGAGTCTGGGAAGCATCAAACGTAATTTAGTCTGTAAATGTTTTAAGTAATTAAAAATATTCCTCACTTTTCAGAATAATTTGCACTTTCAGTCAATGAAAAAATGTATAAATAAAAGTGAAATATGCTGAATATATGCACATAGTCCACAAAAAGTGAAATGTAGAAGAGGAAAAAGGATAACTTGCAGGATTTTCTAGTTCTATGGTATCATGTGAAGTGAAACTTTTTTTGGTTTCTGTCCAAGACCTCATCAAAAACCACAGCATATCTGCCTACTTATGCTTAAAGCAGAATTCTGTGCTATTAAATATCACACAGAAAACCATACACTAAAAGACTTTTAGCAAGTTTATGTATTCAAGTGCTTCATTTAGGAAAATCTGGGTAGAACATTGTCTATACAACCATTTCATCTCTTGTTCACATGGCCAAATTATAGTCTTTAACTACATATTAACATACCACTGTATGGAGGGTGAAATTTCCTCAGTTTGAAAAGATAAACTATTTCTACCAAAAGACACAGTGCTGGCATCCACATCAGCAAGGATGGGGGGTCCCAGATCCCATCTGCAACACTCAACTGCTCACTTGCTGAGAAACCAAGCAAAGTGGAGTTTTATCACATACATGGGGCTCAGCACGCAGACAAAGGTTTTCAGATATCTGATGAAAGGAAGGTACCAGTGAGACTCAGGAGTCCTTTCAGGCATTGCTGTGTCTTCCCTGCTGTCCAAAACTACTTCTGGCTCCCTGTTAGGCCGAGCAGCATCCACTCCTCAGTTTTCTCACCCTGGTTTTCTGGCCCTGCAAGGCATCACCTTGGCCTCTGCTCTGAACCTTGTCCCCCTGCTTGTCTGTCCTCAAATCATATCCTGTCTCACTCTCTCCCTCTCTCCTTCCCTCATCTCTCAGGTCCAGTCAGTTCTTGACAGACATGTCCTGTTCCCACTGCTTAGCATTAGTGGTGTCCTTTTCCAGCAACTCTGCTTCTCCCACCCCCCTTGTCAATCAGCTTCTTTCTCCATTCTGCACTCATTGTCCTGTTTCTTGGTTGACATTGCCAGTCTTGGGCCCCAAAGCCCCCACTGCTTCTTCCCCCCTCTCAGCTCCATTGCTGGATTTCCTGCCATTCCCCAGACTGCTTGTCCACATCGGGTCACCTCCTGCCCTCTGCATTTCAATCAACTTTCTCCCACCTACTGACACCACTCACAGGTGGACAGGGAATAAATGTCCTGAGGTGTCCAGATCTCCAGCACATGCAAATTGCAGGGATTTTTTTCAAAGGATTCTAATAGATGCCTCCTTGACAGGGAGTCCATCAGGTCTTTGACAGAGTTCCTGCTCTCAGTGCAGAGCGTGTAAGTGCTATCAAATGAAATCTCACATAATTTTTTTCAGATGTTAAGCGTAATTCATTTTCCATTACTGTGGTTCTCAAAGATGGCTACTGTTTGGGCTAAAAAGTTTCAAGAAATTCAGCCTGAGGCAGACATCCAGTGTGGAAAATTTAAGTCCGAGTATAGGAGAGTTATAAGCCGCTGAAAACAGGGTCATATAATGAGAAGTGTCAGACAACATCAATACTGGAAAGTGCTACCAGCTTGGCCCATAATACAGGTTTTGTTAAAGACATCACCCAGGCTAACAATTGCTATATCAAGTTATAGGCTAATGCCTTTTGCAACTGCTGAGTTATAAAATCTTTAATGATGTTTTTTGTTGCAATGGTAAACCTGGCAGCAACTGGGAAAGCCCCACAAAGCTGGAGAAAAAGTAGAAAACCTGAGGTTTTCTACTGTGTTTTAGTTACAAGACTGGGAACTGTGAAATCTGAATTACATTCTTGGCAATGCCACAGGCTTCCTGCATGACTTAGGTCTAGCTGAAAGTTAACCTCTTGGTGCCTCAGTTTCTTCACCACATTTTTTGGAACAATGTTTATTTCATTTCCTAGGCGGTGCTGGCATGCTGAGCTGCCTTTCTGCACTACTGTGACATGATACACTAATCCACTGCAATTTTTCAGCAGAAGGGAAAAATCAAACTTTTTGGGTTTGAATCTATGGCTTGCATAATGGGAAGAAAGCAAGGAGGAATTTACTGGAAAAATTAGAAAGCTGAAGTTATGTTGGGCTCTGTCCCCAGAAGCACAGAATCACTGTGTTTCAGTCCTAAAATGTCATATAAACAGTGCTTTGCAGCTTCTGGAAATGGTTTCCTGACTTTGTTAAAGGAAGTGGGCTGTCTACTTAAAGCTCTTGTCTGGGTCACGGTGACTAAACCTTTCTGCAGCACGCCTTTTTAAAGGTTTGTGTTTGTTTTAACTCAGAAATGTTCCCATAAGCCTCAACAAATAACAAGGGTGTAGAACATAATATATGTCCTTTGATCCATGGAAGTGCAGAGATGTCTCACCAGTAGATGTAGCCCAGTTCACGAGCACACTAATCCACTAATGCTGACAGAAGTTAGAGGACTATTGTGTAATACTGTAAACATTGGTCATAACTGATTGTAAAAAAAATCTGGGGAAAAAAGTCCTGGGAATTATGAGAATTTGATTCACATTCAGCTAAAGTATCCTGGCTTCAAACTCCAGAGATCTGCTGGATCAAATTCTCTTTTTCTTCTATCCATTACAACCCCCTGGATCTCTCAGTCTGGTTCAGAAATCATTAGCTAATTGCTAAAGGGGAAACAAAAACCTGGATTAAAGCATCTATTCATGTCAGGTACCAGACATGTATCTTCTGCAGCCCCTCCAGAAACACACAGATGTCTGTATAACCCTTCACCATGCCATGTGTTGTTGTTTGCATAGACTTAATTGAACATACTAATATAGAATACAATTATTCTGATATACTAAGCTACACTACATGTGATTAAAAAATAACAGTGTGTCCTGGGAACAGTTAGCGAAACTGCCAGAATGCAGATAAAAATTGTCTTATTAAAATGCAAAAGTAAGCATTTATCTTTCCTGTTATGCCTATGGGGACCATTACACGTAATAATGAAAAGATGTCCCTTGGAATGGCATTACTTTTTAATGAGGCTTTTACCCATTGAGTCATAATCTCCATTTTACTAATTACAAGCAGAAATGGCTTCCTAAACCCTCCAACTGCTGAGTACAAGCAGCTTCTTAAGATGAGCCTTCCCAATGAGTTCTCAGACTTGGGCAATTCAGCAAGTGTTGGGCTTCAGCTAAGTTAAAGATGGGGGTTGACTGCAAGCCAAGCATGTGAAGACCCAGCAAAGACATTTGGACATCACAGTGTCAGTTCCTGGGCAGTTCTCTGACATATTCAGTAGTGCTTTAGTTGTTAACAATCCTCTGGTTAAATAAAAACTACTAGGATGCCCATCATGATTACCTGCTGATTGTTATTTGGCCCCGTGGACACACCTGTGCTTTGCTTTTACTCTGACGTTTGTCTTCATTCAGAGCCTGAAGAGCCAGACACCAACTGCTGGTGCTGGGCCCCAGCTCTGACTCACTTGCCTTATCCTATACTCAGTAGTACTCAAAATACCACATGGTGCAGGGACTGAACTCTTGTATTTCAGTAAAAGCCTGAGTTTTCCCTTCATCTGTCTAATTACTCATATCCTCCTGAGCTTTTAAACAACAAACCAATTTTGGTTAAAGCATTTTGGCAAGTACGATCCAGTATCAGAGCTGCTGCTTCTTCTGCTAGTATTCAGGGCTTTGCTACACATTTGACATGGGAACTGCTTTACTCAGCGACAGAGGGAAACATCTATTTCTGCAAACTGTCACTCAGGGAGCTGCTTAAAACTTGACAGCACTGAGATTATTTTTATGATAAAATACGAAATCATTGCCAACACAAAGGTGAATGGTTCAGGCTGTCAGTCTGAAGTCTCACAACAGGCACTGAAATATGGGATTCAGGGGGCCAAAAGGGATCTAACAAAACATTATTAAAGTTAGAAAATTAAGTAATCTAAAGCAAGGTAATTCCAAGATGAATTGTCCCCCACCATCTCCAAGCCATCCTTTCTTTCCTAAATTCAGTTTGTCTGTTCTCATCCTTATGTGCCCAGGTCATTTCATCTCTCCATTTTATGCTGGTGGCTTTCTCTCAGGTAATGAATATCAAAGGAGAGAGGAGAGAAGCAGAGAAAGAAGCTGATGGCTTTTTGTTTTAATGCCAAAAATTAAATTCTGGAAACATTCTCAAGTTCATAAAGGAACACCCCATGGTGATGTTAAAGTAAGAAGCTGGAGTCACCATCTGTGTGCTACAGTTCTTCAGAGCTTGGTCATTTTGAGACAGATTTTCATAGATACCTCTGGTATTTACAAAGGCACTACATCAAAACCTACAGACACTAGAACTTCTTAGAGAAAAGCTTGACAATTATTTTTAAATGGATGAACCCATTTCTTTTTCCCTAGTCTTTTTCTTGGACATTACTGAACTGTTTGGCTAAAAGGTTCCATAGACCAAAATACAGCCTGAGTCAGATAGCATGGAAACTATCACCACTAATAATTGAAGTTTGGCAAGACTGTAAATAGCAGAGTTCAGGTCTCTGAGTGAATCAAACTTAATAATAGATGGGGCAATCAAACCATCCTATATGATGAATTGCCATAACTTCCCTTTCACATCTTCAAAGCTTCTGATATTTGGGGGGGGCAGGTTGGCAGTAGAGCCCTTTACTGATGCGCATGGCACACAGAGGTTCCCCAAAGTCGTGCAACAGCTGCTGGTGGACCTGGGATGGCACTCAGAAGGGCTGACCTCAGATTTCCCCTGTAACCACAGACTGCCCTTGATTTTGCTTGGCTCAACAATGCTTCCTCTCTCTCAGTTACATCACTCTCCCATACTTTTATTTGCTGTTTTCTCTCTCTGACTTGTCTTCCCCTTCTACTCTTTCCTTGGCTTCCCTTCTCACAGTATTTCAGCCTTTTGCCTTATACTTTCCCATGACATCTGACGGGGAGTTTAAACCCATTTGGCTGCCTTAGAGGAGAGGTATGGTTTCCATTTCAGGAGACAACAGTGCTGGGCATGTGTTCTCTGCCCACTGTCACCCTCTTCACCTCACAGTTCTTGATTTCTGGTTGGCCTCAGGATGAAAAAGGAGACAGGCTGGATTGCTTTCTTGGTGGCTGTGGGAGGAAGAGCTGGAAGCCTGGTGTAGTGTCTGTAGGACTTGTTTATATGTCACATTCCACGTGGTATAGGAAAGTAACATTATATATGACTGTAGTCTTTGGTTAGTGACATTTGGCAGTTCCCTGATTGAATTGCATCATATTTATGTTCCCTTAGGCAAGCCTTAATTATGAACATTTTGATTTTTCCACCAGTTTTCCCAAGAAGTTCACCATGCCCACATCAATCAGATCTGAATCATTTAAGCCCTTCCACAAATGTGCCTTTTTGGTTAGATTGAATGTGTCTAGGTTGGATGTGAGATTTTCCAATTTGACTTCATTTCCTAGTAGGAAACAAGTACAGGGATTCAAGGTATGTCCCACAGCCCAGCTGATGCCCAGCATCTCAGCTCTTTGCAGGCAGGCCTGGCTGCAAAGTTGAGGCTGGCAGAGAGGGCAGGGGCTGGGGACTATGCGGGGTGTAGGGAAGGGGGCAGCTATCATCCAGAAGAGCTCTGTCCCTACAAAGGAAGAGGTCTCTGTCATTCCCTCCTCTTCAGCAGTGTCCCATTTTGTGAGCACCAGGAATACCTGTGTGCAGACTGCTGGGGGCACAGGCAGCAGAACTGCCAGCACAACTGGCCCTCCAGGGTCTTGTAAACTTCAAGAACATTAAAGTGGAAAACAGTGAAGAAACTGATACATCCTAGTAACTTGCTGGGACTGAACTGGAGATATTAAATCCCGAAAAACACACATTGCAGACCTGATCAGATATCTTGTTGCTGCACTTCCCAGGCAGTGGAGAAGCAGGCCAGAGCCATCCAAACTGACTATTCTACCCAGGTCACAGACCGTACACAAGCAGCTAAAGACCTCCCATACCCCTCTGTCCCCGGAAGCAACGTGGTTTCATTTGCCAGGGTGCCATGCCAGAATTAATGCTCCCTCCCAAGGCCAGTTGGCTGGCTTTTAGTGTCTGTTTATTTTTGGCATAGGCAATCCACAACTCCTAGATAGCTGGGAGCCTGCTGCATTGTGAGAGTGCTTTTCTTCTTACTTCCTTCCAGAGGAATTGGCAGAAGCACCTATAAACCCTCCTAGGCCCTACGGCAAAGGCTGAAAATTTTCAGTCTGACTGGGTTCTGACTTGTCACCTTGAGCTAATGGAAAAACATACATGGCAGGTCAGTTTGGCAGGTCAGGTAGAGGAGCTTGGCCTCCAAGCCTTTGTCTCTTTGTTAGTTTTGCCTTAGAGAAGATGTGGCAGAAAAGCAGGGTGGGGATGCCTTCTTGCTCTACTTAAACATATCCTAATGGGATGGAGATCTGTACTTCCCAGACCTTTTATCAAACCAGCAAATGTAGCCAGGATAGCAAGCCTGAACTTTCAAAAGTCAGAAGCCAAGCTCCAAAACATCATAGGACTTGTTTAAAACCACAAGTGTTTCCTCTGGGCACTGAGTTTTTATTTCATATTCAAGTGGAAATCAAGAGAAACATGCCTTTTCTAAAAAAAAAAAAAAAAAACAAAAAAAAAACCCTGAAAATATTTCACATGAGCGCTAAATTCCAAAAGCTTCATAATAAAACATAGAGTCACAAAGGCTTTCAATGCTCATAAAACTCTGGCAATAACTTACTTTAATTTCAAAACCCTCTAAGCTATAAAAGGAAGATTTTTGGTAAAGCAACTCTGACTCATTCTGACACATCTCTTCATTCATTCATTCTTTTGACTCAGACTAAAAGACTTGGATTGCAAAGCCTCATGTGTGTGTGTGATCTTTTTTTTTTTTACTTCACAGCTTTTTTTGGGAAATACCTCAATGAATACAATGGCAGCTACATCCCTCCTGGGTGGAGAGAGTGGGTTGGATTAGTGAAGAACTCTCGCTTCTATAATTACACCATTTCTCGCAATGGTAACAAAGAGAAGCATGGATTTGATTATGCAAAGGTATTTTCCAGACACATAAATGCCACATGATTAATCCATGTAAAAATAACTTTCAGATAATTAATTAACCAGATAATTAATTAATTAACAAACTACAACCACAAAATTGAGATGTCATTTTCTCTCCAGGGCATTGCAGATCAATTTCCACGTCAGAATATTAATCACTCAAGAGAAGAAAGTTCCCAGGTCTCTTCAGTGGAGCCTGGTGATTCCTCCCTCCCTCTCTCCCCTCCTCCCTCCCTCTTCCTGCTAGAAAATGATGTTTTGGTGGCAGAAGCAAACAGTAACTAAAAGCCTTCCCCCAAAAGAATTGTGCTCCTTGTGCTACTGAACTTTAAAGTTTGCTGAGTTTTGTTAGTTATTAGCCACAGAAAAACCTTAGTTAATGTTGTTTTCCATTATAGAGTGCACACCAAAGAAAGGCTGTGTGCCTGTGGTTTCAGACTCCGGATATGACTATGAGACTAGATAAGCACGCGAATATAGCCATTGGAAAAATTTAGGGCTTGTTTGTGCTCTTGACAAAGTGTGGAAAGTATGCCAAGGTGACCTGCCCATTGCCATGAAGTTTCTCAGAAAGGCTTAGGAGTGTAGATCACAGTCTGTCCAGCCTGCACAAAGCAATCTGGAATTTCCTCAGATTGTAGCTCAAGGAAGATGATACAGATGTTGCAGCTGTGGTTTCTGACCCATGTAATGAGTTTTTATTGGAAGCTCATGATGCCTGTTTCTGATTTTCCCATCCATAGAAATTACATGATACTGATTATATAGTTATATAGAGTAAAAAAAAGAAAATAAAGAGTATTGGTTAGTTATACATTCCTTACACACATTGTGTATGTAGGGAAACAGGAGAGGAGTAGATGCTTTGGGAGAGCAGTCATACAGGCAGTCACTTGAACAGGCCACAGATCTAGAAATTATCACAGCCCTGGTGCTTTGCACTCATTATCTGTTTTGGAAACTAAAAGATCAGTCACTGTCTCTTCCGTATGCTTGCAGGGTTTGTAGCAGCCAGGGCTACTGTGTGCGCTCCAGGTGTGCTGCAGGAGAGGAGAAGGGGCAGGGGGACAGGGAGCGGGTGAGCAAGGAGGTCACAGCTGGTTGGCTTGTCCTAGCACTGACATGCGACACAGGCCTTGTCCCTCAGGCTCTGCTTTTGCAGCTGTTTGGGGCCTCGAATCCACAACATAAGATTAGTCATGCCTGGAAGTGCTTGAAATTACAAACATTGTCTCAGCACTTTCTCAATGAAGCTCGTGCTAGACCTCCAGGCCAACAGTGAATACTCCAAGGTGGCAGGTGGTTTAATTTAAGTTTTCATCCTTTTTTCTTAGTTCCATTTCCTCCCTTCTCCTTGTAGGCTTCCATTTGCCACCTCGGCTGTAGGTTAAGCCAGTTTATTAGCGAGTCGCAACCTTAATCTCAGCAGCTGCACTGCTTAAAGTTGCACAATTAAATGAACAGAGCCCGCAGGAATTCAACTGCTCCCTGCATTCTCATTTGCAATTTCTTTGATTAAGGTTTTTTGCAATCTGTTGCCTGTTGTAGCTTTCTTCCACTTTGTACATATGCAAAAGTATAGTCTGAACAAGCAGTGTGCAACAAAGGTTTATGTAAACATAAAACCAGCATAGGAGTCAATGTTAGTTGGGAGCCATTACCTTGTGAAGTGTTTTATCAATGAAATTTAAGAATCTTTGTCAGTTTAGTCTGTCATTTAAAATGTTGCTTAGCATTATATTACAAAATGTGGTAATCAAATTTACTTAATACCTTCTATTGTATCTGATTTGCAAAATATTATCTCATTTTATGTGGCATTGCCTACTTAAGAAAGTAATTACTGCTCAGTCTCCCCTATGCTCCCTCAAATCATACATCTCTTTGATGGTATGTTTTTACTTCCTGATCTGAGCTTTAATGAGGACTTGAAAATAACGTAGTAACATTATAGTATGTGATCTAATTAATCATGCACTTTGTAACTTTTGCTTTGTGTTAATCGTATGTTCCAGGACTACTTCACAGACCTAATCACTAATGAGAGCATTAATTACTTCAGAATGTCTAAGAGGATATATCCCCATAGGCCCATAATGATGGTCATCAGCCACGCTGCACCCCATGGCCCCGAGGATTCTGCACCGCAGTTCTCAGAGCTCTACCCCAATGCTTCACAGCACATGTAAGTCAAAATCACACACTGCCAGACCTGCTGCTTGTATCTGCTTCTGTGAGGGTTTTGTTTGTGGAAACATTGCAGGAACAGGGAACTCGAATATAAGATGCTCTTGTAAGCAGAGAATGTAAGCAGAGAATGTTTGCTTGTTTCTTTTGCTGTGCTTGCTCCTTTTGCGGGGGAGAGTGACAGCTCTGACCATTATTAAAGCAGAGAGAAGCTCTTTTCCTCCTGGGAAGTTGTGGGAGATTAAAAGGTCAGTATTTGGCTTTGTAAGGGCAGCTTCTTACAATACCCTGAAAATATGTAGACACAGGTCAGGATCTGTTGGAAAGATATTACTTCCTTCGTTTCCCTCTAAGATATGTGCTTCCTGGGCTCTAACTGACTGAATGCATTGAGAGTAAAAACACTCTTTTGAAGCTTTTGAGTGCACCAGATTTGTTTATAGACTAGATACTGGCAGATTCTCAAAAAAGTCTATTAGACTGCACTTTTAAATAGCATGCTTAATCTTTTCTGGTGATTAAACTATAACAAAAAAACCCCCAACTCTTCACTTTGTTTCTAGAACTGAACACAACTTCAGGTAAAAATCTGTGGATAGTCCACATCTATGGAGTCCACATCTTCCTTCATACCTTGAGTATTCTGGCTTCTTTTCCTTAGAGTGAGATGCTAGGAAAGATTTCCATTGTACTTGTGTCTACCATGGGTTTGTAGACCAGTCTTCCCATCTGTTCTGAAGCAATGTGTTTGCACATCTTAAAAAAAAATCCAAAATCAGCAACAACAACAACAAAAAAAAACCAAACAAGAGGGAAAAAAAACCAAAACAACAAACAAAAACCAGTTGCAAAAAACACCTTAATAAAATATTTCAGCTGGATTGTACAATTATTTGGCCTCTCAAAATGAGGAGAAATCAGCTTCATTAGATAATGGGAAAGCTCCTTGGTCTACAAATTTTATTTTGGACACTCTATGGTAATTCACACGCAAGGATGGTTTTTTGTGGTTGCATCAAATACACTAGAATTGCAAGGAGTAGCTGTTACTGCATAAACTGCATGCATAAACTAATCACTAGCTGGGGCTGGAAAGAGATTTGCTGTTCATGGCACACAGTTACATTTTTGTTGTTTTGCATCTTTTTATCCTCTTACTGGCTCCTATTTTCTAGAGATGCCACTTTCCCTGACCTTATAATCTTATATTCTCCATGATCCCACATTCCTGAGACTAGACTTTGCAAGTAATGCAAGCCACTCAGCAATGTCTTGTAGTTATTTAGATATTCAGAGTAATTTCTACCTATCTAGGGAACTAATGGAATTGAGATTTTAGTTGGTAAATAAGGTAGACATGAATACATAATACCTGTTGTGTTGGGCTGTATGAAAGAACGTTCTTAGTCAATATCCTGATTTATGTGCTGTAGCAGAAAGCAGCAGGGAATGCTTGTGAAGCATGGGCGGGGGGGGGGGGGGGGGGGCGGAAACAACCCCACAAAATGTTGTGTTTTTCCAGCTTCTGAAAATCACCAGTTTAGGTGAAGCACCCAGGTCAGTGTGCCCCATTCTCTTTGCATTGGTCTGAGCTCTTTCTGAACTCTGATGGTAGCCCCACCATCTTGTGGCAACAAGTTCTGCGGTGTCAGTCTGTGCATCAGGGAAAAAGGACTACTTTTTCTTTTCTTCTAAACCTGGAGCTTGGTTATGCCACCTGTGTCCCCTACTTCCCATTCTGTGAAGAATAATGAGTAGTCAGCGTATCGAATTTAATCGATTTCTCCCATGTCTCCTTTCAATTGCCGCTTTTCATGGCAAGAGAGTTATATCTATTTGTTCTCACCCCACTCAACAGCTTGCTTCCCATTTAGTGGCACAGACTGCCTGGCCTCAGGCAAGCTGTCCTGTCTGCTGGGGGACTATCCATCATACAGGAGGGCAGGATTCAAACTGTTTCCGCTTAGCTGTGGGGACAGTGTCTGGAAGAAAAGCACTGAATCATTGTATCTCACCCTACCTCTCCCCAGGCCAAAGTAACTCATTTTAGGCTCCTTGCTCCCTGTCTTCTGACATGTGCTTGTAGAAACTTGCTTTGGTTTATCAGGCTCTTGACACTTTCTACTGCTTGGTGTTTTCAGCCTATTTGTTTTCTAGCTTGTGCTGGTAGAACAAATGGGTTTCGTTCGTCTCCAAGTTTTTAGCCACCTCTCCACCTTTTACAGGTTACATGTTACATGCAAAGATTAAGCAAAATCCTACTTAAAATTAATTTTTATTTGTCTGGACTGTTGGAGTCTAAATATCTTGCTCATCTAGGCTCTATTTGTGAGAGCACTTAGCTGTGCTTCTTCTTTTCTTCTCATGTTGTGGATTTGTTGGCAACCTTCTTGCGGAGTTTTTTCTTTAATGACCTCAAGAGATCCTTGCTGGCTTGTTTTGTGTTTCTTTTTGTACTGACTGCATGTGTTAAAGTTCAGTCTGCAGACTGAGAAATGAGACAAATTGAAGATAAACTGCTAATTTGGTTTGGGTGGCTGAAGATTCCAAACAACTGATTTCTCAACCCAAAATATGGGCAACATGCTCTAAAAGATACGAGAAGTTCAGTTCTCACAGAAATATTCAGTGCTCCCTATGAAAACAGCACAAGAACAATAAAATCCCTCCTGCCAAGGTTTTGTGTAATTTGAACATTTAACCCTTAGGTTTTCTTCCTTGGTGGTCAAGCACCATTTGAATCTCTTTCGTTCTGACCTTGGGTGACAGCCATCTGACCTTGGATTTTGTTTTTAAAAATGTAGTTGCTATATCATGTTACTGTAACGCCTACCTCCAACAAAGAAGGGAAACCAGGTCAAAAGCTGCTTGCTGGCTTAACAAACTGAAATGGAAGGTTATACCTACAAACCAAGGATTAAGATAGCCTGTCAACCACATGTGAGGAAAGGTTTTGCTTAAAAGAACAGTAGCTGAAGCAGACCCTTAAATTATGTGATGTCTCTTTGCTAATAAAATGCCTTGTAAAGATTGAAATGCTGCCTCTATATATTAAAACAAAACAAAACCAACATTAAAAAAAATAAAACATCCCAAAGTTTTGTTTATAAGAAGTTTTCTACTGGCACATATAAAGAAGGGAGAGGCTATGGCATGAAATAGTCCAATTCAGGGAGGGCTCTGCCCTCAAATCTGGGTGTGTATTGGTCTCATTTCCTCACTTATCAACATGGCAAGAATGAAATCAAACAAATGCAGCAGCAAAGTCCATAAGATTTATAAAAAATACATCGCAGCCTAAAAGAAAATGAAGAATTACATACGGCCATTATGTTATAGTCCTGTCCTCCTCAACACAAACAGCATCTGGAGTGGCATGAAAAGTCTTACACAGACAAGAACAGTAATGATGTGTACACTGTTTAATTATTAAGTGATTTGTGTTAATTCTTATTAGCTCCAGTTTAAGATGAAACATAAAGTGTATCATACTGGAAGCATCAGACTATTGCTTTTAAGCATCCATTCTCCCTCCCACTCTCCCACTTTTCTTCTCCTTAAAGTATGTCTCATTTCTGACATCTAAAAATATTTCTGAAGTTTTATCCTGGCTGCTATCCCCATAATGAGTGATATATTTTCTGAAAATAATTCATACTAATGCATGTACTCTAACTATGCCCAGGAATTATTTCTGTGAAAGAAAATGGGACTGGAGAAGATGTACTAGATGAAAGCAATGCATAAATTTTTGCTGTGGTAATGAACATCACATGTTAGGGAGTGGGTTTGCTAGACCTTTGGAAATGTTGCCGTTAAATATGAAGCTATGTTATAGGACAATCTCTTTCCATCAGACAGCTAAGCAGGAAAGCTCTCACTCAAAGGATGCTCTAATGAAAGCCTGAATTCTCAGTTGTGCTCAGGGCCTCTGGCACTTTAACTTCCATTTACCTTCCAGTGTGAACCGGTCTTAGGGGAACTGTGAATCAGACCTAAGCTGTTTATAAGCTGTGAAATAAACAAACATTAGAAGCAAAAATCTGCAGGAGGGTGGTTTACTGAAGAATGTAAAAAATGGAAATCTGAAACACTACTGGCTGTGCTGAGTTAAAATCCTTGGGCTGGCAGGAGGACTGACAGCTAGATTTTATGACTACCTGGAAGCAATCTTATTGCCAAGCTAAAGACATTAGGAGGAGCAGATAGAAATGGTATCTTGAAAGAGATCAGAAATCTTCACAAACTAAGAGAAGAAAGATGATATGAAAGAACTCTAAAGATCATATGAAAGGTTCTGTTAGACCAGGTGTATAGGTAGCAGTGTGTCTGCTGTAGTCAAACATGAAAAGAAATGCTCTTGCACATCTGGATTCCCATAGCAGTCTTCAATGTGAGTTTGGGATGTTAGGTGGCTGCGTCTGGAGTCACTGAGGCCAAGTCTCAAACATTGATCAGTAACAATGGTGTTTCTTGTGATGTGGACATGTGGCCAGTAGAGTGGGATCATATATTTGCATCAGTAATAAATCTTGACATGTCAGTGTGTCATGTCACAGCTGGCCTTAGGCCTGCTTGGACTCCTGACAGAGAGATAAATGATCAAAATCATCACACGTGTCATTGTGAGTATGATTTTAAACAAGACAAAAATACTGTGAAATAGACAACTAAGTAATATTCTAGTTGAACAATTAACTTCTGCAGCAGCAATAAATAATGTTTCCTCAACTAAAAAGCTGTTGTATTTAACAGGCAACAACTATTTTAATTCTTTGTTCTGAAATACAGCAGTTGTGTTACACTCTAGGACTGAAACTTTCATACCCCACATCCCCTGATCTATAAATATCTCTGCCTTTTAAAAGGCAGAAAAAGCAGATCCAGAATGGTGAAATTCAGCTTCACATTAATACTGACCATGGCCAGTGGTCATGGAGTTCTTTTTTTTGCTTTTAATTTGCCCAGAACCTAGGCTTCCTGCTTTCCAAGAAGTGTCTAAACCTGGAAGTCTACTTTCCCTGGAAACAAAGCATTTGCTTCCTTTGTTAATTTACACTTGAAGAAACATGACCACTTATGCCATGTTTGCTAATCACATTTCAAAGAATAATAGAGGTGCTAATTCTGTACAGACACTATTCATTTTTCTCAATCAGTTTTACTGTAGGTATTATTTTAAAATGTTGTTGACTTTTATTTTTATGAAATGAAAATGTTCCTGGGACATCTAAGTACTGTATTATTTTCACTAACTGGAGGACTCCCAGTCCAAACAGAAGATTAGCCAAATACTTTTGCGATAAAAACCCCTGAGAACTATATGGAATTATTCAAACCCAACATTTTTAGGCAGTATTTCTGTGAATATGATTTCTTTTGTTGAATAGAGACAGGAGGGTATTAGGAGATTGTAAATAGGGGCACATACAGATTTTTACTATGAGCAATTGAACAAATATTTGGAAACATACTTGTTTCTTTCCACATTTTCCCATCTGTTAGAGACATGCATATATTTAGACCAATTTTTTAGAAAGCAAATATTAATTTAAAGTTGAATTAAATCATAGAAGCTCTTAAAACATGCTGTACTCTTGCATTTCTTTCTTAAACTTTAAGATATCTTTTTGTAATTATGATTTGCAAAAGGACTATAGTCCATTTATTTCATTGAATATCACAATTCAGTTCAGTTACTAGTAGAAGATAGTGAAATTCATTTCTGAATTATTTTCTCTCTGAGGATCCCATTTTAATAGATCCTCAAGTACAAGCATCCATTTTCTGGGATTGTTAGTGGTTTTAATTGTTTCTTGTCTAACTCAAACTTATTGTGGTACCTTAAAAGCCAAATAAGATGCATTCTTTATTTTGAATTTCAAATTTAAGTATATAATATAGTAAGTATGTTGTCAGAAAGAGTTACAGAGGCCTTTTGATCACAACAGTGACTGTTAATACTATGCCTTTTCTCTCCACATAGCTATAAGTACCTATTTGAAATATCTGAACTGATGTTTACAGACAAACAAATGATAGATTTTGTGGTGAATCTTTCTTTAAAAAATGCACTGGTGCTTATAAATATTTACTCCTTCTACAGTCTATAGAACACTTAATTATCACTGTAAATTTCTCTGTAAATATATTCACATAGGTGATTGATTACAAAATCTCAGGGTGAATTACTGTTCTCATTATGAGTATGCATTTATAGGAAAGTGACTGACCATGTTCAGCATTTCTTATTGTTAAGTATTTGGGTTTTTTTAGTTAGTTTGACTGAGGGTATCAGTTCAAAACTTTATGAACCTGACATCTTCCAGTGTCCTTCCCAGTAGCAGACCATGTCTGTCATAGAGTGCCACGAAGTCTCTGTGTATTAAGTTCTGCATAGTATGTGCTGAACAAATAAAAGTGGGCAACTGAGCAATCTAGATTTTCCCAAGTTAGTGTATTTTGCAAGAATGACAAATTCTACAGTAGCAACTTGCCAGACTTAAAGGCCATGGACAACCTAAAAACAGTAGGCAATCTGGCACTGTCTGCTGATCATAGATCAACAGAAGGTGTTCAGCACAAGATAGATTTCATGACTGGGAAGAGGCCATAGAAGACATGGTACATATCTTCAACTTTATACTCCAAAGTATATACTGCAAATAGGAATCAAGGAAATGCAATGTCAGTGTTATTTTACAATAATACTTGTCAATACATAGCAAAGTTGTTCCCAAAAATGGAAGAACAGAAACAGTGATAGACTGTGCCATAATAACTTTCAAGGGCTTATAACAGCTGAACATTTAGCTGATATCTTCAGCTGCTTCAAGAAAAGTAGTTGTGATAAACAATTATCACTGACAGGGAAGAGGTCTGTCTGCATGGAATAGTTTGCAGAAATCAGCAATATTCTCCCCAGGATTCAACTCTGCAATGTTTGTTTGTTTGTTTGTTTTACACCAAAAAGAAAAAGGTAGATAGATCTGAGAGCAGTGTCAGATCTTGTGCCTAGCAACCAGTGCCATTCTTGGGGATTTCTGAAAGGCCCAAGAAACAGGGCTACACGTGTAACATACACAAGCTGTGGGGTTTTGGAATTCCTTTCTGTCTCTTCCCTAGTACTCTTTCTCTGACACTTTGGACCCCTGTTTCACATTTATCCATCAGCCAGTGACAGTGGATGTTTCACAGAAGGTCCTGTTCCTTGAATTGCCTGGGAGATAAATTCTACTCACTCTGACTGCTGCATTTCTCACCCAGAAAATTCAAAATGCTTTTGGGAAGTGTCAGTGAAAGGTTTTAACCACCCTGCTAAACCCGTGAGTGCTGCTTTTAAAAACTATCCATTATGTGGAGGAGACTTCTCACAATGGCCTGGGAACATAAGACCTGAGCCTGCTTCAGCAGCTGGCTCTCCTTCCTGGCACAGCAGCAGGCTGTCACCGCGCCGCCGGCCAAGCGCAGCTCACAGCCACCTCATTCCTCTGTGCCGGGGCACTCAGGACCCCACTGAAGAAAAACAGGGTTTTACTAGGAAACACTGATTAATCAAAACTGAGCCCTTTCATGGGAAAACATCTTGTTTGACAAACTTCCAAGGAAACGGGGGAAAATTTGCACTGGGAATATCCTTCTTTTCTCTCTGATAACTGATAAGTGGTAGGTGACCAAAGTCCTAAGATTTGCTTCTGCAAGGTCTGGACTAGGACTGCTGGCTAGCCAGCAACACAGAGAGCTGTACTCCTGGGATAAATCTTATTAATTTTGTGACAGTAGTCATTTTAAAAATCAGACTTCAGCCATGGGAAATTACAAAAACTTTGACTTTTCAACATTCAAGTATTTTCAGCAGAATAGGAATTCTAGTTTATGCTTGTCTTTGCTCAGTAGGTAACTAACCTTTTCATACTTCTTAATCTCTGTCAAGGTCCTGTGATACTGTTGTCTCACTTCTCTTTTCCCTTGAGACTAATGATTAAGTAGGGTGTACTAGTGTGTACTAAAAACTAGTGTGTACTAGAGGCATACTTCTCAAACTCTACCTAACTTCTCAAATAATGGTCTCCTATTAAAAGGTGGACTCCACTAATTTATTGGAGTTGACTATCAGTCTATTATCCTTTCAGCTGATTTTTATCCTCAGAATATGTAGTTAAAGGTATACATATGATATTTGATACAAAAACCAACTGCTTCCACCATTCTGTGATCACATACAACCTTGTAAAGAAAAATGAAAGCTAAGCGAAGGACTAGTCAAAGGTATGACTTTAAGTTACACATTATTCTGATATTGTTCATTTTAAGAAAAGACAACTACACATAAATATTTCAGTGGGAAAAAAGTACCTTTTGTTAACATATGTGTTCTAATTTGCAGTACCTAAACAGTAAATTAATATTGAATTGCATTTTTATTGTAAACTAAAAAGAGAATCATAAGAATCTAGTTAATCTAATCACACAACAGCATTTGTTTTTCACTTTCTATTTGCACTTATTTTTCAAATGTAATGCTGCAATTCATGTATCGTGTACTGAAGTGCACTAGAAACAGGAAAAAAAAATAAATCCCAAAGATCGTAATCAAAATGACAAAGCCTGGATTCCTTCTTTCTAGAGAAGGAAACTGCTCATATGTAAGTGAAGCTATTATGGGACATGGATTTTGTTTGGTTTCTCTTCAGTTTGTAGTTGTCATGTATACTAGGTATAAAAACAGGCTTGATGGAGAGCTTTTGTAACATGCTTGTCTGTGGAGAAAATTTACTTGGCATATTTTTTGACGTACCTTTTCTTCCAAGGTGATATATCTGTGAAACTATTCTTGTTTCTTATAGGATATCCTTCAAAAATACACTGACTATGGATAGAACATCACTCTTAAATATTACTTTTGATGCTTGTGTAAACTCCTAAAACATCATTCTTTGCTTTAGATAGGACTCTGTGTCATACTTCTTCTTAGAACTCTTATCTACAGCAGTGTCAGCTCAATACTGTTGTCATGGTTCATGTTATGCTCGTAATGCACTGTGCTTTGCATCCACATTGAAAATAACACCTCCAAAGTATTTTGTGTAGAACTCACTGTAACACTGGTGATGTTCTTAATACTGATCACTAAATTTTTTTATCCTACTGGAAACTACCTTCCTTTGACTTTTATTTAAAAGTAATTTCTTTATTGGAAGCATCAGGGCAATATACCTTAATATTAAGGGGAAGCAGTCATTTTTGATCTCTGACTTCCTTAATTTTTCTGCTTATCTATATGGGATGAATCATTCAGATAAGCCTTTTGAATGATTACAGGTTTGTTTGAGAAATAGCTTTTGTCATATCCCAATTATTAACATGGAACTTGTAGTGGTCTTTGAGTCTGAAAGAAAGCTTAGAAAGCAAGTGGTTAAAATATTTTGAGGAAGTGATACGTGGGCCAATGAAGCTTGGGAGCCACTGAAGTGATGTTTGTTGATATTTGTAAGATACCACATAAAATTTGTGATTTAACTGTTTGCTGGCTGCTTCTGTGTTGGAGGAGTTCCCACCTCCCTCTGATGCCTGTGATGCTGCACAACTTTTCAAATTCATTCTTTTCCTCCAGCACTCCCAGCTATAACTATGCACCAAACATGGATAAGCACTGGATTATGCAGTACACGGGGCCCATGCTGCCAATCCACATGGAGTTTACAAATGTCTTGCAGCGCAAAAGACTTCAGACCCTGATGTCAGTTGACGACTCTATGGAAAGAGTAAGTTCAACAAACCGCTGTAAATACAATCTTATTAGTTGGGAACAAAATTAAATTAATTAGTTCATCCTTTACCTTCACCAACCACATTCTGGGAAAAGCCATTGCACTATGAGGAATTACTCCACTTTTTCCCAGTAGAAATGAATTCTGGCTCTCTGCAACATAATGCCAAGCTCCTGGCTTTCTTCTTTCATTTGCTGGGTCAAAAAACTAGCGGGTTTTTTTTAAAGGGAAAAGTCACTGGGCCTAATATAAAGCCTGCTATAAGAGAAGTACATCACCTGCATGTACACATGGATAGACACAGGTGCACATATGACAACTTCTATTAATTTCACACACTCCCTTCACAGTTCATCCTTCAGTTGAAATCTGGGGACTGGCAAATCACAGCAACTCAGGTGTCAGTCTATGAGTGCTTGCAGAAGTTAGGCAATGCAGTGTACAGCTAATTATCGGTAACATAATACATGAACTATTAGGTGTACTTTGTATGACTTTTTGTTCCAAAATCAAGCACCATGACCAAAGATCTTCCCCTAGAGAGATTTCTTTAAACTTTAATAAAAATTTACAGCTTTTTCTCAAGACCACAACTGTAAGGAATGAGAAAGTTTTAGACTAGCACAGTAAATCAAATCTGAATACCTTTTCCCCTAAAGCTGTAGCAGGCTTTTTTCACAAGCTGTGTTTGAGTACACAACGAATTTTGGACATACTAATGCAACTACAACATTATTACCATATTTTTTCTATTCTAATTTTCTGGAGCTGTTTAATTGTCGCCTCTGTCAAATCTGAAATTGAATTTGTCAGTTGATTTTTTAGCAACACGGTAAAGACAAGAAGTAAAAATGCCAGTCCCCAGAATCTGTGTCAACAACCTCATTGGTGTTGTGTTTGGTCCTGTATATTTAAGGGTTGTAAATTATTTTTATACATGATTATGCACAAAACATGTTTTGCTGCACTTAACTCAGAGTTCTTTCTGTGTTGTGTTGCAGTTACACCAAATGCTTGCAGAGATGGGAGAACTGGATAATACCTACATTATTTACACTGCTGACCATGGGTACCATATTGGGCAGTTCGGACTGGTCAAGGGGAAGTCAATGCCATATGACTTTGATATCCGAGTTCCTTTCTTTATTCGTGGTCCAAGTGTGGAGCCGGGATCAGTGTATGTTATCTTATGTCTCCAACACAGCTGTTGAGCCTAATGTAAAATGTTTCTGAGAGCATGTAATTATCACTCAGTCTAGCTAAATTTCATAAAAGGAACTCTATCATTGCAGAGCAATGCGTCTCATAAAGGGGCAGTTCTTTCACTTTGCATATTATGAATAAGTTATAATGCAGATCAGAAGATTGTGTAATGCATAGTCCTGTAGGATTAGACTTTGGGTTTTGCTTTTAAAAACTATATGCTCGTCTTTACAGCTTACTCTGTGGTTTAGCAGAATGGGTGGCATCGTGTCCTCATTGCCAATGAGATAAGAGCAGTGTGGCTGCTGCACCTCCTTATTTTATTGTGCTTAACTCTTTCTTTGTGATGTCAGTCTGCAATACAGGTCTATCATTCTGAGTTGTAGACTTCAAAGGGGGTTTTCTAAACTTAGCACTTCTGTAGAGCTTTACATCTTTAAAGCCCTGATAAACATTAATTATCTTTTTATTTCCAAGAGAATGTGAAGACTTACACATTGGTCACATGTCAACTGTGACCTTTTCTGTTGATTTGCAGAGTTCCTCAGATAGTTCTGAATATTGATCTTGCTCCAACAATTCTGGATATAGCTGGCCTTGACACACCTCCAGATATGGATGGCAAATCTGTCCTAAAGCTTCTGGATTTGGAGAGACCAGGAAACAGGTGGGTCCCAAGATTTTTTTTTAGCCAGTTCAGAAGCAACCACCTTAGTAAATCAACAACTGAGTGGAAAAAGAGATTCTGTGAAAATGAGCTGTGTCATGGCAATGACCACAGCTTTCCCATTTGAAGAGTCTCTTAAGCGGTACATCTATAAAATTGAATGTATATATAAGTGGAGTGTGGTTTTTTCAAAAATAATTTGTTAACACTTGCAGTGGTATACTTCAGTGCCAGCAGTAAATATTATTATTTTATTTTATTTTCAGGTTTCGAACAAACAAGAAGACCAAAATTTGGCGTGACACATTTCTAGTGGAAAGAGGGTAATTATTAGGAGTGAGAGAGTTTTGGGAGAGCCTGCCTGCTGGGAACACTCTCTTGTACATGTTCCCTTTCTGCTTCCTCCTCTTCCTTTTTTTGATCAGAGAAGTAGTAAATTTTGTAAGCAAACTGACAGGCATGACTTTTTTCCTAGATTTCCCACCACTGCCTTTGCAAGCTACTGCATTCCCAAACCCCTTCCCTTGAAGAAAAATTTGCCGCGGGTAGAAAGCGCGAGTAACTCGGGGTCTTTTGCATCGGTCCCGTTTGCCTAGATAACGCGACGCAGGCCTTATCTAGTCTCCGATCAGAGGCGAGCCGAGCATCAGAACTCCTACAGATCTTGGCTTAGCTCACGCACAGTGGTTTAATTTATGCAGGGAAATAAAGAGACAAGAAAGGGTTCTTTTCCGCTTATCGCCAGCAGGTTTATTCCTGGAACATGGTGCGGAGAAGACGGCCAAAAGGGCGCTCAGGGCGTGTTATAAAACGGAGGCGAGGGGAGGGCAATCGGAAGAGCCAATCACTGCAGATGACCACAATGATTGACAGTGGCGCCGGCCAATGAGTCGGCTGTCTGCAGCCGGCATGGGAACCAATGAGCTGTTCCCCTGGGCGGGGACAGCCCCTGCCGCCCTGGGCCGGGACGGCCCCTGCTGAGTCGGGGCTGTGCCATCCCAGCTGCTGCGCGGCGGGGGAAAGGAACCGGCACTGCACGGGGGTGAAAGGAACCGACTGTCCCAGCCCGGCAGGGCCGGGCCCGGTCGCAAGCCACGCCCAGAGGCACCACAACAAAAATTGAAAGCATGCTTTTCTGGTGGCTCTCCCAGCCCCTTTGCCTAACCTTGTGCTTGTGCCCAGTTTTGTTATTATCTGAATCATTTTCTTACTGAATCTCTGTTTCAAGTCCAGCTGTGCAGAATCCTCTTATCAACTGATTTGTATCTTCCATCACATATTGGAAGCATTCCTCATTTTTGTTCCAGCTAAGGCTCCTCTTTTCACTGATACCACCTTATATCCTCTCACATTGCCAGTCATGAAAATTTTCCCTGCGTAAACATCTTACAGCAATTTCCTTTTGTCACTTTATGACTTTACAGATTATAAAAACCTTGTCTGATGAATTACAAAACAGTGCATGCAAGACACATTGTAATATGTAAGATAAAGCCAAGCTAGTGCTAAGTATGAAAGTCCTGTTTTGTCTTCAGCTGGATTTTTCAGCCAAGCAAATACTGCTTCAAAGAGTTTTGCTTTGTGAAAGAACCTACATTTATATATGAATGGTGCTGAACTGTACCAGTTAGACATATTTTAGCAACACTTATTTCTCTTTGGGCGATTTTCAGCCAATCACCTGAGCCTCTTTTTCACAACATGACCTGCACTGAAGGTCAGTAACAGAAATGTGGGGATTTTTTTCCTGAGAAAACATTAAACCTTCAAGGAGCTTCGCTGTTCATCATCTTTAGAGTTTTGAACAATGTATCTAAAACATTCAACTTTACTTTTTTTATAAGCAAATTTCTACGCAAGAAGGAGGAACCCAACAAAAACACTCAGCAGTCTAATCAACTACCAAAGTATGAGAGAGTAAAAGAATTATGCCAACAAGCAAGATACCAGACAGCCTGTGAACAACCAGGACAGGTAAGCCACGAGTAACTGCAGTCTTCTAGGTGCCACAGGGAAATGTGTATTTTAAACTATGGGACAAAAGAATTAGAAGAATATGGTATTTGGAAGGTAACTAAAAAATCATTTTTGTGAATATCTTCAGAAAAAAAAGAAAAAACAGACACAGATTTCACTAAGCAGAGGTCCAATTTAAGGTGTTGAAAGGCTGGTGTTTAGTTTGCTCTCTCAATACTCAACATTCTCCCGTGCTCAAACATGACATGAAATGACTACTTTTCCTTTGATTCATTTATTGCTAAATGTGTAAGATAGTTCAGTGATAATTATGAACAAGGGAGACAACCTTTTTGAGTACTGAAACCTTGGACTCACTGGGCTAGTTCAGAATTACTGGAGCAAGCTGGTTAGTCCTAAGGTTACATGCAATTTCATTTGCTGTGATGAACAACTGAACAGCACACTTAGTAATCATCATCCTTTACTGTTTATCAAAACACCTTAAATAGAAGGGTCCCCTTGCCCAGAAACACTCCCTGTTTCAGGTTGCTGTGAGGATTCAGCCAGTGATACCCACACCCAAGCACTACTTTTTCTTCTTGTAGCCTCAATTATTTCAGCATAATGCCTGACTCTGATACAAGGGTCTAATTGCCTGCTCATAAAACCAGAATTATTGCACCCTTGACTACTATGCTTACACCTGCAGCTCTGCAGTGCATGTACAGGAAGAGAACTAAATTAAGAAAAGTGATTCTGACTCCAAATGCTCTTCAAATTGTTCTGAATTAATGCTGTAATCCTATGGTAACATATGATGAATTTACTTGGGAGATGTGTAAGTGAGCTATATGCCTTCTCATTGAGATCACCTCCAACCATGCTGGGGCACATGCTGGGGGCCCCAGGCAGTGGCTTGTGCCTGCCTTGCTGTCCTTGTGCTCCGTCCCCATCCCCACACACCTCCCTGGAGAAGTGTGAGGTGATTTCTCCCAGGCAGGCACTTGCGCCTTCCCCTCAGATGTTTGCTCAGACCACTACAGCCAGCCGTAGACCTGGCGCTGAAATCTCGGTAGGCTGTTTGGAACGAGGGTATAAAGCCCTCACTGTGCTCCGCTCCCCCCTGCAGCCACCCGTGGTGCTTCGCCCAGAGCAAGCTCTGCACGGCCAACCCAAGGGCGCTGGGGACAGCTCGCACTCCGAGGGAAATGCTCCACCCCTACCTTTCCCCTTCGTGTTCTGTGCAGTGTAGTGTTACAGCTTAATCACAGATTGGACTGGATTAATGCTTTGGCTGGCACATCCCTGGTCAGGTCCTCTGTCACAGCTGTCACCTCACACATGCTGCTTAAATGCAGCCACTTTTGAAGGGATATACACAATATTGCAGTCTCACCCAAGGGCAAAGTTTTCAGGAGTTCAAGCACTGCCATTGTAAACAGAGATTAAATTTGAAAATCTGAATGTTTTATAAAAACTAAAGGAGATCAGTTAAGTCATTTAGACTGTTAGACGCTAAATGTTTAGTTTTAAAGTAGCAAAATACTTTCTTTACAGTTATTCCTTATATTTATTACCTCTTATGCCAAAATCCAGGTTTGGAATAACTAGTTTTCCACATGTAAATGGAAAAGGTTAAGTGTCCTGACCAGATATCATACCTGAAGCAGTAAGAAACACTGCTTAGAGCCCTGTTCTCAGCCCAGGGTGGTACAGCGTCCCATATTGGTGAATGCAGTTTGATCAGAGGTGAAGGGAGAAGGGCTTGAGTCAGCAAGGAGGTTGCCACAGCAGTAGTGTTTCATAGTGGGTCTCCCACCTACAAATGCTCATTGGGATCTTTTAAGTGCAGAAGATATGTTGGTTCCACAGAGTCCAGCATCCATCCCTCACAGCTTGATGAAGGACAGGGCGGAACCAAGCTCTTTGAGACCAATTTTCAGACCAAGCCATTAGTGTGTATACATTATTTTCTTGAAAAACTGATGAAAGTTGTCATCTAAAAAGTTGTCCCTGATGCTTCTCTCATCCTGAAGGCTTCCTGCAGTAATCCTGAAGTTAAACATGTCTACAGAAACCTCCTGTTAGTCAGAGCATCACGAGGGGTGGTACTGCATCTTCTGGGCTCATTCACCCGTGGCGTACGGACACACTCCTCCCACCCCACTCGCCTTCATGCCAGCCCTGGGAAGCAAGGCCAGTGTATCTCTCAGGGACAGACTACATGTGGTGCTCACAGGGAAGCCAACATAGAGTAGGAAGGCTGTGAATTTAAAGACCAACACTGGAATAACATGAACTTCAGTGAGGCATTGCAATGTGAAATAAGTGTCTGCAGGATTGTTTTCCATGTAGAGAAGTTCTTAAAAAAATAAAAGTTAGTAGGTCAAACAAATTTACTTTAGTCCAGATGTGTTCCAATGTGCACTTCTCAGGCATCATAGTTTAATATGAGATTCCTCCTGCACATTTGCTCTAGTCATTTTGCACCTCTTGGAAAAGTGAAAATATTGCTATGTGTGACTTGACTTTGTTTTACCTTTTGAGATTAGTGTATTTAATTTCAATTACATAGGTGCATATATAGAAAAAAACTTCATTTAAATTATGATGGTTTATAATACTTCCTACATTTACTCTAATCAGTTGCAGTTAACATCAGTTAAATTAAAATTGCTTTCACAGAATGAGTGATTGCTGACAGATTTTTAAATAATGAAATTGCTGGTCTGTGGGAAGCTGCTGCTAAATGTCTGAAACTAAGAATAAGCATTTGGGGAATTTATACACCATTAAAAGCTTGTTCTTAATTTAAATTTACTCTAGTCAATATGTAGTTTATTTGAAATGGAGAACACAAGAAAGCTGAACAAGAAAAAAAATATTTTCCTGTATTAAAACGAGGTGTGATCCTGAGACCTGCTAGTTCCAAAATCTCCTAGGATGTGGTACTCAGGACATTTGCTTCAGCTTATTTTTTCTTTAAAAAAGGAAAAGAGAAGAACATCACATAGTAAACTTTTTAATCAAAATTTTCAAAATTTCAATTTTTTATATGTCCAATATCTATCTGAAAGTAGATATACCTAAAAAATGGGGAAAAAAAGAGAAAATACTAAACATTTGTGTAATATAAATATAAAGTACTTTCACTGTGATTTTTTAAATGTATTTAAATTTTTAGCACCATTGACAGATTGCATCACTTTCACTGTGGATCACTGTCCCTTTGCTGTTTTTTCGTAATCCCTGTTATGGGATGACAGTTTCCTAAAGTTCATCCACCTCCTTGAGAATACCTCAGAAATGAGTTGTGCATGGGATACGTTCACTCCCAAGTTATGTTCCGGCAGTCATTAACGTGGGTCTCCATGCCAAGGAGAGGAGTGCTCCTGCTGAGCTGCATCAGCCATTGCACTGCTAACAGGTCATGGGAAACGAGTGCTCACCTCTCCCTGGTGCCTGTGGGCTGCAGCTGGAGTGCTGCATTTGGGTTGGGATCTCCACAAGCCGCGGGAATTCGGTACACTGGAGCAAGTCCAGTAGAGGACCCCAGAGATGGGGAGGAAATGCTGAGGAGGGGCAGAAGTTTGTTTAGTCAGGAGAACAGAAAGCAAAGAAGGAATCTAATTGTTTCGTTTTACTAACTAATGGTTGATTAGAGAGAAGACAGACCCAGCTACTGCTTGGAGGAGCACAGTGAAATGGCTATCAGTAAAAGAGAAAGTTTAACTAGGCACATGGAAAAAAGTGTTACCATAAGCATGATTAAGAACTGGAACCCAAAGAGTCTATGGAAAGTCCATCCCTTTGGATACTTCCAAAACCTAGTAATATTGCTGCTTTGAGGAAGAGGACGAACTAAATGACCTCCAGATGTTCCTTCCAGTACACGCTCTTAATTTTTTGCTTGCTTGGTACCTGGACCTGAGGATTTCATGTTTCTTCTTCCTCCTCAGCTTCATAACTTGGGAAGTGCTGTTAATTTTATGATCTTGTGAGTGCCCATATCATATTTGGATATAGACCAGATTTGATCTTCTGCCCTGCCCCAGCTGTTGATCTGTACTCACCCAAAGCACAGGCAGTCCCATCACACCAGGCCAGGTTCACTCCCCCAGGAAAGGGAGCAGGAGTGGGTGGGCTTCCTGTTCAGCTTTGGGGCTTGGAGCAGGGTATAAATTTCCTTTGCAGTCCCTCCACATCTCCACATGAGAGAATGCTCAACAAATTATTATGGGAATGGGAGGTTTCCTTCATAGTTTATATGCCAAATTTGTCACCAGTTTACATGGTGTAACTTACTGAGGTCACCTGATTGAGCCCAGTTGGTTTAGCAGTGGATACTGATGGGTTTTAACACTTAAATGGTTTGCAGGGTAATTTTGTATTTCATTGATATGTATTTACTCTCTCAGCTTTACTGTAATAAGATACACAGCACGGAAATATTGATTCATCTGCAGCATTGCTGTCTCTGCTTTTGTTTTAAAATGGGAAACGGTGTCAACTTGCAACTAAAGCTTTGTTAATTTTCCAATAGAGCAGAAATAATAGCACTTAAATGTTTCTCTGGATTAATACAACCTTATCATGACACAAATCTCTTCTCAGCTTTCCACTGGAATAACCTGAGATGAGAATATATGTTAGTTCAGGAGGTTTAGAGACAACCTGCTCTTAAATACTCCAGCAGGTTATTTTTGTTGAACTCATTCCATCTTCTCACCCATAAAATTCTTCTGGATACTTAGCAAATATCAAGTAAAACCATGTTAACCATGTTTTCATTTATACTTTTTCTTTCTCCCTTCCCTTACCTAAATGTGTAATTAAGGAGTTGAGTTAATTCATAAGTATTTATTCTTTTTCTCTCCAGTCTGAGTCATAGGAATTTCCCTGAGGCATAATTTTGACTTCTGGGACCTAACACATTTTCCCAGATCATAGTTACCCTTTTGAGGCCTTGTGACTGATAGGCTGGGTGTCTCCAGTGTACTGCTCAATCCATTATTTATAAACAGTACCAAATCCGAAGCCAAACAAACATTTTTATCCTCTTAGAAAAATTACACAAATCACAACCTTTTTTAAAATTTTCCCATTAGGGTAAAAAAAAGAACCACCCTCCCAAAATGAGGACTGTGTAGCACTGTGTTTAAAGCTTCAGCTCTCAAGTTGGATGACTCAGCAATGAAACCCAGATACAGGTCTGTTTATTTTATGGGCATGCATCTCCTACCATCTGCTTGGCACTACCTGCCAGTTTGTGAACAGCAAAGGTCTGAAACTTGTGAAGATCCATGATCTGCTGTCAGCTCCAATGAGCACTGACAGTGGGCAGAACAGAAGAATGCAGCATGCTGCCTATGTTGGTATGACATGCATGCACATGAACTCACACTGTGCTCCACAGGTATAATGGTATAGCTGCACCTTCTGCCTGCTCTTTTTTCACGCACCTCATCTTTAGAGTTGCATAATATTGTGTTTCCTCCTTAGGAGCTGTATCCCAAAACCACCCTGAGGAAATAATGTTTCTTTTGGAGAAAATGCCCGAAGACTGTGCAGTGAGACTTTAGTCAGATTTTGGTTAGATTAGGTCTCAATGTATTTTACAGTGATCTAAGGTTTTACAGGTAGTCACTGGAGACATGTTGCTGAATCCAAACATCAGCTCTGTGGTAAATGTGCAAGATTCTTCTGGCTCTGATCCAAAGAGCATATTCTGTAGTCTGTACTCCTGTTTCTCACATATTCTTCACCCTTTAAAAACCTAGCACAAGAATTTAATTTTATTTTTCATATTCATATTTAGCACATTGTCGTATCAGCATTCAGTCGAAAGCACGTCTATTTGTCATACTAAAAGAACACTTGCCATCAATCAGCTTACAGATAATATTGTAAAGGAAATTAGAATGGGGCTTATTAGGTGTATTCTGGTTTGGCTCGAGTATCTATGTTCTCATAAAATAAATATCACAGACCGTACATTTGTATAGGTCAGCTTTATGACCAGCTGCTGAGTATGAATAAAAATACATATGCTGGTAGGAGCTGGCCAGAAGTGTCAGAGGGCTGGCCAACCACTGACAGCCAGACCCTGAGCACCCACTAAAACCCAACTAAAATTATGGTATGGCATATAAACATCACTTGTGGATTCTCCAGATTCCAGAACAACCTCCTGATGCTTGCAGGAGTCAAAAGGCATGGGTGATCAACCTGTTTGACCAGAGCATTGATTCAAAGCTGTCTCTTCTTTGCCATCTTCCCACTGATACCATCTTTTCTTAGTGGAGCATCTATCCAAGCTTAACTGGAAGCACGTCTTTGGGACCAGTTATGTGTTTGAAACTAAGTGCAGACTTCAGTGCTTTTATTAACAGCTTTAGCAGCTATTCCTCACTTTAGACCTGCAGAGTCATCCCTCATAGTTGACGGAAACATGCCTGAGACTCAGTTGCTCAAGAATTCGTAGGAATTGCCAGAAATTATGATACCTCTAGTTAAAATACCACTCTGTTTATGAGTTGAAACCAAATATGAAGATAAGTTCCTTTATCTCTAAAAATAATCTTTCAAAGCATGGTATTTCATATTTCAGCCTAAATAGTTCACATTTCAGCCTAAATATTTAAGTTTTTATTAAACATAGAGCAGGTCTTCCCAGATTTGACAATTCTTTAAAGTCAAGCAATTCTTATTTGTAAGTATCAGCTCTATTCTGGATAGAATCCAGAGATATTCCAGGAAGATCACTGGATTCACTGGTTTCATCTCTTTCAATGCACAACTGTGTGCATCATTTTCACTGTCATCTTAGCGGTGTTCTCTAACAGAAAGACTTTTTGGTAGAATGGCACATTTTTTAACAAAGCAAATTTTTTAAACCTTTTATAAAGTAATTGTATGTACCAAAAATGTTTGGACAGAAAACATAGTTTACGCAAGAATTATTTTTAACACTTTCTGTAGTACTCCTTTGAGGTTCTTTTTTTGCAGAGATTCAATATTAAAGTATCCAGTGAAATAGAGTGTAAACTAAGTCCTCTGCAAGTTAGATGTATATGACACAATAGTAACAGATTATTATTGGTATTGCTATTTATAACTAAAGGATTAAATTTATCCTTTTCATTGGCTCCTATTTGTTTGCACCTGAGAGTGGATGTTTATTGGGTAACAACAAAAGACTGTTGATGCTGAGTTGTAACTACAGGCAAATTAATAGATTTGGTAGAGAATGCTATGGAGACGAAATATTTGCTGTCTTGACCTAGGTGCCTATGTTTCTAGAGCTGACAAAGCAGTTCATACATTTTTTATAACTAGAGAACTGCTATAACTGTGACACTTAAAATCAATCTTGTCTATACAGTGAGAATGCAAAATTGTGTACTCTGTAAAATTCCTAGACAATTTTCCCTTTATTTCTTTTCATAAACATGTGAAGTAGCTCAAAATTGCCAATTTTTACATAGTTATTTCTATTATACAGTGATTAATTCCTTAATTCCTTTTTTCCTCCTGTTCTGTCCATGTGCATATATCGGAATGTATTTCTGCAGTCTGTAATACATTTCTGCCTATATTACATCAGTTCTTACAGGACAAACTGCTTCCCTATCTGTTGAACCACTGACCATTGCATTTTTCAGGAACACTTCTTGGGGGGTAAGGCTGTATATAAATACCCATCTTTGAATATATCCATGTCATCAGACTCTGGAGCATGACTTAATAGAAAGTAGTTCAGTTATGAGAGAGCAGTACAAAAAATTGGGATCTGCCATTACAGGCAGTATCAACTCAGTTCTAAAATGGAGGAGGAGATTTTTTTTCCCACAAAAGTGCAGCAATTCCAAATTCCCTGAGTGAAACTGGCAAACCATCTCTGTTAAACAGCTGCACCCATGTGCAATGTTCAGGTACTGCAGAGATGAAACAACACAGATTGGTATTTCCAGGGGCATTTAGGTGCCTTGGTCAGGACCAGGGTTCAGGACTGCTCTGTGCAAATGCATAGAGGACATGACCTTAGCCAGCAAACATTTCTCAGTATTCAGGTCCAGTTCAGTACAAATGAACTGCTGCTACGCTGTACTGTTTACCATAGACAGCTAATTACAGGGTACTTTTCAATGTTGTGTGACATGGCCTCTTTTAATGGCCCAGAGAAATCAAAAGCAAGACAGTTGTGATTGCAGTAGCACAGCCCCTGAACCAGACTCCTTTTCCAACATTATCACATCAAGTCCCCTGGAACTCACCCAGATCTGGTTCCTGCTAATAGAGGAAAACAGTACACACACACACTCAGCCCATGATGGTATTTCCATCTAAATGGTTTTCAAATTTAGAGCATACCTTTCCAAACAGGAAAAAAGGGAAATGAGATCTTGAGGACATGTTTAAATTCATGAAGTCTTCATTTTTCAGGCCTTATCTTAACATTCCCTAGGCTGAGCAATAACACTCAGAGTCATATATTACAAAAATGAAAAAGCACCTGTAAAAATATTGCTGCTATGTTATATTTCCGGTTGCATGTTTTTCAGGGTTTCAAAACTTTGTGATAAAATCTGACAAAGTATTTAACACTGACATGTCTACTGCAAATACTACATGTTTACATTTCATAGAAACCCTTAGCTTGCCTACTGTTGGGACACTTTTCATGAATTGTCTAATTCATTTCCCCTCTATATAAGGAGACACCAACTGTCTTAAAGCTGTCACAGTGTATTAACTACACAAAGTTGATTTGAAGTCCTGCCTAAGTAGCTTTTTGCAGTGGAGCACATCACAATGATTCATTCTGAATTTATAGTCTTATGCCTTAATTATAATCAGGAATGAAATAAGCTTAATTTTAGGGCTGTGGCACAACTGATTAACACCAGGAAATTGAGACCCCAGATAGTTATGAAGTCAATTGGTGTTGTCTTCCTTACGTATCTCTAAGTCATAACTGGAGCCATGCCAGTAGCAAGGCAAAGCCACCAAGTACAAACAATCCCTTTTAACCAGCCCATGTTCTCCCATTTGTCTTTGAAATGTGTTTATAAGGGCAAAGTTCTACCCCCAGAGGAAAATGCCTTATGCCAGTGCCATTATCCAGGGAACAGTTTCTGCTGCAGTACTGTTGCAGTGCTTGCCTCCACACTGAGGAACAGGCACAGGTACTTTTGTGTTTAAACTCCAGGTTTGGCAGAGATTAAAGCAGTTCAGCTTCTGAAGGATAGGATAGGATAGGATAGGATAGGATAGGATAGGATAGGATAGGATAGGATAGGATAGGATAGGATAGGATAGGATAGGATAGGATAGGATAGGATAGGATAGGATAGGATAGGATAGGATAGGATAGGATAGGATAGGATAGGATAGGATAGGATAGGATAGGATAGGATAGGATAGGATAGGATAGGATAGGATAGGATAGGATAGGATAGGATAGGATAGGATAGGATAGGATAGGATAGGATAGGATAGGATAGGATAGGATAGGATAGGATAGGATAGGATAGGATAGGATAGGATAGGATAGGATAGGATAGGATAGGATAGGATAGGATAGGATAGGATAGGATAGGATAGGATAGGATAGGATAGGATAGGATAGGATAGGATAGGATAGGATAGGATAGGATAGGATAGGATAGGATAGGATAGGATAGGATAGGATAGGATAGGATAGGATAGGATAGGATAGGATAGGATAGGATAGGATAGGATAGGATAGGATAGGATAGGATAGGATAGGATAGGATAGGATAGGATAGGATAGGATAGGATAGGATAGGATAGGATAGGATAGGATAGGATAGGATAGGATAGGATAGGATAGGATAGGATAGGATAGGATAGGATAGGATAGGACAGGACAGGACAGGACAGAACAGATACAGTGGTTTAACCCCAGCCTGCAGCCAAGCCCCACACAGCCACTTACTCACTCACCCACCCACCAGCAGGGTCAGGAAGAGAAGTGGATGGATAAAAGCTGGAAAGATCATGGTTTGAGATAAAAACAGATTAATAGGGAAAGCAAAAGCAAAAGCAAAGCAAGAGGGAGTTCATTGACCCCTTCCCAGGGGTGGGCAGATGTTCAGCCATCTCTGGGAGAGCAGGGCTCCATCACATATAACAAGTGACTCAGGAAGACAAACACCATCACTTCAAATGTTCCCTTCTTCCTCCTTCTTCCTCGATTTTATATACTGAGTATGATGCCATATGCTCTGGAATACCCCTTTAGCCAGTTGGGGTTACCTGCCCCAGCTGTATCTCCTCCCAACCTCCCAGGCACCTCCAGCCTCCTCACCAGCATGGCAGTATGAAAAGCAGAAAAGGCCTTGGCTCTGTGTAAACCCTGCTCAGTATAACATCCCTATATGATCAACCCTCTGTTCAGCACAAATCCGAAATGCAGCCACTGTACCAGCCACTGTGAAGGAAATTAACTCCATACCAGCCCAACCTAGCATGATAGGATAGGATAGAAGTATTTCTGTTGAAAAGGACCTACAATGATCATTGAGTCCAACTGCCTGACCACTTCCATGGCATATTGTTAGTGATACTGCCCAAATGTCTCCTGAACATTGCCTCTACAGGTGTTTGACCAGCTCGTGGTAAAGAAATGCTTCCTAATGTCTGGTCTGAACCCTTCCTGGCACAGTTTTGAACCATTCCCACATGTCCAATCACTGGATCCACACTCCCCTCTCTGCTTCTCCTCCTCAAGGAGCTATGAAGAGCAATGAGGTTGCCCCTCAGCCTCTTTTTTTCAAACTGGACAAACCCAAAGCCCTTAGCTACTCAGTCCTCTTACACCTTAACCTCTCCTAAGCTGATCTGCAATTTGCTGCTGGGGCAGGCAAGACGCTGGGGAGAGCTGGCAAATCCTGCTTGGCTCAGGGTGGCTGCAAACCAGCAAAAGTCCTCCCAGTGGGGTAAGTTCCACCACTTTCAGGTGTGGGGTTTCAGGACTCCACTGGTGTGGAAGCATTAAAGATCCTCTTTCACCTTTGCTTCCCCTCTGAACCTAAGTTGAGGAGGAATGTAAACTGAAGGTGGGGAGTTGAGGTGAGAGGGAAATAGTTGCTGGAGGGTAGGTGATGAAATGAGATGAAAGAAGGAAACGATGAGTCAATGACAGGGAAAAAGGCTGACACAGATTAAGTTTCACAACATGGCTGAAACCATAGAATAGCTTGTTGCAGTCAAATATCAGGCTCCTGCTTTTTCTCTACTATTAGTTTATGTTTTTTCATTCTGAGTTAGTCCTCTTCTCTCCTACCAAGGTGAGAACAAATCGGTGCAGGGGTCCCTAAATCAGCATGCAGCCAGAAGCAAGGACTATCCGATATTCCTATGGCAACAGTGAATTGTTAGATTGGCTTAGGTGTCTTGTGAAATATCACCCTAAGAAAGAAGATAAATACGGGGAAAATAAGGAAACACATAAAAATTAAAATTTAATGAAGACATATTTAGTTTGTGTATATGCTAATGGATTTTTTTAATTGATAGAGAAATGGGGATCCAGAAACCAAAACTAATAGTCCTGGATTTTAATTAATAGTTTGGCATTCATAGAGGGAAGGAAGGTAGAAAGCAGGAGAAGGGAAGGGACAGTGCATTCAGTCAGAATCTTCTTTTATGGGCATTAATGCATTTTATAGATCTAAATATGAGCAGAAGGACCATTACGACTAACTGCATAATGCATGCTCAGTGCCTGATTACGCTGGCATGGGCAGGGATTCAGGAAAGTTAGACTGAAAGTTCCATCTTAGAACTGTAAAGCATCTTTATAATAACACTTTTTAATGTAAAATTAAAAAAAAAAGAGGAAATGAATCATATTTAATCCCAGTTTTAAATAGAAAACTATTATTGTACTAGACACAGAGAGTCTTGTGTAAGTGTTAGTCATAATACTGTTTAAAATTATCTAAATGGTTATTGAAGCCACTCCTAGAACCTCTTGCTATAATTAATGCTACACAAAGAGAATACTTATTCTACTTTAAAATGGTGCTTTCGAGACTCATTAAAAACTAGTGCCATATGTTTATAACTGTAACACGTACCCAATAAACACAGGAAATACAGTGGTGCAGTTGGCTCTTGTCCTGTAACAAACATCTCTTGCTGTGGTAGGAGGAGTGCACATGCTATTGCAGAATATAATCTGCAAAGCTCTACACCTCTCAGACACCTTTACTTGTAGAAAGTCACGTTGTCACTTGTAGATGTACATTTACACTGTAAGTCCGGGCACAAGTGCAATTGCTCTGCCAGCCATCAGACTTGGTCAAATTAATGTCCTTTACACATGGCTTACTGCTCTGAAGTCAGAGTCATGCCAATCCACAGGGAAATCTCAGCATGGAATCCATCTTTAACTTAGCCCATGTGTTAGAGAGTGCTCTCCTGGTGTTGTGGTTCTGACCCACATCAGCTCATCCCTCAGGTTATCAGGTCAGCAAATCTACCTGAGGCTTAGTTTTCTTTCTCCATTCTTCGGTCAGCATGACAGCATCCTCAAAACAGTCCAGATCAGCCATTAGTTAATGGAACTTAACAAAATGTTTATGCTCTGATATTAGTGTACATTTCAAAAATTAAGTTGGAGACTCCATTAAGACTGGCATCCATCTGTCTTGTTATTATTAATGAGGCAAGAGAAAGCTACTTAGGCTATTCAGTCATGGGAACCAAAAAAAGGACACATTGCAGAGAAATTTTACTGAAACTGCAGCTGAAAGGTTCCAGTTATCAATACATCGAGTTTTGTTCCTTACAATATCCAGCCAAACTTAATTGCTTTGCATGCAAACTCTGGTCTTAGTGGCTTAAGATGAAAAAATGAACAAACTCACTGAGTAATAATCATTTATGTTTGTATTAAAATTATAAACAAACAGCACTATTTCTTGTTCTCCCTGTTGTTATTCAGAGTACTACAGACTTAAAATCTTCACAGACTTCTTAGTTTATGTAGTGAATTGTGAGTTGCATGTGTGGCAAGCTTTGGGCATAGGCAAAGGAGCTCTGATCTCTTATCACCTGCCCAAATTTTTTTTAATGACGTTTAGGTTTTTTAAGACAGTGTGACGTGGAAAGGAAATTACAGTCTCAGTTGCTTTTTAATTTGAAGTGTGAAGGCAATAGGATCCACTGGAAAAATCCACCTGGAATCTTCCATCTGGTTCAGTGATGTTCAGGGATCAGACAGATATTGTGCAGACAAGCTGGAAAAAACCCTCTGTTTCCTCTCATTCTCCCACACTTGCTCTGATATTCAGCACACATACAGTGCTTTTTACAGGTACTTCTTCCAGACCTTTTCCTCCCAAGTCTCATACAAATATCAAAATTTGTCAATGCAAAGGAGTTTATCCAAGATAATTTCTTGTTTACTGTCCCTAAGGTTCTTCCCCTTGCTTGCACCTGCTAGCTATAGGGAATGGTTTATTTATTTTTCAGTAGATTACATCTGCAATTTGTCCTTTTCTTTCCAAAGAACTCTGCAACTGAGCCAGTTTTTCTTTGTCTGTTTGTTGTTTCTGGGGTTTTTTTCCCCTGAATCATGCTAGTAATTCCAAGTCACAGAACAAAGGAAAAAAAAAGAGTTGGTGAAAACTGCCCTGCTAGCAATCCTGGACTCAGTAAATTAATACTTTTTACTTGCTATTTTCAGGAATGTGTTTAGTCTAGATACACTCGATTTATATATATATATATTTTTTTTTTTT
>VZRZ01003292.1:808619-901865 GCA_013398175.1 Climacteris rufus
TATATATATATATATATATTCAACTGTGAATGTTTCTTCTGCTTTAGAATACAAACCCCGATTTGTTCACACTCGCCAAACCCGGTCCTTGTCTGTGGAATTTGAAGGTGAAATATATGACATAAATCTGGAAGAAGAAGAACTGCAGGTGTTAAAGACCAGAAGTATCACCAAGCGTCACAATGCTGAAAATCAGGAAGAAACAGAGCAAACTGCTCGTGCTGCCAGTGACACAATGGTTGCTGATGGCACTGATACCATAGGTCAACCCAGCTCTGTCAGAGTGACACACAAGTATGATGGCTTTTCTGATATTTTGGGGTTTTTTTTCCTTAAAACAAAATCTGGATTTTCTAATTGTATTCTCTCTCTCTTCATACAACATTTAGGAACTTGAGACTGTCATCATAGATTTTAGATAAACTTGAGTTGTATATTTTAGGAAGTGGAATTATTTATGTTTAGTATGTGTATTTTAAATGAAGGCCTCTAGTTTAGGTTTTATTTCTGAGGAGGAGTAGGCATCTCCAGAGAGAAATTCATCCCTCATATCAAAATATGCATCTTAAGATGGATTAATCACCCCGTTCAGCTGATGCTCCTGCTGTTCATTATAAAGTCTAGACTATCATCCTAGCGCAGAGGCCTAAATTTGAGATGACTGAAAACTCTACATGAGGACAGATAAGATCAGTTACATCACGTTTCTTAGTGCTCAGTTGTTTGCAGCCATTAGCATCAGCTAAGACACATTAGACCTGTTTATTCAAGATCAGGGAGCTGGTGGTGTTCAGCCTGGAGAAGTCTCAGGGGAGACATTATAGGACCTTCCACTATCTAAAAGGGGCTTATAAAAAAGAGGGAAAGTGACATTTTTGAGGGAAAAATGATAGGCCAATGGAGAAGAGTTTTAAACTAAAAGAGGACAGACTTAGATTAGATGTTGTGAAGAAATTCTTTACTCAGAGGGTAGCAGGGCACCAGAAAAGTTTATTCAGAGAAGTTGTGGATACCCCATCCCTGGAACTGTTCAAGGCCAGGCTGAATGTGGCCCTGAGCAACCTTGTCTAGTGGGTGGCATCCTGTCCCATGTCAGGGGATTTGGAACTAAGTGATCTTTAAGGTCTCTTCCAACCGAAACCATTCTGTAATTCTTTGAGCCTGAAGAAACCTGCAATAGTTTTCCCATCCTGTAAGATGCTTAGATTTCAATTTTTAGCCCTACGCTAAATCTGAATGAAAAAAACAAACATCTTTAAATAATTTTAAGTTTTAAAAAGTTAATATGGTTTATTTGAAGAGCGAGGAAGATGCAAGCAACAAAAATCTCTGTTTAGTCCCTTTTACTATATTTAAAACACGTATAACATTTCTCTCTTTCCTTCTATTTTTTTTAAGGGAAACATAAAAGTTACTTTTGAATAGTAAGAATTATCATTTTTATGGTGATAATTTACTATTGTGAAATTAATAAAGCTTTAAATAATTTTCCAGAAAAGTCATTATTTCTCCAGAAAGTGTTTTGACCTTTACAGAATACATTATTGCTTTCAGAATTCTTTGAGTGAATTAAAAAACAGATTGAGATAACATGGAAAGAGATAAGCATCTACACCTTTTTTTCTGTTATTCTTCCCAAAAATTAAAAAAGGGTTCTGATGAAGCAGGACCCAAGAAAGGTTCTGCCTATAAAATTGGAAGATTTCTTTAATTAAGGAGTTTCTGGTTGTCAGCATGGCAACTTTGAAAGCCCAGCCTGTAGTCTGCTGGATTTTCTATCTCAGTCCACTTCTTGGGTCTTTCTTGTGCTTTTTTGCCTCTTGGTAGAGCTGTTTTCTCAAACACTCTTGTGAATGTTTTTGTCATTGCACCATTTTTTAACTTGAGTTCTGTGTTGGCTTTTTGTTTAACCACCTCTTTGAACTCCCTCCTCTGAGTTTGGTTTTTGCTGGTCTTTATCGATAATATTGATCTTCAGCTCACTGACTGTATATTCTCTTCTTGAGTGTTTTGCATGCTGGGAAGATGAGCCACATTCCTGTGGCAAGAAAAAAATATTTCTCAGCAGCTGGTGGCTAAATGAACAATGGTTAGATTAACAAGAGGCTTTAAATTATGAACAGATTTTTACTTCAGTTACCATCTCATTTCTGATTGATTAAGAATGCATTGTA
This sequence comes from Climacteris rufus, assembly GCA_013398175.1. NCBI lineage: Eukaryota > Metazoa > Chordata > Aves > Passeriformes > Climacteridae > Climacteris > Climacteris rufus. Next base: position 810,794 of record VZRZ01003292.1, read on the forward strand.
TTTTTTGCTTAGCAGGCACAGAGCATCTGTCATGGATGATGATTTTTTTCCCAGAGAAAACAAATCAAAGTAATTGTTATTATTAAGTCAACATTGGAAGACCTTGTAGAGTTTATTTCTTTTTTAACAGAGTATATAAAATAATTGATTAGGAATGCTGGAAGAAAGAGAAAAAATGGGTGGGTGATTGGGAAATCACTGACCTTCTTTTTCCTGTTTCTTAAACTCACATCTACAGATGTTTCATTCTTCCAAATGACACTATTCACTGTGAGAGGGAGCTGTACCAATCTGCCAGAGCCTGGAAGGACCACAAGGCTTACATTGATAAGGAGGTAAGAGGTATTTTAAAATCTGAGTGAAGTCTACTGCTACCTTTTCAAAGAATAATTCTGACTCGGAAATATTCTCTGCAGATTGAAGCTCTCCAAGACAAAATTAAGAATTTGAGGGAAGTTAGAGGGCACCTAAAAAGAAGAAAACCAGATGAATGTGATTGTAGTAAGCAGAGGTAAGAAAGATGGTGTTAAATACTGAAAGCTACACTGGTTTTTAAGGCTTACACATTGTCCAGGGCTTTTTGAGATGGAAAATAGAGAATTTAAGCTTTATTGATATTTATAACCACTGTAGGCCCCTACTTTAGTTAGATATGTTTTATCAGTAGAAGCTACTGCGAATCACAAGAAGATCAATTTTAACATTTTAAGATTAAATATTTTTGTATGCTACTAACATGTTGGAATGCAGCTTTAGTTTTCCTACAACCTAGCATAGGATCATACAAGTGTAACTTTCTTAAATTAAGTGAAGCTTTTAAATCATTCTGTATAGTTGCTTAAGAAAATGTCAAAGATAGTATGTTTCTGTTTTGGTTTTGTGTTGGAAATAGTTTCATGACTTAATAATTCCTAATAAATTTCCCTGTAGCTATTATAACAAAGAGAGAGGGGTAAAGGCCCAAGAGAAACTCAAGAGCCATCTTCATCCCTTCAAGTAAGATTGTTACTATCCTCTCATTCTCAGTGTTGGTTTTTTGGTGACTGGAGAAATATAGTTTTGGGGATTTGGTGTTTTTTGGTTTGGGTTTTGTTGGGTTTTTTGTAGAGAGAGGAAGGGAGGAGGTGAGGGAAAGAAAAGGTCACACGTAGCAAGCTATCACAAGAAACACTCAATAGTTTTGGACCGACTTGTGAAAGTTTATGGATATTTCTTAAACCTATTGATAGAAAAGGATGAAAATGGTACTATCCAAAACTGATCAATGTTTTTTATAAAGATCCAGTTAAGCCTAAATGCAGCAGTGCATCACTTCGCATGCTTTCTGAGGGGAACACCTTATCATAACAGCTGGGGTGGAAGCTGAGCAAGAAGAAGGTCACGTTCTCATCCTCCCACCTTTAAAAAAGCCAGAAAGATGTAAAAACTGCTAGTGCTGTTGTTAACCAAAGAGAGACTGTTCTTAATCAGCTGTGCCCAACTTCCTCTCTGCACAGAGAAGCAGCCCAGGAAGTGGATGGCAAACTGCAGCTGTTCAAAGAGAACCGGAGAAGGAAGAAGGAACGAAAGGAGAAAAAGCGCCAGAAGAAAGGGGATGAGTGCAGCCTTCCTGGACTGACATGTTTCACTCATGACAACAACCACTGGCAAACAGCACCATTCTGGAACTGTAAGTCTTATATCCACATGAAGATGTGATCTAAATAATCCTCTGCTGTATTATAGTTTTTCCACTTCATGCAATCAGAGCATTATTTTGACCTTTAATGCTCTCACAACCTTCAGCACATAAAATATCTAATTTTAACATTTTTATTACAAAGTATATAATAAACAGCTTATGAAGAAAATGCAGATACTATCCCTTATGAATTCTTCGCATTGCTCCTATTTTTTATATGATAAAATAATTTCAAAATCACAACTGCTTGGCATTCAATTGGTATATATGAGCAAAATATTAGAGGGAAAAGACACTATAAGTTTCTTTATACTTCAGGGTATATAGATGACTATCCTATTGAGGCATAATTCAGCATTTCTCAGTATTCTGCATTAACAAAAAGATACCTTTCTGATCTTTGATGGTGGAGAAAGAAAAATAATTGAAAATTTTATTTTAAAAAACTTCAAGATCAGGTGATGATTAAGTTACAACATATTTGACTCTGAGCTGAAAATTTGATAAGAACAACTTTTCATTTCGAGAAATTGTCTCCTAGTGATAATCTGTTCTGATTGCACTAGGACTTCTGCTAATATGTATTTTACATTTTAAAATGTTCATAAAGTAATGCATGATTTTTGTTTTAAAGACAACAATTATATCAGCTAATTACTTTTTAACTGTGGAGTAACAAAAAACTGTGAAAAAGTTCTCATACTGCTGTGCGTTCTGGCAATACTCCAGCAACAGTTATGGAGTAAAAAAAAAAAATGTCCTTTTGACACATAATTTAAAGAAGAGCTAGTATATTATAATACCATTATTACTTCTATGATGTTTGTTCAAAACATTGATACTGTTAACTAGCTAGTCACAGTACTCAAATCTAAATAAATCTAAATAAACATCTAAGGCAATGCTAATATTTTATTATTTGAATTAAAGGTAGTAGTAGAAAAAACAAGCATATTATTTTCACTGAAAACTAATAACTTGTTTCTTTAATTACAGTGGGATCTTTCTGTGCTTGCACAAGCTCGAATAACAACACTTACTGGTGTTTGCGAACAGTTAATGACACCCACAATTTTCTCTTCTGTGAGTTTGCAACTGGCTTCTTGGAATATTTTGACATGAACACTGATCCCTATCAGGTAAACCCTTTTCTCTGTTACAAAATATTGTTCACTGGAGTTCTTCAGGGTTTTTTATTTTCTTTCTGTTAACAAGTATCATTTCTCTTCATTCCTCTCTTTCTCAGCTGACCAATACAGTTCACACAGTGGAAAGAGGCATTTTGAATCAATTACACATCCAGCTGATGGAACTGCGAAGTTGTCAAGGTTACAAGCAGTGCAATCCGAGGCCGAAGGGACTTGAAACAGGTACAAGAGAAATAGCAGTGTTTATTTTCATTCTATTCATATTTTTTTCATCTGCTTAAGTACTAATTGTATCCATGAAGTGTCGGTCTCCTAAGTGTTGCTCTGAGTGGTTTAGAATGATCCATGTACACCAGGCTGCACATCCGCGTGACCAGGAAGCTTCTTTGCAAGTTTGCACAGGTTATTCTTGGCAGATATTGAGGGCAAAAGCCAGCATTTGACAGAAATGCTGCAGAAGGGATATCATGTTACTGGAGCTAATCAATAACAACCTCATGCAGGTCTTCACAGCCATAACTCTTTTCTCTGTTGCAGGGTTTATTTGGTTAGTTTTTGCCTCCCAGTATCAGGTGAGGTGTTAAATCCTGTGTTTATTCCAACTGCTGTCTACCTATGTGAACAACTTTGGTTCTACACCACAACTGAGACTTAACATTGCAAACTTCTAATCAGCAGTAGTCTCCTTCATTTTTTGAAGAAAGAAATATTTCTTTACAAGAGTGTCTGAGCACAAAAATAGCTGGTATTTTTGTTTCATATCCCTGGAATTCGTGTGCTTAACTTTGGTTGACTGAACATTGTGATTTCTTTTTTTACAGGAATATTCTGTTCTACACAATTTGTGGTGTAGCATTGTTGTATCTCTTTCTGCATCTATAAATGTTTCTCTTTTTTACAATATGTAGTTGTTTGGGGGGTTATTATTTTTGAAAACCTATGGATTTTCAGTTCTTTTATGTAAAACTTCCAGGAAATCTTTGTTGGACTACAGCTCTGTCTTTATTTAACACAGTACATTTCTTTTTAGGAATTAGATGCTGTGCATGGAAAACTACATTGTGAATGGTTTTACAAGTTCTAAACACTAACAAAAGTTACTCTTGTATTTTCCTATATCAGGAAATAAAGATGGAGGAAGCTATGATCCACACAGGTATCCACACTTTTTTATTCTTCTCAGCAGCTTCTTTCCAAATAATTGCATGACTCCAGTCCATTTCAACTAATGTCTATATCCTGCCATGTTGCACACAGCATAGCTTTTGATGCATGCATTTTCTAACTACTCTACACTGAACTTGGCCATTGTTTTTTTAGATCTACCATTCTGCATTTAACGTAGCTCATTGTCATAGCAAGACTTCATACAGCTCATATTTCATATCTGTATTTCTTAGATGTATACCCAAGGAAAATTACACAGAAAGAATCACCTCTTTTGGGTTGCTCTCCTGTTATCTGGTTGATTTTGGATGGGTTGGAAGTGTTTTTCTGGTTTTATTTAGTAAATTTTCACAGCTGCTCTTTAAACGTAAACCAAATTGCTTTAAAAGCTTTCTGAGGTACAAAGAACCTAATCAAACCTATGGAAGCAAAGTAAAATCTTACTGGCTTTAGGAATTGCTGGCAAATGCCGCTTTAAGCAAAAGCATTGCTCAATTTGAGCAGCCTGTGCTCAGAAGCCAGCAGGAGATTGTTCAATGTAAGTATTGCAGAAAGATGAGGCTCCTTTGGGCTGGGACCAGATCACACAAGCATGAAATGAAATTTCTTTAAAAGGTTGTATTATTTGAACTGAGGAAAGACACCAGGTGAGGTTTTTTATACCTAACGCTTGAACCTGAGAAATACATGATAGACAGCTCTTTGAAAGTCTATTTCTTCTGTTTAAAGGTATAGTTATTGTACCTACATATTTATCATGCAGAGCTCTGTGTCTCCTGGTGGAGAAACCAGTCAAACATAAAGCAAAAACCTGAAGAGACTGAAAAAATCACAGGTCTTAACAGTACTGCACTTGCTGTTCATTGAGCGGTACTTGTCCTCAGGGTGGAAAAGAGATTAACATCTGTGGAGTGTCATATTTAGACTTGACTCCTTTTCACAGTTTATCAGTTTTATACATTTTCAGCTCTAAGCACTTTGGAGGAGTAGCTCCTGATACACACTGCTTACTTGAGAAGTAAACTGGGTCCAAGTCTACATAAAACCTTTCTCGCAGCGTCTTCTGAAAAGAACCTTGTCATTAGTTTCCAGCAGGCAGAGAACAATTAAGCTAATGTATTTCAATATATAAATCTCCAATTTAAGCACCTGCATTGTCCTTTGCAGCCAATTTTGTATTTTCTCACCTGAATAGTTTTGGGATCTAGGAAGATGATAAGCTTTCATTTGGTTTATATCCCACTGTTTGCATTGCTCATTACAGCCTGGTGGGAAATGGTTACTACAATGATAGAAAGTAATTATGCTTTTAAGTCTTTCATTAGAAAATGTCCTTTTAAGCATTCCTCATTTTAACTACATATCTAGCAGAAATGGCTTTTTTGAATTGCAGGGTTGCATGAAACAGTAGACCACACAGCATTAATCTTTGAATTATATCTTCCTACATTGTTCAGTAACAAAAACATTTTAACTTCTGATACCAACAGAACATACAATAATGTTGCTACTGTGATAAATAGCAGGTATAGTATAACAGAAGTGATATTGCTCTGTGCCATTAAATTCCAGACACCCAGATTCTCAATATACACAGATGCCGGGGTTCAACATTTTTGTTTAAGTCCCATTTTGGTGGAATATGTTTTTCTTTTCTTAAACAAACAAACAAACAAATTAACAAACCCCATTTATCAGGAATCATTAAAATGATCTATTAGAGGATCCTTTTCTTGATACCTGCAGAGAAACAGATGGAATAACAACAGAAAGTCGTCTGCACTGCCCCTTAGGCTTCCTTCAGATCATGTTGTTTATTCAATCAGACCTGTTTCCAATTCAAAATGCCCTGAACTAGTAAAGCACTGCCGGTGTTGCAAGTAAAACACTGGCGCTACAGGCCCGTGTGGAAATAGCCAGTATAATTCTGCTGGCTTAACACAATGGGAGAGAGCTTCAGCAGAGAACTAGTGCCACCTCTGTCCTTTGATGGACAGCATGTGGCTCCACAGACATGGTTGATAACAGAACATGTGAACTGCACATTCCTCTCTCCTGTCCTACTTGTCTGAAGTTTTTCAAAGCCACCAAGGGTATGATTGTAGCTACTTGTCTTTAGTCTCAGTGGAGACATACTGAAATCTCTTACTAGTTTTGAGGTAACACAGCCACAGATTGCATCATAGCGGACTCCAGGGTATGATAAATGGAAAGTAAAGCTTAACAGAAGCTTGATTTAAAAACAAACAAACAAACACACAAACAAATAAAATGAGTATGTTTTGCTTTGAACAGCTGGCAACAATTTACTCTCTTTTGAGTCGATGTCATAGCTGAGAAATTCCAAAATGTTGATCTAGGAAACCACTGCTGTGCTATTACTCGAATGCAACTCACCTGCACTTTCCTGTTTCATACCTATTTGTAACAAAATTTCTTACAGGGGAAAAATGTCTTCTTTCCTCTCTTCTTCCCTCTGTATGCTTTGATTTCAGTGGGAAACTTTTCACATTTGCTGCAAGTTGTGGAATTAAACTGTGAGGTAACTTGCTCAGTCAACCAAAATTGCTCTAGAACCTTAAGACTTTGCTTTCCTATTTGTTTTACATGTATGAATACAAGTTATCTCTGTCCTATGTGTTCAAATAAGCCATTTTTTTCTGCTTGACACAAAGATCATGGAACAATTCCCAGTGCCTTCCCCGCTGTGAAACTCCTCTGAGTCTGCAGAAACAGTGCCACATTTAGAGGGCAAAAAATAGATCCAGAATGGAAGGACCATGTAGCTCTGACTCATACTTTCAACTGTTTTGTATGAATACAGCAAACTCACTGCTGATCTGACTCCTCTGCAGCACAGCGCCATTGCCCTGCTGCTGAGGCCCCTCGGAAATCCTGTTCCTCTTCACTGGTCCCCATACTCCCCCTCTGCCCAACCTGCCACCCCAGCTTGCTTGCTCAGCTCAACCTTCTGTCCCACTGCTGGGGATGGGCAGCAGGGACTCTCCTGGGCTCAAAGGCACCTTTCTGGCTCCTGCTTTGCCCCTCCATACACTGCCCTGGTCCATCCCCAAACCTGGTCAAACAGCATCACTTCTGTTTCAGTGTCTGCCATAACATATCAACTCACTTTACTGTTCCTACAGCAGTTTGTGGCAAAGAAAAATAAAAAAACAAACTATCAATAGAAATAATAATAGAGAAAAATCTAAATATTTTTGCATTTGCTGTGTGGTTAATATCTTAAGAGGGTTTGGTGACTAAATTCCTTGAAAAAGCAGACCTCCCTGTGATGTTTTCTAGGGCCCTTTATGCCTCTCAGGACTGTAATTATTTTTCTTTGAAACCACTGTGGTATTTAATCATCTTTTGTTTCAGGCAACAAATTATCTGTAATTTGACTTACCATGGTGGCTCTCATGTAGCTATGCCATGATTTCATTTCTCTTGTCTACTTCAGGAAAAGAAAGAAGGAAGATGCTCTGTTATGGCAATTCTACCAAATCCAAAAAGCTTGTGTTTCTTCCTGGAACAGGAAGATTGTCAAATGTTTGTGAAAAAAATATTTCTAAAACTTGGTATTTAAAAAATAAAATATTTAAATTTTATGTTGTAAAATATTAACAATTGCATGAAGTGAAAAAAAATAAATTAAGAGTAAAGATTCAGGTATAAGTAAGGAAGTAAGGAAGATGGTCTCCTTTTGGTGGGAGCAGAATAAGGCCCTGCATCACAAAAAAATCTCAAGGGTTTTTTCTGATCATAATGGCATGTTTCTGACTTTCATATGATGGACTAAATATTGGAGGAATTCTTTGCACTGTGAAATCCCAAGCTACTAAGAAGCAAAGGATATAATCTATGATAGACATAAGTTTTATCTTCAGTTTTACTTGAAGAAAGAGAAAGGGTAACTTAAAATGCAAATTAATTAATGGAGATGCCAAGAACCCTCTGTAGTGATGAAGGGCTCAATATAAATGAATATTTGAGCTCAGTTCATGCTGTGGAACTACAGCCACTTGCTACTAGCCTAACTGCCTGTACAATTTTCAGGAAGAGAATAAATTGTTATCAGTGAATTAATTACTAAAGATTGCCTGCAATATCATTTGTAAGGACAAAATTGTCACTTTCCTTGACAGACATTTGTATTGCCTGGTTAGTCTTTCCTCGTAGACCACTGTGTTGATAAAATCCTTGCAGTCTGCCCAGTGAATTAAATAAAATAGGGCTGTTCAGTGTTACTTTAATGGGTTAAAACACCACCGTTGATAATCTGGATCACTATAGTTACTATAGCAACTTTAAAAAATATTTTGGAAATGGGTTTTCTTCATGTTTTCTGTCATCAAAAAAAAAAATGCAGCTCCGTTGTTATGTATAGGCTCATATCTATGCCCTTCATTCAGACTTATTATCTGAAAAGCCTGTTAGATATTTTCTTTGAAAGCTTTTTTTTAAAAACAAAACCTCAAGAAAATTCTCTATTTTAACACTATTTTATGAAATGATGCAGTCCTATAAATTAGTTCACACCAATTTTTAAAGCTTTTATTTCCCCTAATTGTTCTGTGTAAATTAAAATTAATGTTTACAAAATAGATTAAAAACACTTTGTCTATCATTTGTTAAATAAAATGTATCTGGTTAGTTTGCAGACCATAGTTCTTAAGCTACTGAGAAACAGAATTCATGTGGGCATTGAAGTTCAGGTCACCAATGGCCTTCAGAGTTAGTCCCATCTTTTTTATTTAATCATTGTTTGGTTGTTGTATATTTTGCTGGAGTGTTTAGGAAAGACAAATGGATTATTTCTGTATTGAAACACCTTTCCTGCCTTGAAATATCAGAGGAAAGACTTATCTCTGAATTCCATCACAAAGCCGTATTAGACCAGATTTTGTTCTTTTTTCACTCAGCCCAAGGATGTAGCAGGAGACAGGGGGTTGTTTCTGTGTGTTTAGCAGGGGCTGTGAACATATCCATGCTCAGAACCATTCATCTGGTGACAGAAGAGGTGCAGCATCTTACCTTTTGAGCTACCTACTTTATGAACAGTGGTGCTCTCAAGCCAATTGAAATAGAAACAAACATGGAAGCTTTGCTTGCACTTTTAATATTGTTCACCATTAGGCTTTATTCTTTCTCTCAACAGAGGACAGTTATGGGATGGATGGGAAGGCTAACCTGCCCACTTTCACTGGCGACATTGACCGGGAAGGACTGGAAGACTTGTACAGTGTGAATGAAAGTGTATATGAGTACAGATACAACTTTAGACTTAGTCTGGCTGACTGGACTAATTACTTGAAGGATGTAGATAGAATGTTTGCACTGCTGAACAGTTACTACCAGCAAAATAAAACAGACAAGGATAACACGGCTCGAAGCAATGGGGACGGGGACGAATCATCCGCGCCGCTTGCCTTGGTGGAAATGAGTTCCGCTGAGGAGTCCAGCGGCCTGGCTGCAGAAGAGCTGCAGCTCATTGTGCCAACAGACTTTGCAGCCCTTGCTTTGAGCACGGTGAATTTAAGTCAGGAGAGGAAACTTGAATTAAACAATGATATTCCTGAGAAAAGTGGTTTGAATGACGCACACTGGAGAAATAGTCAACAAGCTGAAAATTGGATGGAGGATAAAGAGTCGGACCGTTTTGATATGGATTTCAGTGGAAACGGTTTGATAGAGTTGGAGTCCCGCCATAGCTTCATGCTACAGCCCATCAGCATTCCTCGAAAAGACATTCATCAGGATAGTGACATTGTGGAAGATATATTTGAAGATCAAATGTATCTTCCCATGAGGTCTGATGAACCCTTCGTTCATCAGACCGTAAACATATCCATTAGGGATTCAGCTGTCAGTACCCAGGAAGCAGGAACTTTCTTAAAAAAAAAAGAAGAGAATCTTGCAGGAGAAAGTTCACAAATCCTAAATGCAGAAGGCAGTGCCTCAGCTCCACTCTCCTTGGATTAGATTAACTTGTTAAATAAATTTTCCTTTTACTTATTAGCAAACTAATAAAGGTAATCATGACAACTGACATTCCATGTTCCATTCAATGTTCCACCGTAGATACATTTTGCATCTAAATTGAGCCCAGTTCAGTATTTTTCTCTGTGCATTTTTTTTTTTATTCACATGCACGTGCTTTCACTGTAATTCTCCACACTGGGAAGCAAGATTTCCAGTTTCCATTAAAGAAACAGTGTTAACTTTAAAATGCAATAGCATGTTCTCTGAAAGCTAAAAATTATTTCTTTGAAGAGGATGGTCAAGTTGCTTTCTCTATTTCCAAATGATCCCACCAAGAATGTTTCTGTTCACCCAGTATGCCTGCATAAGGTCTTTTTCATCAATTACTTTAACCAGTGGCAATCCTTAATGTCACACTTTCCAGTAAAATGCACTTTTAAAATCTGTATGCCATACCATTTATGCATCTAATACCTTACAGGTTCTTAGTTTGCTCGTTGTCTCATGAAATGGTGAAACCTATAAACAGAATGACAGGAAAGAGGTAAACAGCATGGATTGTGGAAACAGACTCTTTGAATATTATTTTAGCAAAAATATTGCATGTTTTTGTTACTTTAATTAAATTTACTCTCAGAAAGGTATGGCTAATAATTAACCGTAGAAGGATGTGTTTAAATTGGATTGTTTCCCTATATGTTGATACTCTCAGTATTAAAATTCCATTAATTTTTTCTTTTTTCCTGATACTGGTAGAAAGGTTTACATCAATACATGAATGTTTTTGTCACCCCACCTGATTTTCATTATTCTGAACAATATTTTGAAAGCATTATTATAATTTTGAGTCTTAAATTCTTTTTTTGTTTTGAACAGGCATTAAAGGGAATGATAAAATCATAGTAGAATCCATTATTTTAGATAAAAAAGGCACATGAGGTTAAAAAATAGTAGTTTAGATAATTTTGTTGTGTATTCTAAATTTTTTCTTGAACTTTACCAAACATTAAATTTTATTAAGTATAATACAAAAATTACTTCAAAAATCCATATTACTCAAAATTCAGTATTTTCCCTTGCTTTTTTATAAATTTCTTGACAACTATCACAACCTACAACAACAAAAGAGAATGACCTCAAACAGATGTAATTCCATAGTGTCAATTCACAGGTGTGTTTCCTATCTGTTACATGTTATTTAGTGTAGTATTGCAAGCACTGCAGGTTAAATTTACATTCATTGCATTGTATTTTAAGTTGAAACTTTTTAAAAAGGAGATTCTTTTAGTAGGATTTTAATAATTTTAAGAAGCAGTCTTTTTGATGGACTCTGTAAATATGTTAAAATTACTAGTTCTTTATCTGATGTATGTGTCATGGGCTGATTGATAGAAAAACGTATTTATGGTCATGAATGATGCTATTTGTACATAGGTTTTAAGTTACTAGGATACAAACTGTGTTTTTAAATCTTGTATAATATTTCTGTGATACTTTTATAGTACAATTCTGGCTTCGGGAAAGTCTAGAAGCAATATTTCTTGAAATAAAAAGTGTTTTACCTTACCTGCTTCAGAGAAGTCCAGATGATCCAGTTTTCCTCCTGATTAAGTTTTATTTCAAAAATATGTTAACAGTTTCAGCATCAAGAATCCATCCACATTTAAAGCAACAAGTAACAAAATAACACACAACATTCTGTTAATTATAAATCATTCCTGGAGATGTGAGTAATATTTTTTTTTGTTTAAGACATGCTGTGATTTTAAATTTTTTTTCAATCCAAATTCACCTGACCCTTTCTTCCTTGACTTCCATGCACTGAGCTGCACAAGCAGCAGTTCCCAGAAGTAAAGCCATGTTTCATGAAGGCATGCCTTGCTTTGCTGTTTTCTCTCCTCCCTGCACAGCTCTCCATGTGACAGCAAAGCACTGCAGAGCAGACACACAGGGCTTACCAAGAGTAAACCACAGATATCTAGTCAGGAGGTGTCTCCCTGTACAAGAGTCAGCACAAAAGAGAATTTGGGTTTCAAGGTAAACTCTTTCTTACATGCACTCTATGTTTGTTCAATGGCCTGTGAATAAGATTACCTTCATACCTAAACTCAGCCTCTGAATCTGTGCTTCTTAAACTCTTCCTTCTTTTACACAGACCTTGGATAGTGATGCTCCTGCAGACATGAAGTCCCAGGTGATATTAGTGGGACTCAGGAATGGGGATGAAGCCAAGTGTTCCAAAAGCAGTTCTTGCGATGCCGGCTAGATCCCTGAGAGATGTTTACCCTGGAAAGCACACTGGCAAGCAGAGATGTATTTCAAAGCAAAGTGCAGACCAGGCTGAGCCAGAGAGTTTGGGAGAACTTGAAGGACAAAGGCAAATTGAAGCAAGGTCCCACACAACCCCTTCTCATATCTAAGTTCAGGGAATTATCTAGCACCAACAGTGTGCCCCACATTCTTTGAAAGTACAGTTCTTTGAAAGAACCAAGCAAGATGCTTGCTTTCTTAATGCTTGGGTAGAGAAGGGAATGGTCCAATAGTGTGGTCTACCCATTCAACCCACTTGTCCTTCCTCCTTACCTGAGAGCCTAAAGTATTAACTCAGGAAATGGAAAAGAGAGCATTTGTTCAGCTTGAAAGTTGTCTATCTTCCTTCTTCTAGTCCTCAGTCTTCTAAACTATCAGAAGCTTAGATAGTGCCCTATCTTCTAAAGTAGGTGGCAGCCTTCCTTACAGCTCTTATAGAAGTGTGGCAGAAAGAAAGCCAAGAAGTCCAGGAAGCAATGAGCTCTTACCTGTGCTCTCTTGGAAATCTCTTGTATCAAATATAAAACTAGACCAAGTCAAAGAGGCCAGAATCTGTCATATCTCTAAGTATGCATCCCAAGCAGTGTCTTGCTGTCCCAATGTGCTTTTGCATTTCTTTTTGCACAGTAGTTCTTGTCCCATAGCTGAGGGAGTCAAGTCCATGAGCAGCGCACAGTGTGACTGTCACGAAGCTTTTACAGGCATTTGCAGGCTCAGGAACAAGACAATCTGACTTCATGGCAAGTGCTCCTCACAGCACACAAGGGGAGGGCTGAGAGGAGGACCTTTGTGGCTTTTTCTGATAGGCAGAACAGTGGCAGGTGTGTCTAATCTAAAAGGCAGTACATAATTAATTACTTTCTGAAGGGCCGCTGGAGATGGACAGGAAGAACTTTAAAACTTGCACATCTTTGGGAGGTACCAATGTTATGTGAAAAATTTCTTCTGGAATTTAAAATAAGGCAGCCAGTATTGCCCTCACATCCTTGGAGAGTGAGACACTTTCTGAGACCACCGAACACTGAAATGGAAGTACTGAAAAAGAGCAAAGCTGTGCAGTGCTTCACTGCCAGAACTAGACACAGAATCATAGAATGGCTTGGGTCAGAAGGGGCCTTAAAAATCATCTAGTTCCAACCCCCAACCATGGGCAGGGACATGACTTACAGCTGTTATTGGTATGGAAATCCTATTGTTCCTGAGGTTAATGCACACTAACAGCTTTGTAAACAAACAAACAAGCATTTGGATCAGAGCACTGTTCTGGAGTTCAGCCACGTGTAGGTTTTTGTGACAGCTGACTGACGGTTTGCAGATCTGAGCATAGAGCACTCCCACTCTTCCAGCCAAAATCTGTTGAGTTGCCTGCAGCATTGGAAGCCATGCAAGCACAGCAGGAGAGGATCTGTGTGTAAAGCAGTTAGGGATGAGAAGCCAAGAGGTGCAACAGCCCTGTCTAAGAAAGATCTGCCCAGGACTAGACTTGAGCCTTGAGCAGCCATGGGTGGCTGGTGCCCCATATGTGTGATGCTGTAACAAAACTTCCTTTAGTTTCAGCAAAAATCAATCGTGTCTGTGCTTTGACATAATTTTTCAGTGAGAACTGATGTGCAGTAAATGGGGTACAAGCCAGAGAGTCATTTCAGAAACAGATGTGTCACACCTGAGGAGATGCAGTCTCAGCCTGAACTGCCTGGGACTGCCTGGAGTAAGTTCACAGGCGCTCGGGCACCAGATGTCAGTGCAGAGCCACACAACAAGCATCTCTCCTTCAGCCCTGCACCCCCTCCCTCCCCTTCCAGACACTGCCAAGGGCTTCATCTATTTCAGTCTTCAACCAGCAATGGCACCTGAGATGCACTACAAATCTACTCATTTCATCCACAGCACATTCCTTGGTTTAACAGCTCTGGTCTTGGACAGTGGTGACATGTAGGGGGATCTGAAAGAGGCTTTTTTGTGTGGTTATATGTATTGGAAATGAAAATACATAAGTCTTACTCTGAACTTGGAAATCAGAGAGGATCTGGACCCAGTCAACACACATGATATGCTATTTTTTATTTCCAAGTATCAAGTATTCAAGAGTGTTTTGTAAACACATGTTTACAACAGATGATGACAGTAGATTTCATTAAATCATGAGTTATACAACTTTAAAATTATTCTAAGCTCTGCTGAAAAATAAATATCAATTAAAAAAAAAAAACATACAGGAGCCTAAAGTATGCAAAAAACCCCAGCATAAACCAATTATTCTCTTTTTACCACAGCACAGCACCCACACACTCATACAGTCAGACATACTCTACAAATGTCCTTAATACGCTACACATTTGCTTAATAATGAGTTTCTTAAAAACTAAACAGTTACAGGCAGTGTGCCCACTCCATGCTCCAGACTGTTGCTGTTCTGCACAAATCATTTGGTAGAGGTATGCACTGCAGCCAAGGGCCAAGCTCCCATGTGTTCAGCTGGTGAAAAGAGCAGGTCTTCTTTCAGGAAAGCCTCCACTCAACCATGGATCTCACTGACACAAAATTATTTGCTTCTTTTTTTTTTTAATAAAACTACATTTTTTAATTTTGTTTTATTTTTAAATTTCCCCTCCCCCATGTTTCCAGATATGGGGTTTGCTACAGAGGTAAAATTTCTGGCCTGTCATCAGAAGAGTAATTAGTGCTATTAGTACTTTTAGTGCTATTTAGGATACAGACACCTGTTCTGCATAAGCAGTTCAGGCACAATAACACAAAATAATTATGGATCAGAATTCAAACTGGACGGGGAAAAAATTTTTCTGCAAGATTTTAAAACCAAATCCCTGTTTTAAATTACAGCTCACTATAAAGTCAGACAGATTTGGCCTTTTTCCATTCTTAGATACAGAATTTACTCTTATTCTACCCTTCTCTTTCTGGTATTCCATGAAAGAACATTCAGATCTGAATCCTCATTTCAATCCAAACGTTTACTAACATTGCTTGGTTGAGTGGTTCCAGAGTCTAACCCAGTGTTTCTTATCATTACTATAGAATTTATTTTTAGCCCCTGCTTAAGCAAAGCAACTAAATAAAGTAATATGCTACAGCAGGATGAATACATTCTATGAGACTTCTGTAGTCTGTATAGCTTTTACCTGACCTATTAGTGCTGGGCCAAATCCTACACTTACTCCTGGAATTACTTTCCCACAGAAGAGCTAGGTAGGAATTGGCCCACCAGGAATCACAAATACTGTCTTTGCTGGAGCAGTCCAGACTTTAAGAACAGAAACACATGCAGTTGCATCATTGACATGCCTTGAATATGTCATTTAAGTCATAGTGAATACATCATAAAATATTTCAGTACCTATTAGCACCACAGTGTAGTTTAGTCATTTGTCCAGAGATATCAAGCTGTCTCACCCTTCCGCAAGGTGAACAGTGTTTTGGATGCTTTTCGTAGCCCTTCATTAATTCCACAGCTTTTCACCTATTCTATATCATGAATGAAACACTGCTACAGGATAACATTGGGACAACTGGTTTGAGACTGGAAAAATAAAAAAATACAGTATACACAATGGATAATGACATAATTAGAAGAGCAGACTGGAACCTAGATAAATAAGCATCTATTCTGTAACACAAATAAGAAAACTTTGGAGCTACTCTGAAATTGCAGAGCTATGTCTGTGTTTTAAAGGCTGTTTTAATTAACTGTATTAGCTGTATTAATTAGATGTATTAGCTTAACTGAAGGACTGGAGGGGTGACTGCTAAAGTTATCAACTGTAGTTATTAACTGTAGTTAATGTAATGGGTATGGCTACAGGATATGGATAGTGTTTACTTCCCTTCTTAATTTATGCAATAAATTATGAAGAAAAGACAGGGAAAATTTCCTTCCTGAGGATCAGGTAGGCTTTCAAATCTTTGGCCACAAAGTAACGTGTTAATGATATTCAGTGTAAAGAAGACAAATCAGGTGAACCCTGTCCTCACACTGAAGGCTCCACATCTCTACTCTGTGACAATGTTTACATGTAACCTTTTTGAATTGTTAGATGTAAAACAAGATGTTAAAAGAAAAAAGAAGAAAGCCCTGATTCCCTGAATGAATGTCTGCCACCACGATGATGACTGCCCATTTTATAAGCTCTCTAAAATGATGAAAGTGTCCAAAAGATCAAGTCCAGTATGTGAAGAACCTGCAATATGTTGATACGGGTTTAATCTACAAGTGGCAAACATTCTTTCCAAAGCAATGCCTATTCAGATTGCAGTCCAGGTAAATCTCACTGGGTTTTTTAAGCTCTTGGAAAGCAACCACAGCTGGATGGCTTCAGCTAGGGGAACCCAGATACTGAAGCATGCAGCAGGGCATCTCCTAAGCCATTGTAAAAGAACACATTATTGAGAAAACAGAAAAAGATAAACTTGTTTAGGAATTTTTTTGTCTTTGATCTCCAAAAATAGTAGTAGTAACCAGTGAATAGAGTGTAAAAGCTAGGCAAGCACTTGATATTCCCTAGTTCACACTGCTAAAGCACCAACTTATTAACTTCCAACCCAAGGTATGACTTGGTTCTTCAGCCTCAACCCTGGACTGGTGAGGCCGAGAATCTGGCTCCAAAATAGCAGTAAGACACTTTGGACCTATTTATCATCAGTTTTTTGTCAATACAACACCATGAAGAGCTGTAGAGTCACACACACAGAAAAGTGTAGTAAGGCAGCAATTATTCAGGTGTTTTGGGGGGAAAACCTGCAAGAACAGTACAGAAGACTGATCCCTCTCTCAAGACATGCTCTCTGGAGCTCCACCGAGCAGGCAGTGCTCTCCTCTGTTTGTGTGGGATTCTGACAATTTGTCATCTGAACCTCTGGGTCCAAATTCTGGGAAAGGGCACAATTTGAGCCCACAGCATTACCTGAGCAAGTTCATTGGCTTTCAGATCAGAAAGACGCCTTTATTTAATCTATCTCCCCATGCAACACACAGGTTTTCAGCCAGAAATTCATAAAATAAGTGAATGGCATGAAGAGCTAGAATGAATCTCAGATGATTTCCACAAAAAATATTTTGAATTTGAATTCTAATTGAAAATGAGAGCTTTCCTCCATTGCCAGATATATAAGTAGCCACACCTGAATGCCACATGAGGGTATTCAAGTGCTACTTTGTGCTATTCTGGTTACAATTATCACTGAATCCATGGGGGAGAATGCTCATCATGGAAATTACTCTTTGGATAAAGGAATTCCTTTTTTAATGCAGGCAGGATTCAGTCCCATACTTACATGCATGCATTATTTTTTAAGTGCACTACTTAAGTATATAAATTTATCCACATATTTAAGTGTTCTGCTGCATCAGAGCCATAATGAATAACTAGCTAATACCACAAATTATTAAGCTATATTAAAACCCCCCATATTTTTGAGAACATTCTATTCAAGTGTTTGTAATTAATTTAGGGCCTTTCAAATGCACATCTCCTAGTAGGAGATTTGTGCCCCTAATTCACTTACATAACAGCAAGTTCTGAAGAACTGCATGTTACTACATGCACTTTTAAAGATGTATAGGCTGGCCAAAGAACTGAAAGTTTCCAAATAAATATAAATTGCACCATAATATTCAAAGTTTCTTGCAACTGCTCACACTGTACTGGAAGGATATAAATTGTCATCAGTTCCAAGTTATACGCACCGTATTATGCCCAGTGTGCTCAAGGGGAAGAAGGGGCACCAAAACCACAGGGCTTTTGCTTAAAACTGGAAACACGGAGAGTCCCACTCCCCAGATTATTCCAGCCCCACAAAGATCTATGAACTATCTCCTCAGGGTGCTGCATTCGTAAGTACCCAATGCCATGGCTACACCCATTCTGAAGTTTTCTCCTTTTTGAGGAAACAAGGATGAACGAGAGACTAGGCAGGCACAATTAACCTGTTCAGTGAAGTCCATATATCTGGGCTACTTCTCATGTTCCTCACTCTAAATCAAGACTAAGCGGTGTAAGAGGGAATTAGTCTGTCCCTATGAGGGCATGATGGCACTTTGATGATCACCAGATGTTGTTGCTCCATATTACCACTGGCTGGTAAACTGCAGGCAGGTGACTTGTGTTTGCCATCGGGAGCAGCCTGTGGGTGAGCAGGACACCTGCTCTACCTTTTCTTGAACTCCCTGCTACCTTTGTGTTTTGGGATCAAGAGGGAAAGTGGCAGAAATTACAGGTTAATGGAATTACATATTCTATGGTGAGAGGATTTCACAGTAGGAAGACAGCATGGGCCCCTCCACTGGATGACAGGAAAAGTTCTTTTTTAGTTCCTGTGAAGTCAGCTTAGCACCATGTGTCGACCATGACTGGTGCTAGGGATGCACTCAATGTCTGGAGACTCTGCTTCCTTCAGCAATGACAACCTCAGAAAATGAGGCTGTCCTGCAGGTTGACCTGCTTTGTTCAGCAGGTCTCAGTCCACATTTCAGTCAACGACAATGTTGGAATTGACATTTCTAGGAAGTTAATGTATTTCCCCTGCATATCTTTATTGGTTTAGTTTAGACTACTATAGCTTACTCACAAGAAACCCTCCTCCAGAAATCAATCAAAAACTGGCCAGAGTTTGGGTTTTCTTTCTTTCAGAAGATGCTCATTTAATTAAGTGACTTTATAGAAATTTATTCGTATTGCCAAAATTATCTATATCCAAAAACAGGAAGAAATTTGTTTGAAATTTAAAGAATTACATTTTGTTTTCCATATAATTCTCAAAGAAAAATTAAAATGTAATTTTTAATTAAAAATTTGAAGTATGTAAAAAGGCTTTTTTCCATATTTCTGAAGTTAACTTCTTTCCTTTTACATTCCAGTTTCTCAAATATTTAGAAAATACAAATGTTCTTAGAAGTTGAAGGGCCAGGATGTTCTAAAAAATAGATGGTGTCCATCACAACAAGCTCTGAATTCCCTTGAAAGCTCAAAAGCAGCAGCAGCTGCAGAAGTGTCACTTTTATCACTCTCATTCTTTGGCATCAGTGCCATAAACTCCTGACAATCCTAATCTGCTCTCCCTTGTTTGTGTGGAACAGAAGCACACAAGGCATGAAATATAAGAGATCAGGATAGATGATTCATCTTCAGTCTTTTACAATTCCCTAAATGCTCTGTTTCTGAGGTATTTGAAAAGATTGTCCCTCTTCACTTCTCCACATGATGATTAAAATAGGGAAGTGATTAAAATGTATGAGTGCTGTGCTGCAATTACACTTTGTCCTACTACTTTGTCTCAATTTTTGCCATGACAGGAAATTCCTGGTGTAGCAAGCAATTGAGACTGGAGCAAAAGGAAACTTTTTTATCATCTACTCTGATCTCCTATAGAAAAAAAAAAAAAAAGAAAAAAAACCATATATATATACACACACCAAACACCTTTGAGGCAAGGAAATTTATTTCTCAGGATAAGGAGCGTAGAAGCCAACATCTCAGGGAGCATGTACTGTCTGAGGATGTGTTGTATCTATTGGCTGCATAAAAGGAAAAAAAATTCTCAGGCTTAACCCAAAAAAGGCTGTTAATATGGACAGAATACTAGGAAGTGATCAAAAAAATATTCCCCAATGTTTGGGGCAGAAATATGTGAATTTGCAGACAGAAAGAAAATTGTTACAAACTACATAAATGGACTGAGACATTCCAAAATAAACAGCCCCATGGGTAGTCCCATGTGCTGGTCAAGAGGATCCAGGTGATGACAAAAGGCAGTTGGTGAAGGCAGAGAGGGAAATCTACTCTTTCCTGGACAACTCAATGGATACCAAGAAGAGTGCTGCCTTTAATTTCAAGGATTTGGTTCCATATAATGTTTGATCAGATACATACTATTAATTGAAAAATTAAATCAGGAATAACTGTTCAAAAACATGTAGAAGTTCTGCTCTTGCCTATTTATTTTCACACAAGTTCTCTACATGGCAAAATCCAAACCAGACTATCACTGAGTCCTCTTTAAAGACTGCTTTTAATTTCCCACACTTCTAAGACTTTTCCCACAGGGCACAATACAGCTTTGACTTCCTAGTGTCCAACTGAAACAATTTTCTGCCCTTTGAGACATCATTAGTACATTATGAGCATGGCACTACAAAGACTCCAGAGCAAAAAATGAAATGCCAAGCACATTTGATTAGAAAGTCTCAGCATCTCCCGGGGAGAAAATACACTACAGTAATTTGGAAAAAGCAAAGGCCACATCACGTCCTGTGAGTCCATGCTTGCCAATAATTTCTGTTCTTAGCTCTTCCCCTGGAAGGCCAAAGGAGAGACAAACTTGTCCTTTGCCTTCAGAGAAGCTTTCAATGAAGTTGAGAAAAGGAAAGGCAGCCATGTGTGGGACAAACCACACAACCAGGACCTCCAGGCCTGTCCCACCAGCCTGCCCAGCAGCAGGCAGCAGGAGAGGCAGCAGTGCGGCAGAGACAAGAGGGTCTGAGCCGGCCCCTCCTCCCCAGCAGTCCAGGGTGTCAGGGTGCTCAGTGCCCCAGTGGTGCTGGGAGGGCAGGGAGAGGCTCCTACTGGCACCACAGCGGGCAGGGTGCTCACAGCCCCCTGGAGGGGTTCCTCTGATCACTCCTGCAGCAGGCAGGAGCAGCACCAGCCTCAGCTCTCAGCCGTCACTGGCTGTGAGGGACGTGCCAGGTCCCAGACACCGCATGAGGCCATTGCTCTCCCTCAGGACTTTTCCACTGAGGCTGAACTAGACTGGCACGCAGTTCTGAAGGACAGCCAAACTTCCTATCAAGCTATAACCAGCTGTTTTCTTCTTCAGGAAAGTATGGATTTGGTGCTAGCAACAGCCACCCAAGTAACATTGCAGAAATATGCACATACCTGCTCTGGTACATGTGTACGATTCCTACATCTTAATGTTACTATAAACCAATATTGAGGTTTTTTACTTCAAGCATTACAGTCCCCTAGCCTATATACTTTGTGAAGAATGAACACATCCCATCAAATGAAAATTAATGCACATTTTGACAAGATAAAGATGTTACAACTCAACATTTGCAAACATTACCTGATGCATAACTGTCGTATGGCTTGACATGTTATTAACAGTACTTTAAACCTTATGTTATTTTTTAATTTAATGATTATGCCTGAAAATAGCCCCTTTCAAATTCAGTTGTAGTAATGTCTTTAAAAGCAAGCTTTAAACTTAATTTGCTGCACATACAATTACCCAAATAAGTTGCATAGTTTAAATAAGTTCAGTTGTGCTTTGTAGCAGAACTCACAGTAATTACTCATCTCTTAAAAATACAATTTGCAGATATGAAGTTGACAATATATTTAAGCATTTTTGTGAGTCTAGAGATCAAGAACATGAGTTTTTGTCACTCTTCCACTGACTTCTGCTGTTCATAACACCTTATCTTTACAATGATATTAGATCAGAGCATGGACATTTAATGGACACATCTGAAATAATTACAAACACAATTTTTAAAACTCCACTGTCGGGAGGCGAGAACTAAGAACTTGGGTTGGTTTGAGGTATCCAGCCCTCAGGAACATATTATGGTTGTTTGCATCAAGCTTTGTTGGTTTTATCATGTGTTACATTTAGCTTAAAAATAGAAGGCACAGGTGTTTTACAAGGCGCCGTAATTAAGTCAACCAACAAAACTAAATATTACATTACCAAGCCAGGGGTCTATATCTCAGCAGTGACTTCTTCCAATGCATTTTCATTTGAGGAATTTATTGCTTCTGAAAACGGGCTGGGGTCTGTCTGTGCTAAGCAGTTCATTCCTTGTGCCACACTGATGTCTCCTCGGGAGCTGAAGGTAGGGCAGGATCTAGTCCGTGCATAGTTTTGTTGGGGTCCAGCTTGTCCAACCATCTCACTCACAGTGTTCACCGGTGAAGCCCTCCATCTCTGTCTCTCCAGTTGTTCTTCTTTACACTTAATGGAATACCAGGCCAGGAAAATAAAAAAGAATCCCACGAACTTGAGAGCAGCTGCCAACCCAAAGTAGACAAAACGAAATGAGGTGACATTGTATTCCCAACAAGATCCTTGTACGCCGCAGTCCTGTTGCCAAAGCATGCACGTGGTGTCAATAACAGCCCCAAAATAAATTGGAGTGGGAATGTAAGCTGAAATAAAAATAGCAAGAGAAATAATATGTGTTAGCATATTGTGGAAAACTTCTAAAGAAACTATATGCCTCAGCCAAAGAGTGTAGGTCGAAAATTTTTTGAGTTTTCTACAGTGCTGTTCTCACATGAAATGTAAACCATGGAAAACTGGTCAGCCAATCTTCCCAGCAACACTAGTTCTCCCACACATGAAACCTACCACAAATGAGAGAGAATACAAACAAAGAAGCCAATGCAGCAGCACCTTACAACAGGTACTTTAATATGCTGTCCCCAGACAGCTTTTCTTGAACTACATGTCCCCAAAAGAAAATCCAGTTTTGCTCTCAGGAGCTAAAATACGACAGAAGGTGAAATACATTCTCTCCATAGCGTTACCTGCTGAACATCCTTTGCCCATGAGCTGGGAAAGGTACTATTTTCAGATTAAAGAGAAAAAGCACCAAAGATCACAAAATGTTTCTGAAGATGGATGTGAGTGGTGAATCCACTAATATTCTGTATTTTCTTTTGAATAGATCTTCATAAGAAACAGACTTTAACTTCTAAGGCAGCTAAAAATAAAGCAAATCCACTGAATGCTCCTGCTTTCTCCAGAAATACCTTTAAGACAAGATTGAAATGTCCTTCCTCAAACAAAACTTCCAGATGCTGCTCTATGGGCTTCTCTTGTTCTCTTAGAATAGTCCTTGCTTGCTCTAGTCACATATTTCATAGTAGCTGAACACCTGTAGTGTTCTTTATGGGCAGGACTGTAGAAATTCAGGAGCTTGAAAGAAACTGCTTTGTTAAATAAAGACTTTTGAAACACTTGAAAGACATTATGTAATATTAGAAGAAAGACATTAAGTAGAAAATGCTTACTTTAAAAATTAAAAACTTTAAAAATTAAAAACTGCTGAAAGCAACAAAAATCTGTTTTTAAAAGAGAAAAAATCCTTATAAAATAATATTTAGTAACTATAATTTTAAAATACATATTTAAAACTGTAAAAATGTATATTTCTGAGACAACATTGTTCTAGAAAATCAGTAACCACAAAAGAAAATTAACCACATTTTCAGATACAATGTTTTCAAAAGCTATTATTAGGTTCCTAGTACAGTCAAACAATTCGTTGCAGATTTATGGAATTTTAGTATATTTATGGCACGTTTAAGCTGAACATGGCAAGCCTTTCTGGAAATGCTGAGCTACTGTAAGACTTACCAAGAGTTCGCAATAACACAAACTGCATTCCTAGTGCAAAGGGCCGCTCCCCATCTTCCACAGACCTAGCAGGGGAAAAGAAAACTCCAGTGAAGAACAGTCAGAACAGATAATCATCATGGTATGTTCTGGCTCTACCTCATGGATTTCTTCTGAGCTACAGAAAGTCTAAATTTCTTCTATTTAGCTTCTACTATTGCTAACTCTTATTGCTAGAAAAAAATACAGCCAGCCCCTACTGAATCTGTCAAAATCTCAATCATGCTTTTTAACCTTTCTTTATCTGTGTAAGGCCTGAAGAATTTGATTCAAACCCATTAAAGAAATTTGGAGAATCCACACAAAATGTTTATGGCTTCTCATGACAGGTCTCTACTATTTCATGTCTTAATTTATTTTTCTTAATCTTTTTGAAGTATGTTAGAATTAATGGATAACTAAATTGCTGAAAGCTGGATTCAGTTTCAGAATTTACCAGATCTTCGTATAGCATAAGCACTTTGGAGCTACTTTAGCAAAAATATCAGCAGAAACATCCAAACAGTCTCTTTAAACACTGTTCCTTTTCAATACAAATAATCAAAGATTATTTCCATTGGTTTCAAAGGAAAAATGTCACACTTACAAACACTAAATACAAAGTAACAAGATTCCACATTGCAACTACAACTTTAGTAAAGCACAAATTATCTTCTGATTTAAATAATATTTTTAATTCTTAACCTAAGGGTCTGAAATAAAGACAGACAGCTTTTAATGACACTGAAATATATGATAAAAACACACAAAAAGTCTGAAGTCAAAGGGATGCAGCTGTAAAATCAAGGTTTGAAGTCAAGAAATTGAGAAACTGGAGCACCACCTTGGGCCACAGACCTTGGACCAATGCACTAAGCATAGTATGTGGTTTGGGACAGCAGGTGTCACTGTCCACATGTGCAAGCAACAATTTTTTGTACTGAACATTACAAAATCCTCCTGGAGATGTCCCCTATGCACCTCACTATTGTGAGGTTCACTGCAATATTAATGTTCATCTGCTTTTTCATAATTGCAATGCAAGGGCAATGTTTATTAGTATTGCTTTATAGGTGGAAAACCCAGAGACAGAAGGAATAAAGTCAAAGTCTCTGAACTACAATGGTGCTGTGCCCACCACAGCTGGTAAGACTGAGCAGCTGCAAGTGTGATGTGCCCAGCCCCAAGTGCCTGGCTTCACTGGCTAAACATTGATCCTTGCACCCATTCCATGTATTTTTTGAAAAGCAAACTGGAAAGCAAAATTCCACAATGTGACATGGCACAGTCCTCCACATGTCAGCAGCAGGCTCCTGTATAAACCTTAGTCACTTGAGCTGAGAAAATGACAGCAAGAGAATGCTTGTCCTTGGAAGGGGTGACACAAAGATTCCTGCCAGAAGGTTCCTCTGCTGTGTTCATGACAGAGCCTAAGGATAGCAAAGCTACATCCTGATCTGCCACACGTTTTCTAAGGTTCCATGACCTATTACAAAGATTTGCCATTGTTATTTTTAGAGGGGGCTAATTGTGAGCAGCAACAGAACATCAGTAGTCTCAGAATATTGGGGTGAAGCTCTAAAGACAATATTACCAGAAGAGAATCCCACTTGGTTGGGAGGGCCATTCTCACAGAAATAAAAGGCCGAAAACTGCCTAAAAAAACAGCTTAATTTGAAGACTGTTTTTACACAAAACCAGGACAAAATGTCTCTATGTGAGCAATTAATGCAGCTAAACAGCTAGCGCCGAGGACCTGATATGTACATCACAAGCATTTCAAGCATTTGTAGGGATTTACTTCAGATCAGCTCTAACCTGGTCCCAGGGACAGCATGCCCATTTGCATCTGGATCATTTTGGGTGTGCTTCTGAAGAGCATCTCAAACACTGGAAGAGGCTTCCTAGAGAGGTGGTCGATGCCCCATGCCTGTCAGTGTTTGGACAATGCCCTTACTAACAGGTTTTCATTTCTGCTCAGTTCTGCAGTGGTCAGGCAGTTGGACTGGATGATTAGAGAGAGTATTTACCAGAGATGTAGGGACAGGACAAGGGGCAATGGCTTCAAACTGAAAGAGAGTAGGTTTAGATTAGATATTAGGAAAAATTCTTTACTGTGAGGGTGGTGAGGCACTGAACAGGTTACCCAGAGAAGTGGATGCCCCATCCCTAGAAGCATTCAAGGTCAGGCTGGATGGAGCTCTGAGTAACCTTGTCTAGGTAAGGTGTCCCTGTCCACAACAGTGAGGTTAGAACTAGGTGATCTTTAACATTCCTGCTATGATTCTATGATCATTGCAGAACCCTTCCAACTGAACTAGTCTATTCTATTTTTTCTATCTTCCAGCTCATCTCCATCTGAAAGGAACTTACTTTTTTAATTTTGAGCTCTTCAGCTTCAGGTTCCAAACCAAACACACATCTTTAAACCATTCTCTTTGTACTTCTGTTACCAGCAGAAGCAATGCTTATGGGTGTGCTTCGTAAATTCTATATTATATAATTTTCCTCTAATTCCTCCTTCTCGTTAAACAGCAGCAACATAGATTATACAAATATGAATGTATTTCAAGAGTAGACTATATTATGTTTTTCCAGCTCACTTTTCTTTAAAAATCAGCAGAACTTCACTTACAGGAGCTGTATTTTAACTGGACAAAGATGTTACAGGGAGTCAGACTAGATGGCAAACATGGAAAAAGCCAGTCCAAAAATCTAAATGCTTTTTTTTCAAATTGACAAATGAATGCCACTGCCTTTTTCCTACAAAGACTGTTTTGTTCTCTATCCTTAAATGACCATGATGATAACACCACTACAACAGTAGTGAAGAAAAAATAGGGAAGACTCAAAAACAGGCCATGTGACAGGAATGAACAATTTTAAGAACAAGAAAAGGATAATTTTACATACTAACTTTTTTATTTGCATTTGAAAATCCAAACCATTGCTCTAAAAAGCTTGAAAACTTTTCAGGAGTAATCATTTTCTTACATGATATTTTGCTTGTTTTCTCTTTATAGTACCTGGAATTCACTGGGCACTTCATGCTTCCTAAAGTGGATTATCATATTACATATTCTGAACACAAACAAGTTCCACCCTATTCCTGACAGATCTATTCTATTCACTTCTCAAGGACACACAGCTTGACGGGCACCGGTGATAGGAAGCACAGCAAAAATCTTTACAAAACATAACTGAGTTCTCACCTGAGTGTCACTATGATTGCTGATGGCTGGGCACATGCTGTTATAAGGGTAACAATGAAGAGAAATATGAGGAATGGGATGAGCGTGTTGCAGGTGCGATCGCACTTCCCAGACACAGCGTAGCCGTTCTCGTTCAGGTAGGTTTTGACAATGACCAGCCGGAGCTGGCTGCGCTGGCCCACTGTGGGCGGAGTGATCACCTGGCGACTCTGCACACAGGCACATTCTGTGTAATTTCTGACCTGGGGAGAGCAAAAAAAGAACATTTCCACATCAAAAATCCATGTAAGAAAGACACTGCACAGAGACAGCGTACGACAGGCCCGTGGTACTTTACAATCAAGAATCTTCTGCTTTGAGCACCATTACCCCCAGTACAAGCAAAGTTACCTCTCCAAGTAATTTTCAAGCTGATCAGGACTCCATTATGAGATTGCCTTTGCTTTATTTAGTCTGAGTTTAAAAAAAAACAGATTATTTGTGGGAATTATTGTCAAAACAATTCAATCACTCCCCACAGGGAGGCTGGAGAAAAATCTTGTTTCTATTGTACTTCAAAAAACACGAGGAAATGCTCTTCAGGCAGCACTGACAATGTCATATTCTGAAATTTAGGAAGCTGCTGACTTTCATATTCAGGCAGTGTCTTCTGCCATCTTACTGGAAGGCTACCCAGATCTGGCCAAAGAGCAACATGCTGCATTTCATGCTTAAAACCCAGGTCCTTCCACCTGGATGTGGGTTTGGATCTGGACAGGAGCAAAATGAGAATAAGGGGAAAGCAAAGACTCAAACAGTGAGACTGGAGGACATGAGGGATTCCTAAATGGACAAAGAGAATGTAATTATGATGAAGAGACTGAATGAAGAAGTAGCATTTCATAGGCAAAAGGAACTGTGACTTGAGCAAGGTAAGGAAGAGCTAGATGACAAATAGCCTTCTTTCACATTTATTCTATTTCTGTTTTCAGTTAATCGAATGGTAAAGAGGTGTGCAGCAGATCAGAATATTCCAGTGCTACAGAAGAAACAGGTCAGGACCTATGTGATGTTACAGGAAGGAGTTTTTTGTTTTCATCAAACCTTATACCACACATGCACAGAAGCTACAAAACCATCTTAAGATCGCAAATTTCAGCACTTAAGACATCAAGGCCCATCCAAATTATGGCTGTTTGTCAATTTTACTGAATATCTTTGTATGCATCCATGCTATGATGTAGCCTCACATCTTTTTTCCCATGGGATTTAGCCAAACATCTTAATAATATACCTAATATTATAATATAATATACCTTAATAATATACCTATTTACCCAGTATTTTAATCTCCCATTTTCAAAATGTGACTCCAGGTACTTTTTTCCTCACACTCAATATATACCACTACAAAGACAGAATGATTCCTATTTCATATGGATTTTTCTGTAATACTCACTATTATAGCTTAAGTCTTTCAAAAAGGAGTCGTTTATCTTCAAAACAGTTATGAGGTTGTTATCACTATTTTGTAGTTAAGTAACTGAAACAGATCAAGCGTTTCACAAATGTGGGTGACTAATTTGAAACAATTGGAATCCCTTTTTTGAACATTTTCCATTACACTCAAATAAATATAGTCTAAATGTAACTTTTTGTGCCTTCAAATACAGCTTTAGGCAGTGCATCTACAAATGGCACTTCTGGTTATTGTTTCTGTTCATCATCTACAACATAAAGTATACAGGATTAATGACCAGCTGGGAGAAGTTTTGTTTAAGTGACTTGCCCAACATTGCTTAGAAACAAAGGCAATGACAGATTCTGATTGCCCAAGGCAGCACCCCACTCTAATATCACATGAGTATCTGATTTCTTTCTACAGTACTTCACCCTAACCCCCTTACTGCTGCCAAATGCAAATGCCAAATAGGCATCTTACAGAAATTAGCCCTCTTTACTACACAGTCCTGGTTCATCACCAGAGAAACCAAGTCTGTGTATTAAATGAGACAGACATGGCATGACAGAAATGCTAGAGTATAGGAATATATATGCATATATTCAAAACAGGTATGAACCATACACTGGCATCCTTTCCTCTTACTGTGACCTTTTCAATGGTTAATTTTGAAAACACTCTATGTTACAAACTTAAATCCAAATGTTACAGGTTAGCAACATTACGTGTGTGATACAGGGACACAAACTTACATTTGTTGTTTTCAAAAGTACCCTACACAAACGATTGTTTAATCAAAAAGGCCTTTTCCAAACAATGTCAGCACTATTTCATGCCACCATTAGCAACTTAGTTAAAACTTCAGGCCACGAAGCATCTTTTCTTAAATCATAAAAGGAGACAGTATGTTTCAACATCTGCAGCAAACAGTGCTCACTCCCAGCGTATTTCCCTACTAAACAAATTCATAGTGCCAGTTCGATATCAAGTGAAATGCAGTAAAGATCAAACCTATGTCTCAAACCAAGAAAGCATAAATTAGGTTATAGACTCTGAAAGTTAACCACAGGCTCACATCACAAGCTTTTCCAATTGGGCCAAAGCGATTTTCTACTAAAAACCAGTAAGATGATCTAAAAAGAAAAAAAAAAAACATTTAAAGGAAACGAATCTGTTTTCAATAGCATCTGTGTATGAACAAGCTTTTTCAGACCATTATCCAGCTGGTCTGAGCAAGCACAGTGCTGGACCTAACATCCTCCTGCTTCACAGGCTGCCTCGGGACTGATACTTTGTAAGTAAGCCTTCTGGAAGGCACAATCAAGCCCTGAGAAAATCAATGTTTACATTACTTCTTATCTTTCTTTCTCCCTTTTCAAAGGACAGTTCTGTAACAGAATAATTTAAGAGTTCTTTTTTTTTAAATAAAACTAGTCTGATCATAATGCTCTGTTGATATTTAAGTCAGATTCTACTTTTCAACTGTTTTCTTGTGCTCAGTCCTGGAAACTGCCAAATTTCCATGGTTTGATTTTACCAGTAGGATGTCCTTCTCCAGTCCAGCACAACTGCTATACTGAGCTGTAACAAACAATGCATTTCCAAGAAAGAAAGTGGATTATTAATGTCTTCTAAGTTCTGGTTACTTGAGTTTGATGACAACCCCTTCATTTAGCCTGGCAGAGATTTAGAAGAAGGCCATGGGACTGGTCAAACTGTTTTACAAGAGCAGAATATGTGGGCAGTCTTCACCTAGCCAGGCAAACCACAGATCTGTCAGTGCACTGGTGCAGGTGGAAGAGCTGCTTATGCAAAATGATGAGACTCACATCTCTCACACCAATGACATTAAACAGGTCTGAAATAAATTAAGCAGGAGTTTAAAACACTTCAAACGACCTGAAGAGTTAAGTTATCCCTTCAGTTCAGAGAGGGAGTCACAAAAAAACCCAAACTGTCCTAAAAAGTAAGACTGAGCTTGAAGAAAGACAGTATGACTTGGCTGCCTATGTTGGCAGAAAGCTGAATTAGATGACACTGACTCAAGGTCCCTTCTCCAAGCCCTGCAGGAACAGGAGGCATGCAGGCCACTGCCATCAGGGTCTTCAGATCTGTACTGGAAACACCAGCCCTCTGCATCTCATGGCACTTTGCACTCAGCTGGAGGATTTACTTGGCACAAATGAACCTGTGCCTGAAATTCGAACATAACTGAAAGGAATGGGGTTGGGACCATGCAATAATAGCATTATCAGCCTTTCAAAACATGGAAAGACTCAGAGATGGACCAGCCAGCTGTAGAGAACTTCTCTGAAGCTTAGCAGAGGGGGATTTGAGCTAGAAACAGAGAAGTCTTTGCTCTCCACCAGTCCCGCGGGGCTGCTCGAGGGTTGTGTGTGGATGGGTGGGTGAGGCACTTACCCCTGTGCTGTGGTTTCCACCACTGATGCAGCCAGCTAGGCAAGGATTAAAATATGTTATTCCATCTGATCCACAGACAGGCTCGTACTCATGAATCTTACATCCACAGTTAACATTACAGCTTCCAGTCAGATTCCTGTGGGCCATGGCAAGAGTGGGACTGAAGAAAGGAAAAAGAACATGCTAGTAGAACAAGCACAGATATCCATATTCTCCTGTACAGAGGGTGCAAACATCCTACTCATTAACTCTGGAGCTGAAAGTTGATTGTTAGAGAAAGACTGTGTTAACTCTAGGTTATGTACGTGACTTAAACAATATAGAACACCCAAGTCAGCCTTATCACCTAAAAAACACATTTAAAGAAATAATATCAAAGTTTAAAATTTGTAACATATTTGGCTAGGTAATAGCTGTATTTTTCCCCTATTCTTTTCTTCCTTTAAGAGTTAAGACATCACTATTTTATTTGTCTATCCTAAGCTGCAGTAATCTGTTGTTGATTAGTAATGAAAGACTCAGTGACAAGATGTAAACATTCTGTGAATTAATGTGAACTAATAGGCATCTCTTCTCACATACCAGAAACTGTTCAGAAAACTTTATGCTTGTATTATTTATAGGAATATGTGAAATCTACAGGAAGGTCTCCAGATCAGGAAGACTGCTGTGCTTTTACTAAATGTCTGTAAAAGAACACTACTCCACTTCCCTAGACAATCCCACAAAATCTGGTCAAAGTCCAATTTTTCAGGTGTTCCCCTGAAGGGTTTGGTGATATACTCTAAAGGCACTAAAGTGAATTTCAAAGCTAAAGGAGACACACACCACCAAAAAGCAGGCTCTTCACTATTACTGTTCTAGTGAAATAGTTGTAATTAAATAAACCATATCTAATATTAATTAATCTAATCACATCTAGTAGTACCTGAAGGTGTAGGAACAAAGTATTACCTTTTATCCATGTTATTTATGAATTATGCTAGCTCAGATACCAAAAAGAAAAAAACTGTTCCCCTTAGATATCTATGCACACACACCCTGAAAGCCAAGTTATTTGCTGCTCTCATTATGCAGCCAAACTATAACAATTGAGATTTTTTTAATTCCCTATATTGTATCTGTAACTATTTTTATTACACTTGTCACACTCAGACTTGTTTCAGGTTGCTAAATTAATTTTAATACGTGGAAAAGCAAAACTCTGCAGGGTGGCTTATTGCTGGTTCAATTTTCTGCTTCTCATTTGTAATTTCACCTTGGTTTAAAATACTGTCAACAACATGAATGTATTAAGGCAACAGAAAACTTACCTGAATGACCTTATTCACACCAATCTATTGCCAGGTGATAGCGCTGGCGGAAGTTAATGCTAGCTCTTATCTGCTAAATGCCTTTCTGTCTAAAGAAATCATAACTCCTGAATTTGGCACCCACACTCCCTCTTCATCGTATAAGGCAATTCCAAGCCACTGAAAACTGAAAAGCAACTGAGATCAACATTTTCACGTGAAGCTTCTCATGTTACTTAGGAACCCCCCCATTTTATTATGCTGCTTTCTGTCATAGCTGTATTCTAGGCTTTTAAGTGCTAAACAGCTCGAGAGAGGCTATCACACAGGTGAGCAATTTTTGTAACAACCCATTTCCTGACACCCTATGGAAAACACACTGTCAGGCAGTTATCTCCTCCTCAATAACTATTAAACACAGTGGCCAATGCTAATAAAGTGGATATCAGTGGCAAACAAACGTATCCCTTATGGATTTGGACATATTTCAAATATTTCCTTCCCATCTTTGAGTCACCTGCCCCTACATGGCTCCCCAAAACTACACAAGTCTACGCTTGGACTTTGAGAGCTCTGGCCAAAATACAAACAATAGCTTATTTCATTATTCCTGGAGAATTGGTAACTATACTAATGTCAGAGATTCGAGAGTTAAAAATATGCTTCATCTGGGTTTTGGAAGGAATTCACGTATTTCAAACATGTCCTAAAGTCCTTCTTCAGTAATGAACTCCTTGACATTCTCCTCGGTGATCACCATGTCAGAGATTTAGTTTAGCTCAGAATACAGGGCCATGCAGTCTGTCATCTGCATGGTTTTGTGACTATAGCCAAAGCGCACGGTAGCTGAACAGGGAAGAAAGGTGGTGCTTTGATAATGCAGTTTGGGGTAATTTTTCACCTTGTGGGTTTTACTACAGTAGTATCAAAACCCTTTGACATGTCATTACCTTAGTTTGAAAGATTAAATACTTTATGTGTTACCTTTTACCAGTGTTTCACAGACTGCAAGATGCTGCAGGTCATGGCTGCAGTCACTGGCCTCAAACCACAGAGGAGTACAGTTTCTGGACCCACTCCCAAGGGGCTGAATTTGCCCAGCTCTGTGACACAAGGCTGTCTCTCCTTCCTCTTTCTGCCTGATGCTTTTAAACTAGCTGACAGTCTTTTCACACATGAAAATGAAGTGTCCATTGCATTAATTATCCTGTAGTTCATTGACTACATGTGAAAACCCAGTTCTAAGGAATACTGAAGCAATCCATGCCAAGACTGAATGTGATAAAGAGGAGAGGTTGCAGGAGTGAAATTTAAAGGCCTTTTCCAGACATTAGAATATATGCATGAAAATTCCCAGTTCGAGAAGAAGACTGTGCCCCTTGCCTTCTCACACCTGAATGGTAAGTGGAGCTGCAGGTTCTATCTACTTCTGTCTGTGATCCGGGTGAAGCCCAGTCAAGAAGACCTGGATTTCTGAGAACAAATGCCAGTATGATCCCTGCATAATCTGCAAAACAGGATAGAGCTGACTACTGAGTTCTCTTGGGGCACGGATATTTGCACAAGCACCATAAGCAAAAATCTTGCCTTGGGAATTATACTGGAATGCACAACAGCTCCACACCAGGCACCACAGTGTAATATTGAATTAATTGTCCTGCCTTGTTTGCTCTGCTCTCAGCACTGCTCAGTGGCTACTGCTGTTTAAAACTACCTCAAGTACCTCTGCTCTAAGCATATCAGTAGATATCTAGGGAATTTCAGTGCCTCCTCAGCCAGGCAGGAGCTGAACAGGAATCTGGATTGGTTTGCAGCTGCATCCTCAAGATCCTGTATACATGCTCAGACTGCCATGGCTGCAGAGCCTCACAAGGGCTGCTGTTGGCTTGTCTTTGTATCTGTGATACATGGACAAGACCACAGTGAAGATAAACAGCTAGCAGCAGACCTACTGCATCCAGCTATGCATCCATGGACCACAAGGGATGTTCCTGTGATCCCATCTTCTACCCTTGACTAGACCAGAGACTTGGTTCAGGAGCCACTCTGCACACAGCAACTGCCACCCATGTTGTGTGTCACCTCATCTCCTGTCATTAGTGACACTAAGTAGTACAAATGCTGCTCAGAGCATTCCACTTGACTGGTTTTCTGGTATTTATACACCACTATTTGCTTTTGCTGAATATGCTTGTCTTCCCAGCTCTGCACTTTTGCAGACAATTAAATATTACTAAGTAGCTTTCAAATATTTATTGACTGTCTACTGATCACACAAATCAGGTTCACAAATTTAGCTCTTGGAGCTACTTTACACTTTATGGTCTACTTGGATGCTAACCAAAGCCTTTCTGAGTGTTTTCTTCCTTGCTCCATAAACAAACTAGGTATGCTTTTAGAAACAAGTTGCAGCTTGAGCAGGAAGTTAAATATCTAGGACTGGTAGTGCTTCTGTCACCTTCTCAGCTATCAGCTGAAACTTGTCTTATTATATCATGCTGGATTTCAGTAAGCAGTATGCAGCAACATGTCATATAGCAACAGGCAGACTTTTCCAGTAGTCTCTCAACAGAAGTTGTTCTCGAATGGAAAACACCAAATCATCAAAACATTCCTCAAGAACATACAGAGTTCAGCAGCACAGCGACAAAAGCTTTTCACACCAACAGGAGAGGCAGCATTTTTGGAGTTTTAGAAAATCCTAGTCAGCCTGCTGAGTTGGATGTCCCAGATGCCTGAATACTTGGGGTAAGAAGAGACTGCCTGGGAAACCCTTGTGCCCATGTCCCTGTTGACAACAGGGCTCTGCCACACTGCACAGGGACAGGGTCCAGGGACAGCCCAGACTGCTGGGGAAGGCACAGCTCATGTTGCCCTCTCCAGCCTCTCCCACCCTGCAGCACAGATTCTTCTGACCTCTTATCCCTCCATCACCTCCAACCCTTTTCAGCAACAGATGGATAGGATTGTTCCACAGGCAGGAGAATCCATTCCCTGCCTTGCTCCTCTTAGGCAGCTAACTCACTTCAGCTGCACTGCTGAACATTACAATGACACAGAGGCTAGGAAATCAGCTTAAAAAAAAACAGGTGAATGAAATCAGGCATGCAAG
Organism: Climacteris rufus; assembly: GCA_013398175.1. Taxonomy (NCBI): domain Eukaryota; kingdom Metazoa; phylum Chordata; class Aves; order Passeriformes; family Climacteridae; genus Climacteris; species Climacteris rufus. The sequence goes on from VZRZ01003292.1 coordinate 845,957, forward strand.
AAATGAGAGGGATGAAACTGGAAATTGAACTGAGACAACTGTGATAAGTTAATCTCAGGGGCATTTCTTTGTTTGTCCCAGAAGAAGATTTAAGTTTACAGATACGCATAGTAAATATGCTCAAATTAATAACAAGCTACTGCAAGCTCTGTCTCCCCAGCTTTCACCACCTTTTGTACCTCATCATATCACTGTAAGCTTTATTTGAGGGATTTCTTGTTGTTGTTTAGAGCAAATACATTGCACGCAGAGAGGCTTGTTTTTTTCATTTTTTCGAGAACATGTAATACACAATATCATCTATTAACTGCAGTTCCAAAAGCTCATTATCAGACAGTAGTAAGAGGCTCATGCTTTCATCTTCATTACCTTCACTGTTCACTCACTGTTCACTCCTCTTTCAGTGATGGGAAACAAATGAAAGATGAAGGAATTCAGATGCTGGGGACATGAAATCTCTGCTAACATGTGTCTGTGTAACCCCATTTTTATCATACGGGATCGATCATATACCGCATACTGTAACAGATTTCTTGAACACTTCTTTAAGGAAAGAATAATTTTTTCTTCAAGGTATGTATTTTTCCAGAAGTAAGCTGAACCAAAGTACTCTACTAATCCTGCCTTCTGGCACTGGGAGACTGCCTACTTTTCACAAAGGAAAACAGAGCATTTATCCCTGAATTACAGCACAGCACATCACAGATTTACCTGCCTCAGTCAAAAAGAGCAGGTTCTTACAGAAATTATACCAAAGGTAGTAAGTCCTGCTCATGAGCTGATCTCCGGGAAAAGCAGCCTAGTTTCCATGCAACAGCTGCTGGGATGTCTGAGAAATACACTCTGCTTATTTCAGCAGGTGCAGGTGCTGCCAACTTGCAACACTGCTGCACCTGAGCTGCCAAGGACACCTGTCACACACGAGCACAAGAACAGAAAACAGCCCCAAATGACAGCATTTTCTGAGCTATTCTTTCTATTACAAACAATGATGCCTTTCCTTTCATTAATATGATTCAACTGCAAGTTTGCTCAGAGTGTGCTGGGACAAAACCCAGAACCCCATCTGACAAACTGCATTTGTTCACTTCTCAGGGAGACTGTTCTGTGTCCTCATGACATGATGCTAGTAAAGCTGATAAAGAGAAGACCTTTATTAGATATGACTAACAATGAAAAGGACTCTAGTTTCTAACATTTCTTTTCTAAAGCCTGTTCTTCACTCCAACTGTTACTCTGTGGAAGGTTTGTGGTATAGGAATAAAGTGAGAATAAAGTGAGAAAAGGAAAAATATAAGATGAGATTTGTTGCCTGGGGTTTTTAGAACTGTGATCTGTTATTTCACCTACTTAGGCTTGGACTGAAAACTCATTCTACTGACAGTCAATGCACATATATTGGGGGAAAAAATCCCACAAGGCTACAATCTAAAGGAAATATAGTTAAAAAAACCAAAAGTCTGACTATATTTTGGTAAGATCTAAACAAATAATTGATTTTGCACATTTTTTTTCATGTTTATTTAGATCACTGTAGTAACCTACAGGACTGACGAAACACAAAGGCAAGGAGAGAACTCCTCACCACATAATTTCTATAATCTTAATATTGGGCTATATGATAAAAAGAATTATCTTAATTTGATAGCAATATTTTTGTTTTGGTATTGAAGGACATTCTGGATGGCAGAGATCTGCAGTCTCCTTGTTGGCAAGCAGCTGGAATTGCAGCAATGATGCAATTTTTGTGTAGCTGTCAAACAAGGGACCCTCTCACTATGATAGCTGGATTCTTTCTTTGTTGTTATTGTTCTGATCCAATTAGTCACTGCTTTCAAGTTAAGAGACCCCATTGGCTGACTGGACTGAAATAGATAAAAGAATAACAGAAACTCAGACTGATGGTACAAGAGGAAGAATACATTTATTTTTTTATAAATGCCTCAGTAAGTCAATTGCATGCTTTAACTAAACCTTAACTGCACCAAATAACCAAAAGCAATCAAAAAGAGTCTGTTTTGATAGATTACATATCAGAAATGTGAGAGTTGGAACTGAACTAATGCAGGAATCTGTCACTGTGAGTAAGCTCCCCATGCCTGTTTTAGCTGCCTCACACCACAAAACATGCAAGAGACAGGTCTGAAAACAACCAAAGCAGCTGAAGTCTGCTATTTCCCCTTTATTCAGTCATGGGTTCTCTTCTGGGCTCCCCAGTAAAAAAGAGACATGAACATACCGGACAGAGACCACTGGCGGTTCCTTAAGATGATGAAAGGACTGGAGCATATCTCTTCTGAGCTAAAGCTGAGATTGCTGGGACTGTTCAGCCCAGAGAAGGCCCAGGGGGATTTCATCAATGCCTATAAATACCTGAAGGGACAATGCAAAGATGACAGAGCCAGGGTCTTTTCAGTGGTGCCCAGTGCCAAGAGTAGAGGCAATGGACACACACTGAAACACAGAAGGTTCCCTATGAACACCAGGAAACACTTTTTCACTGTGAAGGTGACTAAGTGGTGACACAGGTAACCCAGGGAGGCAGTGAAGTTTCCCTGCTTAGAGATATTTAAAAGCCATCTGGACATGGAGACAATTCACTGATTCAGGACTTCCCACCTGGATGCTGTTATGGTGCAAGAGAAGGGATGCCATCTTGTGATTTGACATAAGGCTCCTTACAATAGATTCAAATATCAAACATGCCCTCAGAACAAGGCAGGGGCATGGAACAATAGGCTCTAAAATGCTGAGATGTATAATACAGAGGTGCCCTTGATCTTCCTGGTAACAGAAATGCTGATGACACAACAACAGCAAAACTGCTTGTGCCCAGCATAAAACAGCAGAAAATCCTTTCTAATGTATTCTAATCTGTGCATGCCTCCAGGTCCCATCCACTTCCTCACAGCTGGTACAGTTAGAAAAACACTGAGTTATGAAACATATTGAATTATGAAATGTCACTGCCTACTTTTCTGAGTACTGGTATGCACATACTTCTATGTTAACTGAAACCCAGTTTATCCTTCTCCTCTGTAGTGGTTTATGGCTCAGTTCATCATAGAAAAAACCCTACATTTAAATGTAAAAGAACTGAACAGTAGAAAGGAACATATCTGTCCAGAGATTATCCTGCAGGGTATGTCTACACTGCCCAGTTCAGCTGGGATCCCTGGGTTGCTGCCAGTGCAGGTAGTTCAGCTATCAGACCTGGCATTACCATATTAAGGTAGAGCACCATGCAATACATTTATTCCGAACCAAGTAGCTGTACTGCTTTTCCCACCCAATCTAGCCTGTTGAACTGGCTTTGATGGCCACATGCTGCACTACATTTGAAGTAGGGAATGAAGTATGTGGTTTATTAAACCTCAAAATGAAAGCATGCTTTTTTATTCCATGACCAATAACATTCTTTGATGTCTGAGTTGAAGAGTTGCCTACTAAGTAAGTGATTTGAAGCTATCAAATGATTGACCATGAGGATTAAAAGAATGTTTATCATGTCAGATATTCAAGATTAATTTATGTGTAGTGCTGCCTTTTTACAACCATTTTGGTAATAAATGTGGATTTGATCTCTGTGTTAAAAAAATCTGGCTGAAACTCCCGAACCATGCTTTATAATATACTGGTAATTCGCAATTTCTGATGATATTACAGTCAATATGTTGATTTTTATGTTGATTTCAAAGAGTTTCTATACATCAACATCTGTGAGAATTTTGCCATGATCATTTCTCACCTTTTTTCTCAAGAACAATTAGATGAAGATGGTAAGGAAGTAATGCTACTGCAGATTTTCACAACAGCTGTGAATTGACGCCTATTTTGATTCATGCTATGTATTTACTGAAAAAAAAATTAGATATTCTTATAATTCCAGCATGAAGGCTGTGTGTTACACGGCAATAGTATGCTTTGTCTTCAGTTTAGAAACAGATTTAAATTAAATAGGACTTTTTCCCCAAAACAGAAAGCTACAGCCTTCTCATTAGTCAGGCAGGGACGTTCTGACTTGCCACACAGATCAGCTAATTCCTATCTGAAATTTATGTTTTCATTCCCATTAATTTTCATTTCTTCATTTACACCCACAGGCTGTCACAAACATTAACAGCACGTGGACAATCAAAACATTCCACCCCCTTCCCATCCCTATTCTCTCCTTCTTCAGCCCACTAAGCTCAAATGAGGGTATATAATCATGCTACTCCCTCCACAGGCAAACCTTCAGCACCAAGCTTTAACTCTAGGTATGAGGAATACAAAGCAGTAAACCAGCTTTCCATCAGCTCATGACTTTCAGTTGCTGGTTTTCTTTGGTCTAGGATTAAGGTTTGACAGCAGTGTAGTAACACCCAGCAACAAGCAACGCAAAACATTCTCTGTGTAAACAGTGACTATTTTCTTCCTCCCTTGCTTCCCATCTTACCTCTTTGTTCTTCACTTATTAGCCTACTGCCACACTGTAATTTTTCTCCATTTCATAATCTCTTTTCCTGCTCCACACTTCTACACTCTCTTCAAAACATTAAGAGTCCAGAGCTGAGCCTTAAAAGCAAATATACAAATGGATCTGACACCCAGCACCTGGTCATAAATAAAAGGCAGATATGTCTCAGATGCAAAAGCAAAGGGAAAAAACATTGCTTCAGACAGCCTCACTGTCTTCAAACAGTCTGTTCTTCTGTTTAACCTACAGGAAGGTGGCAATCTTGAGGAAAATCTCATGTACAAAGTAAGAAAGAAAGAAAATAAAAGCTCATGATCAGGCTTCTAAGGAATTTTTTTTCAGTGAAAATGTCTTACAACTTTTACCACACTGTCTTCCCTCCAAATATCCCTTTTCTTTATTTTTATATCCTTCCATGCATTTCTCAGTGTCACAGCCTAAATTCCTCACTCCCAAGTCCTTCCTACATCCACACCTTCTTTCTCATTGCAAGTCTTCTTCAATGTAACTTTAGGGGATATGATCTAGTCACTCTCTTGATGATGATCCAGCAAGCATGGGAGGGCATTCACACAACTAGTAAGTGGTTCAGATGGAGTGCACACCAGTAATGCTGATAGCACCTGCCCAAGTGATTCCTCTCAAACAGGGACAGTAAACTCAAGATACTATCATGGTGATAATGAATAAACCCATTCAGAACTAATCTTTATAATCCACTTAGTATTTTCACAGTTTTCATAAGTAGAAAACATTTTGAAATACCAAGTAAGTTCTAAGTAATTAATGGAGGACACTATTCTTATTTTTCTGCAACAACCACTGAAGGCCATTCTGATACATTTTCCCACCTCTCAAAAAGGTGAGTTACTACATAACCTGCATTATAAATCAGATGTAAAAAGCAAAGGCCACATATTAACAGCATGTGTTCATATCACAATACTCACTGAATTCTCATTTGAACATGTGGCTTCCTTAGTACATCAGCTATCAGCATTTTTTTACATTTCGAGATCAGGCTTATTGGAACAAGCTGGTTTTGACACAGATAATCATCCAAGATACTTACCCAGTTGTATAAGGTATATTTATTCCCCCTAGATTAATACTTTCACATCCAACAATGAAGAGTGTTGAAAAGCACAGCAGAGATACACCACTGCAGATCATAGCCAACTTCGCAGACTCTCTTGCACCGAGTTTCAGCTTTTTTATAATGTAGCCTCCTAGGACAATACCAACACCAGCACTTGGGACAATAATCACACCTGCCAGGAAGAAATTCAAACAACATTAAAACAGGACCTACAGAAATGGTATAAAACATAAATATTGGTTTCATTCCCTAATCAGATGACTGCAGATGCTGCACTAAGATCTCCATTGTCTGGTTCTCTGTTAGCAAACTGAGTCAGACTTTTTAAACCTCTGGAGTGATGTCAAAGAATTAATAAAAGCCTCCTTATGATATTAGCAGCAGCCAAAGCACTATAAGAGAACTATTGTACTTACAAGCAGAAACATTGTTTTGTATTTATTTTAGAATGGGGAGAAGGGCTACATATAGGTCCAGTTTAACTACTGAAAATTGAAGAAATCCAGATTTGGACATGAATTTTCCTCTTCTTACTCTCATGATTAACTCCAGCACAAGTGCTAACCTCAGGCAGAACCCCAGAATCCTAGCCACTGGGGAGTGCAGGTGTGAGCCTGGCTGCAAATTCTGCCTTCTGGATCCTTTACTCAAGCTAAACAGCACTTTCCCAGGCAGCTAGCGTCAGGATGAGGAAATGGTCTCAAGCTGGGCCAGGGGAGGTTCAGGTTGGACATTAGGAAGAGCTTCACTGAAAGAGTGATTAAGCATTGGAACAGGCTGCCCAAGGAGGTGGTGGAGTCCCCATCCCAGGAAGTGTTCAAGATGTGGCACTTGGTTTACTGACACGGTGATGTTCAGTCAACAGCTGGACTTGTTCTTGGAGGTCTTTTCCAACCTTAATGATTCTGTGATTCTACAATTCCTACATCAGCACTCCAATTTACCTCAGCAGAGATATGTGGAGTGTAAACTGATCAAACATGATTAAAGAAATTAAGATATTAGAATTAGGGTAAGTTTAATACACAAAAGATGTGCTTATGAAATTTCTGCAGCTTTGCTGCTGCAGTTACAAGGTGGCAGTTCAGCAACACATCACCGGGTTGTCCTCACTTGTCAGGTCCTCAGGTGGTAGTGAGTCAGAAAATGTCTTGCACTTTTCTTCCCTTTTCTTTTGCTTCTCACTGGCATGTAAGAAGATCTTTAAACTAAGGCTTTGCTAATAAAGATGCATTCCACATAAACATGGAATTAGAACTACTTTTGGCAGCTGTATCTAAAGCTAAACTTTATAATCCAAATTGTTAGAGTTGTTGGTCTGTTGAAGAAGACAGTAAGACTATCACTAGCAAATACCTTTCAGATTATTACAAAGCATACTCATTCTCTGCTAATTTGTCTAAAGGTGAAAGGGACATTATCAAAATGTTGAGATTGTAAATGCAAGAATAAGATGTAAAAATAGCTGGCACGTTAATTATACTGCCATCACCAATGACATTATAGAATAAAATGTCATCTTATGAGGAAGATTCTAAATAATAAGCCTTCACAGAATCATAACCTGTCTTTCTCGCAAGAGCAGAAATTAAATGTAGAAGCTGCATAAGTTCAAGATATGAAGTCCGGTACATGGTATTTTTGATGATGATTAATGCCAGGATTGTTTCAAAACAGAAAGAAATGAAGAATTAATCAAAAATTTGCTCCTTAGGAGACAAAAAATCACCCATGAAACCTTTGTATTAATAGATCCAGGAAGCACGTGTACTCAGCTGGCAACATACATTTTAGGCACAGATGTATAATGTAAATAACATGTAAATTCTCCTTTTATTAACCAGAAAATTGGTGACCTTGACATGTCTTTTACTATATTAGCCAGTAGCAACCGAAGACAGAATCTCCAAGTTTCCCTTTCTCATTTTTCCTACAAAAATATTTATAAAATTAATAACTGTTGACTTCAATGCAAAGTTTAAGAGTTGGGGTTGTGAAACAAGTGCTCACTTGTCCATGTTGCACATCCAGTCTGATACATTTCATCTTCTTCTTCTGGTTCATTATAACAGTCTTTATCAAGTACTTTATAACAGGGGAAACAAGATGTTAACAATTTCACACCCTGGGCAAGGTCACACCAGTTTTACCTCTTTTAATGTACAGGTTGTTGAATATTTTTTCTGGCAAGAATGTTTCTGGTTTATCCTGAGAATGAAGCAAGTTATGGAGTAGCAACCTCATAAAGACTCATTACAGTAAATCTCCTATGTGTGTGTAGCTACCTTAAGCTTCAGAGAGCATCATGGTCTCATGACTCAGTCTGTCTTCCCTCTATGCAGAACACAGGGATTTCATTCTCTGAAGAAAATCTCATCCCAGAAATTCAAATAGAATGCACCACATGGTGCTTTTCTGACTTTTCCCCCTCCACTCTCTAGAAATTCCTTGCATTTCCTCCAGCCACTGCAAGTGACAAATTATTCCCATATGAGGTCTATGTGCCTTCCTTCTTTCTTCTGCTACCTTTTGTCTTTTTCTTGATGGATGCCTCTGGGCAGCTTCACCCCACACTTCACCTTTATCCCCTCATCTCACTCCTCTCCACCACTCCTTCTCAAGCACAGTATATGAACATATGAAGCAGCAAAGAACTAACCTGCCTAGCAATTAGCAGCTATTCCATATGGCAAACACTATGGAGCATTTAAAAAGATGCTTATGCTTTTTAAAAAGACAAATGTCTGATGCACCTAGAAAAGGAGGAAACTCAACTGCATGACACAGACTCCAATTCTGCACAATATTCTGGCCTCTTTTTAGTAGCAAAGTTCCCATCTTACAGAGCAGTGTGCAGCTTCAAATTTTGTGGTTTGTAGCTCTATTAAAAGTTGGATGTGGCTGTACATTGTTACAGAAGCAGGAGAAGCTGCCATACCTGCAAATTAGGGGTCTCCTGAAATGACAGGTGGGAGAGGATTTGGGGAGTTCTCCTGACTAGACTAGATTGTTGTCCCAATGTTAGTAAGTAAATATGGAGAAAACCACCAGCCTAGAGGAGAGAGAGATAACTGAAGGATGGGACAGATAAACAACTTGTCACCAAAGAGGGGAAAAAAAAGATATTTTACAGATCAAAGAGGAAGTAAAATTCACAGAAAATAAGAACAGCTTTAAGAGATCTTTTAAAGCACACAAAATGCAGTAATGTCTATGTGTTTTCTAGCTTGTTTTTGTTGGTTTTTTCTCCCTTGGAGACCATAAACAGAAAAGAAAACATCTGTCTAGGCTTATGAAAAATATTCAGCCCTTCAACAATATAAATAGGTTCACATTTTACTAAATACATACCACAAACATCAAAAAATACCCTGAATATCTAACCAAATGCAGAAAGCTGGACACAACCACCTGTTCTAACAAACACATTTTTGGTTCATTCCTACATTGACTCATTTCATTAGACAAAGCCAACCCTTGCAAGCTTACACTACATGGCAATGCCTTACCAGTGTAGATGCTGGCATTGGAAGCTGGGATGCCAAACTGTGACTCGATGAACTTGGGAATGAAGGTAATAAAAGCTGTGACAATGGCACTCTCAGCTGTGTATGACAAACTCACAAAAAGGAATGTCATGTTGCTTAAGATCCTGACAGCTGCTCTTGGAAGCTCTATAAAATGACAAAAATGACAAACGAATGTTATAAACAATGAGTGAGAAACAGAAGCAAACTGAAACAAAACCAATTGATTTTCTCTGAGACAGACTAGCAATAACTTGCTAGCAGCTGGCTACATTTGCTAGGTGGAAGGGAGAGTGCAAAGTTGGGACTGCAGCCCTCACTGTCTGCTCTGACCCCATCTCACAGCATTTCCCCAGGGCTGCAGTCACACTTGGCACAAACACAACTGAAGTGGGTATTAAAAAAACATCTGAAGAAACAGGGCTTACACAGTAACACTATAACAGAAAGAAAAACAGCAATAAAATGTAGAGATTTTGGAATTATTCTGATGTCTTATTTTGACATTTTCTATGAGATAACACCTATCACACTGCTGAACTGAGAGTACTGAGTTTTGTACTCCACAGAAGGAAAAAAGATCATATATTCCCCCTGGTCCTCTCTGCTTCAAGGACCACACTGGGAAAGCTGGGGTAATAATACTGTAATTAGAAAAGGAAATCAAAATATTTTTAGTTAAACATTTTTCTGCATGATTTTAAAGCATTTACAATGATGCAGACAAAGCATAATGAAAAAATTACATCAATGATATCAAGGAATCTCAACATACATTACATGCAACTCAATATTCTCAGAAGGGATAAAGCAATCAATTAAAAATGAGAGCATGTCATTAACTTAAATTGAAAAAGTATTCATAGTTGTTGCAGTTAATCTCAAATCAAATATCAAACCCACATGAAATTCAGCACTGTAGTTGAATTAAACACTTAAACACCTTTAATTTAGTCCTGTAGTGATGTCAAATTATCACCCCTCTATTCAGCACTTAATTTTTTTCAGATTGGATGCTGTGATTTTAAACATCTCACTTTTTCCTTAGGGCTTTTTGTTACCAAGAACGTATTTTCTTTCAAGTGTTGTATTTAACCTACTATAGTTTAGAGTTTTTTCATTTGCTTTTCACTTGGTATAGAAAGGGAATAGTGCTTGAATCAAAGCCAGTTGAATTGAATGACAAGAGCACGCAATGGAAATACATGGTGAGCAAGACCGAGTGAGAATTTTATTGATGCTAAAAGTTGTCAAGACAAAAATCCGTCTCACTCTCTCCACTGACTCCAGTAGGTTATCTGTATAAAAGCGAACAGAATTTAGACTCTTGTCATGTCAAAACTTGTCAGGCTGCAAATTAGCACTTCAGTTGTCTGAGTGCATGCAGTCTTCGCTTATGCCAGTTGTCAAAACTTATACTGAATTCATTATGAGTACTGGGTTTATAATTTAATGTAGTCAAATGCTCTCCTGCTGCCTCTATGAAGAAACATTAAATGTTAAATGCAGTATTTGGTGGAAATAACTAATGAATAAATCACATTAACAAGCACTCACATATTTGAATCTTAATGGTTTTTACCACCTACAGCTTTTGGAAAAAAAAAAAAGTGGCCCTGTTTGCAATAGAAGCAACAGGAGCAAGCAGTTATGACCATTCAGATGTTGCTGTGAGAAAGGAGTCAGGAAGCTGAAAGAAGGATCAGTCCTGCTGGAAATTGAGCTACATGGTGGCAGCTGCTCACCTGGGCTGAAAATGTGGGACAAAAATAATAAGGTAACACAGACAGAAAGACGATTTAGGATGATGAACTGAGTGCTCTTTGTAGAAATGAACTGGAAGTTCTTGGCTAAGAGATGAACTGATCAAGATCTTTCCTAAACCCATTATTTTAAAAAGAGTCTGGTCCAGACATTGTAATACTGGTAAAGTTTAGCCCTTCCTGGTAAAACTGAGCTTCAGGAAAATGTCTGGTTTAGAATTTTCAGTCTACTGAAGAATTAATTTGGCAAAGAACTGCAAAGCTAATCAACGCTTTACTCTGGTGTTCGTATGTAGAGATGTACTTCTGATGACTCCTTCTTATATCTCATCTGAGCACTCAGGCTAGAGGTCATTATTCATTTCAAAACTAATTAGTATTTTGAAATTGCATTTCTACTGAGAAGTAGATAAAACTTAGTGTTTTGGAATAAGCACAAGTTCTCTTACACCCATGTAAAGGGTTCTTCAGGGAACAGCTCTGCTGATTACTGTAAATTCTTGCATGAAATAAAGACTTTATTTCTGCATGCAGCACTAATACATGCCACCTGGAGCACTTGAGAGCTGAAACTCTTCGTGATTTATAAACAGCAACTGTCTGGCATACAAGGGAAAGTTACTACATAGTAAGAAACTTAGAAATAAAAACACACATTCAGAGTTAGGTTTTCCCTGATTTCCTCCCATGATCACCATCAAATCCTGTGTGACAGCATCTATATTACACTTCTGAATTTAGAAACCTATAATAAAAAGGCACTTTTAAGTAACTCATTACCTTTCAACCACAGTAATTTTAGTAAAAAGCAAGAATGCTAAAAACTTCAAGGATCCTTTATACTACATAATCAATCATGCTTTTAAAACATTTCTATGTCAAATTTCTTTTGTGTGGCCAGCCATAGGCCTAGGCTTTGATTTGAAGGCCATTATTAAACCTGTCAGGTTTGGTTTTTAGGAGGTCTTCAAAAGACATCGCATCAGAAACAAAACTACAGGAACTTGCAGTTTCCCTCATTCTGTCATCTAAACTAATAAATCTCTATAAATTACATTCCTGAAACTAAAACAATCTTTTAGTATGGCTGCAAACATGTTTATACTTCTGTGCAGTAACCTGAATCTTAAACATCCTCATCCTCCTTTTTTTTTCCCCCAATAACCTAGTATATAACTAAGAGTAAATTGAAACCTGCCCTGCTGGACTGGTTTGCTAGTCTATTGGAAATTTTCTGCCCTTCATGATTTTTGACAATATTTTTTCTCTGGTCAGTATTCATTTTTCTTTCACCCATGTGCTGGACCACTGCTTGATTCATAATAAGGGAAAAGCATAAGAAAAATCTGCAAGTAATAGAAGTATTCATAAATACTTCTCTGAGCAAAACTTTTAAAGCACTGTAAACAGAATTTCAATAAAAACTCAAATAATTCTGACTTCACCTCCCTTTTCAACATTTAATATAGTTTCTTTTATCCCTATCCCTGCACACCCAGCCCAAGGCAATGCAATGAATACAATCAGGGGAATAAATCATTCCAGTCTACACCACTGTCCTTTTGCAGACCATCAGCAAAGACCCTTGTAAAGGTGAGGCAGATACTGGCTAGAATACTTCCTTCTGCTAGTGCTGCCAGTCTGGACAGCACTACCCAAGCCTGCAGCTTTGGAGAAGCCTGGCTCCACACCAAGGTCTCAGGGGCAGCTTTCACTCTTGTGTAGTACAAAGCAGAGCCAAGATTTCAGACAGAATTTCCAGCTTGTTTATTAGAATGGAAACTAGCAAAGTCACACAAAACTACTTCAAATATATCCTGCATTGAGCTAATCACTAAACTCTAGAACAGTTTTTTGCCATGTATCATTTTGTTATCTACTTGCACACCACTTATACAACCTCATTCAACTCTCAGGACATGCCTTAAGCACCTGGGTGGTGGCTGGATCATTGAACAGTCCCTAATATCCCAACAAGGGTGGAGGGGTTCAGAACCAATTTGATATGAATATTACTTATTTTAAGTTGATTTAGAGCAGCTCCTTGAGGCTCCAGTTGGCACTGCTCATCACTGCACAGAGCTATGCCAGCCTCTTCTATTTTGAGCTCTTCAGGACAGCCTAAGAAAGGACGAGAGGGAAGCAAATCGCTCAAGGTCAGTGGCACTGCAGGCTCTCCAGCTCATGTGGTGCTGAACCCTCTGATATGGGACAGTGCCCACCAAGCACTCCCACACACAGACCACTGTCTCCCCATCTTCTGATCCCTGTCAGCTAATCTTCAGGTAGCACAGAACCTCCAATCCTTGGCATATCCTTGGCAAAACACTGCAGTGGGCTTATCCTGCAGCCACGAGCCCCTCAGGAGTTCCTTTTATCTTTGCTGATGGCCGGACAGTCGTTATTATCCTGTCTCTGCCCCTCACAGGGACTGACTGAGAAAGGCACACGACAGCCGGTAGACATGAAAAGGCAGACAGGAATATTCTACATTTTAAAAAGTGCTGTACATAGGGACAAAAACAAAAAAACCCAAAGGATACAAAATACATGTAATTAATTAAATTAATTATTTAATTCAGATTGTATCAGTCTACTTAGGTAATACATACATTTGCTGCCTTTACACTGCTCCTTTATTCAATTCCACAGTAAGTTTCATTATAGTGATAAGTGACAACAACTGCAGATACAATTTCCATGGCACAAAACCCTAAGGGTACCTAGGTAATAAATGAAAAGAGTAGGTTTTTCTGCTCAGATTCATGTGGTATCCACACGTATGGGATTGAACTGTGGTTTCTTCATTATAAATCTCCTCTAGCTCATGTTATCTACACTGCCTCTACTTCTCCTAATAAACTATATTCAATTTTCTTCCTACTGTGACCCACTTCCTATTTTATTTAATACTTTCGATATCTGACTCTGAAGTGTTCTTCAACTCACATTTTCTACTTGAAACATAAGTAAGAAAAGACTGAATTCCAAGCCTTTGGACCTTGAAACATGTGCAAAAGCAAAGATGTATCTGTATTTCTACCTGATCTCAGCTCTATCATGGGCGAAAATAAAGCTCAGGTCACTGAAGTTTGAGGCTACTTGCAGATGGACCTAGTTTTGTTTTATTTCTTCAGCCTATACGGACAGTCACTGCAGAAAAAAGGACTCTCTCATTATGACTTCTTGATACCTTTTCATTTCATAGAGAATTAATTAGGAAATTAGGACAAGTTACAACAACAACAACAACAACATGAAAATCATTTTGCCAGGCTTCCCAGGTAAGATTACAACATATTGGAAGAACAAAACAGTTACTTTTCATACAAAAACTGCATGGTTTTCAGAGACTTAATGGCACTGACCTCTGTCATGGAAGACTATGACATCATTGATATTTATTAGTACAGAACAGAAGATATGACCTACAAAATCACCAGTCTCCTGGCTAATGCCTAAGTGGAGTTTCTGCCCATAGTGCTATAAAAAGATGAAATTCAATGGGAAGTATAAAATGCTCACTGCATCTCAGAAGAAGCAATACTAAATGATTTAGACACATATGATCCTTTTCTCCTTCCCATTATAAACAAAATTACCTCAACTGAGAAGCTTGAGGCATGGTCTTATTCCATAAAGACCACTTAAACTTGAAAAATAATTAAATGATAGTGCATTCCTGCTGCTGGCCTTCTTTGCTAGGCTAAATGACACTGAATGGGAAGGCTATTATCAGCTTACAGCAAAATACTTTTCTCTGCTTTATCTCAACTCTCTTGCTATCTTTCTGGCATGTTTCTTTTCACTGTTCCACGTGGTGAAGTTTCTCCTCTAGAGAAAATTAAAAGTTTTGTATAATAAAAGCTCTAATTTGGTAGCTCTGCCAATATATTAATATAGAATTTTATAGAATGTATGGTACACATTTAGGCAGATACATGTCAAAGAAACACATGCCAAAAATGAGACATACAGAAGTTTTTATTTCTGTAGAAAGAAGTACTAGGAAACATTCTCCCAAGTGAATACTTGTTTTCTCTGTATCTGCTGTGTCTGTACGGCCAACATGACCTGGAAAATTAGATTACGTATCACCACAGAGAACCAACATCAGCAAACTCACCCAGACACAGTTTGTCTGTGTACCTGTACCTTTACCAGGCACACCTACAGGGTGAAGCAGTCCCTCTGCTGTGGTATCACCTGCAATGATTAGGAAGGAGCCCAGCAAAGACTGGACTCCCCCTTCTCACTTCCCTAAGTTAGTGAGAAAATCTTGACAGAAGCAACCCTGAACTACTTCTACTAATCAGAGGCCAGTAGGTTTGAAGGCAAATAAAACCCACAACTATGGATGGAGGAGAAAAAATTATGCACTCATAAATACAGAGATTAAAGAGTCTTCAAAGGAAGAAAGAACATGTTTTTCTTGCTTTCCACCAGTTCTTCAACTACTTTTCCAGAAAAGGGAGAACATGGTCTGAAAGATCTGATATTTGAGGTTCACCTTGCTTGTTCTGTGCCTGCTTTGTACCTCGATTAGAAAGCTGATTTGTGAGCTAATAAAATCACCCTAAAGTGATTTCTGGTGTCCTCTTTGTTCTTTACTTCTGTAGAAATTAGTGGTAACTTTGGGTATCCTGAGAGAACTGGTGTAAATGTAATATAGAGCAAATCAATATGGAGGTGTGCAAACATTACTTAGCACTACACTGGGTTTAGTCTAAAATCAGTTGGTTTTGCTAAGCCTTGTTTTCTCAGCATGAAGGGTGATCATGTGTCATTATAATGTCTGACAATCATTATAGCCTGGACTGATAGCCAGTTAAAAAGTAACACTAATGTCTATCTCAACAAAGACTTAAAAGTTTTGAGTTCAAATTATGTCTGATGGTACTGTAAATATTTCATGGTTTCTCCCAGTCGTACTGCATTCATTAATCTACCAACAAATTGTCCAACCAGAATTTGCATCATAGAATCCAAAGAGGACACAACAGCACTGACAATGCAACATCATTAAAGCACATTCACTCTTGTCCTACATTATTCAATTTTACGATACTGTTAATTCTGTATTGTCAATTTAAATTGTATATGCTTCACATTAATCAATTTGTAGCAACACTGCTCTTCTTCCCCAGGCAATTTGTTAATGATTATTACTTACTGTTAGATTTTACATTAATGGTTACTCCTTGAATAAAATAAAAACCTCTATTATTTGTCAACCTTTTGATCTCTTCTTGTTTCAAAATTAGCACAGGTTTTATTTGTCTTAGCCTTCAGAAAATAGCTTGCAGTACAAAACAGACAGGAAAGGCATATGAAACAAAAAATCTTACTCTATAAACTTAACCAAATGCATGAATGTAATTGAACTCACATAACAGAATTCTTTTTACTTGTTTCACTTATATGGTTGAAGAGCACTTTATTCTGTGAAGTTCAGCTTATAAAGCAAGCATGATAATCACAAACTCTAAGGTGCACAAATATGTCTGGTAATAGGGGTTCTATAACTATAAGAAATAGCCTGTTTGTTGCAGGTTTGTTACACAAACACATCAACAATTTAAGAAAATGGATGTCCTACACTCATTGCTGCATTTTGTCTTTCTAGAGGATGACCATCTATTAAAATCTCAATAGCAAAACATAACAGCAGATATACGATGTCAAAATTCTGCCTTCAATTACACTCATACAATCCTAGATGACCCCACACACAACATTTAAAGCATTTAAAAATCAAAAACAAACTTCACCTTTAACATTCTCTCCAAATCCCATAGAGGCAGAAACTGAACTGTCTGTTTGTGTTTTGATACTTGTTTTCTCTTTCATCACGTCATCATCACTTGAAACATCATCAGAGTTCATCTTTTTTTTATGCCGAGGAGGGAGCTTTTTCGGAAAGGTAAACATGGGAAATATCACAAGGAGCATTGCAATGGCACAAAGGAGAAATCCACTCCACCTAATGCCAGGAAACAGGAACAGAAATAAAAGCAAACACATTACAAGAAAAAAAAAAAAAAACAACAAAGTGACTATTAGAGGCTGCACTGGGTGGAAAGACACATTCGCAAAATGCGAAACACTGACACTAAGACTGAAGAATTGGAGTGGGGGAGAGCCTTCACTGCACTAAATTCCTTAATCAGAAGATGTTTCTGTTGGGTTGTTTATTGATAAAGCTCTTTATCCAGAACCCACCAAACTTTATGAAATAATGTTAGCTTTAAGTTCCCACAAATTTTTAGTTTGGGTAATTATTCAGTACTGAGTGCTGAGAAGTAGATACTCACTCTTACTTAGCCTTTCATGAATAATTCCCCGTAAAGCAATACAGTATTTCTCTGGAGAACACAAAAGACGTTATCCATGGCATGAGAAGATAAAATGTCCTGATATATACACCAGGGCTAAATCTGTTTTGCTTTCCAGTGCCCACCTCTCACTGCCCTGACTGGCCAATTCTCTGCCTTCACAATGAAGAGCTCCCAAAGCCTGACTGTAAACAACTGATGTGCTACAGTGCATGCCAGGTTTTATGCTCAAAACTGTTCTGTGACCAGAACCTGAAATAGCCCTTCACTAAGAATTTCCTCTTCTCTCCGTCTGTCTTCTAAGTATGGGATATAAAAACAACCCTGAAATGATCCCTTGGCTCTCAGGGAATGACCTGGGACATACCCATAGAAGGGACAATGTATGGGATACAGAACAGAGCTCTTCAGCCACAGGCATACAGTTAGACCTTACACAGTCAAAAAGCTTCATGAACTTCACCACAGCATCACAGACAGGCAAAAAGGGCCACACTAGAAAGTACTCTAGAGTTAACTAGAGTCAGCAGTCAGAACACTTGATAGCACAGTATCAGAGAACATAATTTCTCCTCTAAGTTTTAAAAGTGAAAGACTAAGGGAAACATAACCTCACACAGATGGTTCCATAAAGGACAACCTCAGAATTCACCTACGGAGTTCTTCTTCCATACTGCAAGTGAAGTTCTCACTGCAGACCCATCTCATTGTACCAGGTTTACATGTCAAGGCTTTGATACCAGGGTGGGGACTGCAGGGGTGCTTCTGTGAGAAGACACCATGAGCTGCCCCATGATGGACAGAGACAGCTCCAGCCAGCTTCAAAACAGATCCACCATTCCCTAATTCTGAGCACATTGGCAATTCTGGTGACACCTTAGTGTTAACTTACAAGAAAGGGGAAAAAACTTTGCACAGCAACTGTGTGAAGGAAGTGAGAAAATATGAAACAGCCCTGCAAACCTAAGGCGAGACAAGGAGGGGAGAAGGTGCTCCAGGTGCAGAGATTGATGTGCAGGCCCTGGGCAAGACCACAGAATCCACCTCCAGGCTGTGGAGAATCCACAGTGGAGCAGGCTCCAGCAGGAATTGTGGCCTGTGGAGAAGAGCCCCCACAGGAGAACATTTTCAGGCAGGACATGTGACCCATGGAGGATACTCCACACTGGAGCATTGTGTTCCTGAAGGACTGCACCTCATTGAAAGGACACATGTTGGCACAGTTAATAACAGACTGTCTGGAGCACAGGAAGAGCGATAGGAGGAAGGAGCAACAGAGACAAAGTGTTATGCACTGGCCACAACCCCCTTTCCACAGCTCCCTGCATCACTCCAGCAGAGGATGTAGAGTCAGGAGTGAAGCTGAGCTGTGGGAGAAGGAAGGAGTGGACAGGAAATGTTTGTAGGTTTCTTTTTAATTCTTGCTATCCTAGTCTGTTATTAATTGGTGATAAAGTTTATTTCCCTAAGTCAAGTCTGTTTGGCCCATGATAGTAATTAGTGAGGGTTTTCCCTGTCCTTATCTTGACCTATGAGCTTTTCATCATATTTTCTCCCTCTTCTGCTGAGGAAGGAGAGTGGGACAGCAGCTTGGTGGGCACTCAGCAGCCAGCCAAAGTCAAACCACCACACAAATCTACACAAGTGTTTGGAAGTTTCAGTGATGTCAATCACATTACTATAGTATCCAACAATGACAATGAAAGCTACTTCATTTCAAATCAAATTTCCAGAACAATGGTGCATTGACCCTGGCTGGATGCCAGGTGCCCACCAAAAACATTCTTATCATTCCCCATCCTTGGCAGGACAGGGGACAGAAAATGTATTGAAAGGCTCCCCCTGGCTGCAGGAGAATTTCTGCTCTGGCACCTGAAGCACCTCCACCTCCTCCTTCTTCTTCACTGAGCTGGGTGTCTGTGCAGTTGTTTCTATCACATATTCTCATTCCACTCTCTTCTAACTGCTGCTGGTGTTGCACACATCTTTTTTTCCCCCTGCTTACATATGTTGTCCTGAAGGTGCTACCACCAATCACTGACAGTCTCAACCTTGGCCAGTCTCTTCTTGGAGATGGCTGGCATTGGCTCCCTCAGGCACAGGGGAAGTTTTCAGGAGCTTCCCACAGAAGCCATCCCTGTAGCCTCCCCACTACCAAAACCTTGCCATGCAAACCCAATACAAGAACAATTTTCACATATTCTTGTACAACCTTTACATTACTGATTATATACTACTTCAAACTTTCAACATTTAAAATTCTGAGTAGAAAGGATTACTTGCCTAGGAAACAAAAAGCATTTGGCCTCATATTTGTAATGCAAAGATAGTGCAAACTGTATTTTTCAATGAAGACAAATTCATATGCAATGGTTTGTATGGTAAATGATTACACACAGGCAAACAACAAATAAACAGCCGTGTGTAACACTACTTTTGTTAGAAGCTTATGGGAAGCTTTTGCAAGGCAAATAAAAGTGACTGAAAATTTTGACTAATTTTGATATTATGTAAACAGAAAATCCTCTGTTCATTCATTTTAGCTGATAACATACATGGATTAGAAAGCAGACTTTTAGGAGGATTAGTCAGCACTGTCAGATGGAATAAATCAGTAGACTCTATAAAAATGTAGCAACATCAGTTTCAGGATCTCAAAGGCAGAAGCTGCAAAGGCACTGATCAACGAAACAATCTGTGGCAATAATATGCAGAAATCTGAAACTACCCACTCAGGAGGAAACAGCAAAGGAGACAGGGCCTGTAATGTAGCACGAGATGAAATTCAAACCCAAAGGGACCATTATGATAGCATAACAAATGCTAGAGATGTCACAAATGCAGCACTGGATGCAATTATCTGCACCATCTACACTTCACAACTTCCTGAAGAAATATCAAAGAATTGGAAAATAGACAAAAGACAGTATCAAAACTAATGACACCTACAATGGGAAATGGAGAGGTCAGAAGAGGAGCTATATTAATTAAAAAGCCCTTGATTTTCTGTCTTCTAAAGTCAAAGAAAATATGCAGAAGAATACCTCAAAGGCATCCGCACAAGCCCTAGGACCTCAAATAAAGCAATTAAAGCTAAGGAAGGACCAGACAATGCTGAAGGAATTCCTTTAAACTTCTTGTGTGGAATGTTGATGAAAGACTATATAGGAAGATCCAAGTATTAAACACATTCCGAACTAGGAAAACACTCAGAAAAGCATCAGCAAATTTGATTTCAAAGCACCTGACAAGACTGCCAAGGGCTACTCCACGATTAATGAGGTCCCTATATAGCACATTAACAGTTCTCAAAGGCAACTACATGATGAGTGATTTCTAACAGATATCCCTACAGTTACCACATTTGACTAAAAAGCAGTTTTTAATGTTTGATAGGCTGGTATAGACAGCTGGCTTGTAATTTAGCCCAGAGCACCTACAGAAAGCCAAGGTGTGCAAAACACAGGAGCAGAAATCCAAGTCCTGTGAAAGTCAAGGAATAATCAGATCAGAAATAACCCTGAAAAATAACACTTTACTGGGTTTCATAAGAGATGAACCAAACTATGTGTCCTGCAATATTCCTTCTAGAAAGGAACAGCTTAAGCAAAAAATAGGCTATACTGCTTTTATTTGAGCCATATATTATAGTTGCTGTACTATTTTGTCTATAAGCATTACCTCCTTTAACAATGGAAATTTTTCACAGGGATTTTACGTTAGGAACTTTACAGCTATAATAAAGAAAAGATAGGAATCAAAGACACAAATTTACTTCAAAGGAAACAAGACTCAGAAATCTCATATATGACTTCCCATTAACTTATCTCAATTGAACTCTACTTCTAAAGCTGTCAGCTGAAGTAAGTGCTGGACTCCTATTACATTTCAAATTGTTAGATTGCATAAATAAAAATAAACTTGACTACACAGCACTTCACTGCAAGGAGAAAATGTCACAGTCCCAGAAAATACATTTCAGCGCATTAAAAGTCTACGCTTCCAGAACTGTCTGCAACCACGCAGTCAGCGAGTGGCAAGGGACAAAGGTTTAACCATCACACCATGGGAGATTTCATTTTAATGCGTAGACACAGCTTCAGAAAGAAAAAAGAGAATGAGACACAGATGCCATGAATGCCACTGAAGTTTTATGAGAGGCCACAACAGATGGCCAGAGATCTGATAGCAGGGGATACTCCTTAGACATTTAAGAGAGAAAAAAATTACATAGTCAAAAATTAAAGAGAACTAAAAGGACCTGGAATACCCTCTAGGAAGAGCCAGACTCTAGAGACTTAATCAACATGATGGAAAAAGGAAACTTTGAATTACTTTTACTTTTCTATGCTGCCTAGAATATGACTTGCCCACTGAGATTCTAAGACAGCTGACTTCCTGCCCTTGCTTCATTCATATTTGCATCAGCTCTGCTGACACCCCAATGAAAATCTAAAATCACCAAGATAACCATTCAGGTGATGTTAAACCTCAGAGATACATAAAATCTATTTAGCAATTTGACATTAAATGTTCTGAACACACAAACTAGATTCTTTCTCCTATTTTGCTCGCAAGGTACGGTACATTAGATGTTCTCAAAGCCTGTCCACAGAAGTGGTTGCAATAGGCATCTTATCACCACTCTGCCATGGAACTTGGTGGTTACAGCATTCCTGCAGGGAATGCATGCATCCCTGCCACTCACTCGTTTCAGGAAGGATGGTTAAACTTGTAATTCTCAAGCAATAACAGGCATTTTTTTTTGCCTTACCTCTCTTACACACATGGCTACACCAACATTGCACATGATAGCTTTAAACCAGCAGTGGCCATCCATTACTGTGAGACAGACCTGGTGCAAATGGCCTGGGAAGCAGCAAACTGATGTCTTGGCTGCTTCGGTTATTTTACTTTCGTTGGAGCTGCTCGAGTTAAAACTCAGACAGTTATATCAGGGGTTGTGTTATGGATAAAGTCAAGAGTTTATCTCACACATACAGCCCCACTGATTCCAATTAACAAATATATTTATGGGCCTGTTCACGATTCCTGTCAAAAAGTACTGATCAGATTCTGATTACTAATTCTGACACGTCCTTAAAAACACATGAAGTATAAGACTTACATAAAGAGTGTATAATATTTTGCTTTGATTTCAAATCTTTTATCCTAGAATAGTCAAAGCAAGTTTTGACATTGCTACACACTCACAGGACAGATCTTTTCAGCGAGATAAATCAGTAGATAAATCACAGCATGGAGTTCTTAACCCCAAGGCCACACTCAGCACTCATCTTTGCCTTTCTCTCACTGAAAATTTGGCTAGAAAGTCCTGTGCAGCATTGCTCTTGGACTAAGTAAAACAAATAAAGCAAAACTAAATCTTCAAAGGTTTACGAAGACTCCAAAGAGATAATTTTTCATATCAAACTGTCAGGAAAGATCACTGCAGGATAAACAGAAACAGAGACAGAGCGACTGTGACGGCGCAGTGACAAATGCTAACCCAGGGCGTGAGAACTGACACTGCACCTTACACCTACAAAGTAGAGGTCTTTTCCTGGGATAATGAAATTCAGGCTTTTCTGGGCTCACATGAAAACTTCAAGGCAGATTTATGCATTATCTGAGATAAGGTAGTTAAAGCCTCCTCAAGACCTGCTTCCTCAAAGAGACATTTCCAAGGAGGCCACATCTCAAAGGTTGCCTGAAGACATCAGCTAACAATTACAGCTGCTACATCTCAGTGCTGCTGGAAGCCTACTCTTCACTAGAGAATAATGTGATGGTTTACATCACCCGCTGCCTAAACACGAGCCATCACCCTGAGAAACAAAGACTGGAAAGGGCATGTTCTGACCTTGTTCTATCTCGTTCACCTGGAATAGGGTTAAGTGAAGTCTACTGTTTCTCACCTGGGCAGCAGGCACAGCTCAGTGTTTCATGCTGCTTCCTCTGGAAAATCAAAGAAGAGATTAATCCACCTTCCAGCAGGAAGGGGTTGGTTCTGGACAGCAGGGATCCTCCATGTCCTCCTGCAATACTGATGTCCTGCCCTGCCATCCCTGTGCTGAGCACTGTCAGCACTGTGCCCACTGTGGTCAGAAACAGTCCTGGAACAGCCAGACACAGGGGATTTTCCATGCACTGTTCCTTTGCACTCCTTTGGCACGCTTTTCCTCGCTGTCAGAGGCTAGGGTGTACTAATCAACAGAAACATCATCTTCCTCGGCCTCCTTCTACAACCTTAAACAAGTGTTCAAGGGATAAAATTTTCCAACATGTCTAAATTCCCTACTGGCAATTTAGAGAATAGTTTTGAACAATGCTTGATCCTTACCAGTTTCCAATGAATCTGGGATCACTCTGGTCAATATAAACAGTTGTTCTAGGATCAACATAGAAACCAATAAGAAGTCCTCCTAGTAAGTATCCAGCTGCGGGTCCAAGTGCTCCCATTACGTACATGATGGCTGAGGAAATAAAAGGTCAGAGTCATACATCAATAAAATTAATGTTTCATTATTTATTTACACAGAAAAACAAAAAGTAAATTATGCTTCTTAAAGCAAGAAGTTATGCACCCTAAAACTTTCAGGGCCCTTTTTCTGCAACCAAGGCAGCAACTTCTACCTAAGCCATACTGATAAGAAAATTACCACTTTGTGCGTATTTTCAGTGAAATTATGCAAGTATACACATACTGGACTTGTATATTTGGTAACATTTCCTTTAAATCAAATCAAAATTAAACATATATATAAAGTCTAAGTAACAGTAGGCAAACAGAAAAGCAGAGGCTAAAAATTGCAATCAAACAGCAAAATACAACATTCCAATTTAGTTACCATCATCTAATACAGTATATAAAAAATGATCCATTTTAAGAAATCAAAAATTCCTATTTCAGAGATTGACAGAACATGGATTCACAAAAAGAAAGTCCTATTTAACTAATTTTATATCCTTCTGTGGTAAGGTAACCCACCCAGTGGATGAAGGGATGGTGATGGATGTGGTTTTTCTGGATTTTAGTAATGATTTTGTTGTTGTCCCTCATAGAATCCTTGAGGACAACTTGTCCAGCTGTGGGAAGAGTGGCTGTAGGGTGTGCTGGGTGAAGAACTGGCTGAAGGGCAGAGCTCAAAGGGTTGTAGGGAATAGGGCTGCATCTGGCCGGCAACTGGTCACCAGTGGTGTTCCCCAGGGATCAGTTCTGTTCCCCAGGGCCAGTTCTGTTCAACACATTTGCCAATAACCTGCAGGCAGTAGCTGAGTGTGTCATTAGCAAACTTGCTTGACCACACTGAGAGGTGCTGCTGACTCTTTGGAGGGACAAGAGGCCTTTCAGAGGGATCTATACAGACTGGAGCATTGGGCAGTGATTTATGGCAGGAAGTCTAGCAAGTTGAAATACCAGATTTTGCACCTGGGACAGAATAAAGCCAGGCATAAGTATAAACTGGGAGAGGAGTGGCTGGAGAGCATCTCTGAAGAAAGGGATCTGGGGGTGCTGGTTGGCAGCAGGCTCAGGAGGAGTCAAAAGTGCGTCCTGGAAGCCAAGAGGGCAAACCCCATCCTGGGGTGCATCAAACACAGCTGCTCAAGAGAGTGATTATCCCACTGTGTTCAGCATTGGTGCAGCCTCACCTGGAGCACTGTGTGCAGTTCTGGGCCCCACAATTTAAGAAGGATGTGAAGGTCCTTGAATGTGTCCAGACAAGGGTAACACAGCTGGTGAAAGGACTGGCAGACATGTCCTAAGAGGAGAAGCTAAAGACTTAGGGCTTGTCTGGTTTGGAGAAAAGGAGGCTGAGGGGCAACCTCATTGCAGCTTCCTCAGGAGGGAGAAGTGGAGAGGAAGGTGTGGATCTCTTCTCTGCTATCCAGAGACAGGACACATGGGAATGGTTCAAAACAGTACCAAGGGAGATTTAGACTGGGCATTAGGAAGCATTTCTTTATGGAGAGAGTGCTCAAGCACCTGTGAAGGTTTCCTCGGGAGTTCGTTGATGTCCCAGACTTGTCAGTGTTTAAGAGGCATTTGGACAATGCCCTTAATAACAGGTTTTAAGGTCTGATCAGCCCCAAAGTAGTCAGGGAGCTGGACATCCCTTCCAACTAAAACACTGTTCTATTCCATCCCATTCCATTTCATTCCCCTATGCCACATCTTTCCTTCTTTAATGCATCCTGCAGTACCCATTCCTATTAAGATGATTCTACCCTGCTTCCCACACTATCTGGCTCTAAGTACAAAAGGCAAGGGGCTGGTAGGGATGGTATCTGCTGTCCACTCACATATCTTGTACCACCAAAACCCATGCTCCAGAAGAACAGCTACACTTGCTCAGCTGCTGCAGGTCCTCTAGTAGCACATGAAAAAGCTGATCATCTAATTCTCTGTAATTCTCTCTCGAGGTCCAGGACTGGACCAGTCCCTGCCCACAGCAGTATGCAGACTCCATATTTTTTGGTCCCATCCTCAGTCAGACATGCTGAATCCTAGACTGCAGCAGCTGAAGAAGCTCTAACTGGGTTAGAGCTTGAGTTTCCATGTTACCTATTTTAGTAATTTATATTTCATGGATAAAATAAGCAAAAAGCAAGCACTAAATGTGCCTGATTAAACCAAAATAATTTGCATATTTTCATCTCATGTTTTGAAACAAGAGAATGAAGAAAAAGAGCATTCTCACAAGTAAAAAGGGAGCCATATTGCAGAGAAAAAAAAATTACAGAAGCTACCACAAAAGGTAAAACTGCCTATACTAAAAAATGCTTCCAGACCACAAATTGATTACACAGTTTTATCACTTTTAAGTCATTTTTTCATAAACACATTCTTGGTTTTATTAAACTGCAATTTTGAATAAACAGGTTTTGCTGAAGTCCTTTTTGCATAATGGTTTTCAGAAGAGTGTTCACTATTTAAATTTATTCCAGCCATGTTCCCTACTGAATTGATTGTAAACAATTCTCTGTATGCCTAAAATGCTCCATCAGACATTGAAACAGTGCTCCTTAGCAGCAAGTGGTTAGAAAATTCCCACAGCAACTGTTATTTGCAAAATTCACATCATAAGGAGGAAAAATGAAAAAACCCAAAACACTATCTCTGCACTTCCACAACCAACAATAAATTTTGTTCTACAAATGTTTGCTTGGAAAATTGATTCAAACAACTACAGCAAACTCAGAGCTCTAAAAACTTCAGAGAGGAAACACAAAGGGTGTAAAAGAGTGACCTAATCCATGCATTTCAGTATTGAGAAAAAAATACTTATACTGCATTAATTCAGCTTTAGTTCCACCACTGAAAGCAGCAAAATGCAGCAACTGCTTAGGTTTCAAAGCACTACCCAAACAGTGTATTTTGTACACCTGAAAACTTCAGAAGGTTTTCCTTGCAAGCAGAAACACTGAACAATAAAGATAAAAATAACAGTGTACACTGTTCTCCTTTAGAGGAGGAAATGCTGCTGACAATTTCAGGTGTATTTTAAAATTACTGTATGTTGTTCAGGCTTCAAGATGTATTTTTTTTAATATAACTTACAGACAAAATGTCACTTTCTGAGTCTTTCAGAAAATGCAAAGCCTCTATGTTCCTGGTCAAAGGAAGGAGGAAACATGAGCATGTAAGTTCTTAAAATAGCCATTTTAAGATACACTGCAGCATCTTTTTCAACACCTAGTAATGGTCACTATCAGAAATTGGACACCAAGTGTAAGCAACTGATTTAGACTTATAAACAGGACTAAAGATAGAGCATGGAAAGTATAAAATTTTGGTATTTCAAAATTAGGTACTAGGCCCCAAACTTTCAGACCTTGCTGTGGAAATGAAGGGAGAACCAGCTCCATAAGTCACCCTAGCAAGCTACTCAAGGGTCCTGGACCCTTAAAATAATGGTCACAGCCCCCACAGCTATGTTCAGGAATAAAGACATTTTTCATTCCCAAACAGGCCACCAGGATTACTGGATGATATGGAAAGGAAACTAAATGGGAAATATATTCAGTCAGGCTGTCATCAAAATTGCACCTGCTTCACAAATTAAAAATCCAATGGAGAATTTTTTCAGATTTTTTTCTACTCAGAACACTAGAAGGCCTCCAGCCATTGGACGAAAAAGGTTCAAAACCATGTAGATGATGTATGAGGACCTTCCTTTCAGCCTTCTGCCAGGGATTTCAGCTAGCTCTTTTTGGTTCTCCCTCTTCAGGCCATTATCTGGGATCTCGATCTAGGAAGCTGCACAGATTTAACAGCCAAGCACTTTAAATGGAAGTAACAAACATTTTTATCAGGGGACATGCTGGAGTACTGTGATGCTGAGGCAGGACACACAGCATCCAGATGATTTTTTAAATTGCACTTAAGGAAATCCAGGATTTGTCTTATAACCTGATAGCCATAAGCTTGACTGTTGCTTAGACTTCTCATTTCTAAGCCACAAAAAGCTATGCTGTAAAAGAGCAGTAATGTCCTTTCCCATGATAAAACAGAGGAGATGGGTATTCTATGAGTTAAAGCTCTATTCTAAACCACAAATCATCTTCAACAGAAAAAATGAGGAAACTATTGTTAATACAGACATATGGGTGAGTCACTAGCTACAATTCTCCAGGAACTTCAGTCTCGCTAGGAAGGCACATCTGCAAATCACCCACCCTTAGCTGACTTCACAGGGTCACAGAATATTCTGAGTTGGAAGGAACCCACATTCTCAAGTGAGTGGCCCATACAGGGATTGAATCAAGGGCCTCGGCATTAGCAGCACCATGCTCTAACCAACTGAGCTGATCTCAGGGTGACTTAGAGACATCTGAGAACGACTCATGACATTCAACACAAAGAGCTCAGACTGGATCTGGCAAAAGCTTTTCTCCAGAAGTTTGTTGTAGCTTGCTGCTATTGTGATGTAGGATCCTAAGTCTTCAAAGTAAAGGACAGGTCGGTTTACTAAAATTACACAGCCATTAAACAAAACAATTTCAAAGACCAAAGAGCTTGCAGATTCTTTAAAGTTTCCCTCTTCTCTGAAGATCTCAGTGTTGTGGCAAGGAATTTCCATTACCAAGCATTCTCTTCCTCTGCATGCACCTTCTCTTCAGTGATGAAGGATGGCCTTTTCCAGCCCTCCCAAATCCTGTCTTTCAGGTCATAGCTCTACCTCTGACACAGATTGTAGAGAAGTAAAAATATCCTGGTTTGGACAGAGTTAGATAAGTGCTCATTTTCACCCAAGATATCTAGCCATGGCTATTTTTGAAATATCTTGAAGTTTTGTACCTGAGGAGCTTCACTGCCTCACTGAGCATGTTCTCACCATGGCATATTATCTCTATATCATCCTAGCAACACTGTCTAGTTTCAAAACTGCAGCGGGCTGCATCTAGCCAGGCTTAGCCATAAACTGTCATCACAGCTAAGGTGCTGGATGGCAGAGACAAAGGGAGTCAAAAAATTAGTTACCTAATTATATATGGAATTTAACTACCCATGTGAAATAAGATTAAACAATGCCATTCTTCTTCACTGGAAAGTTTACCTTAGACATGTTGCAATGAATGCTGCCATTCTGATGTTTGACAAAATTATTACACTATTGCTTTATTCATAGGAGATTCTTCTTCAACAGGAGGAAGTCTTAGATAGAGCCTATTGCAACATAATCTTTATGACTTCAATAAGATGGAGTGAAGCTTCTACAGGTCCAAAAATCTCTGTGTTCACATCAAATGCAATTCTAGGTTGGCAAAGAGTTTCTTTTTGTTTTAGTCTACCTACACTACCAAATATAATGAGACAGAGGTCATAAAATTATTGTGACTGTCCTTTTCCTCTTCTGATCACACCAAACTACACCTTCAGTAGACTGTGCATATGGGAATACATAATATATGTCCCTGGGGCACCCTCAAATGCCTATGTTAACCCCCTGACTGTGCCTCTATATTAGCCATGCCACTAGAAATTAAAGTTGCAAGTCACATATTGTGCCTAGATGAGCAGGAACTACACATTGGTGAGCTACAACAGGCTCCCTGGCTTCTGAGTTCTAAAACTCCACTTTGGTTTAAAAAGTAAAAGCAAAGGCATATACTGCTCAGTCCTTCTCATCTCCTCTGTGTGCACACACATGTCACCACACAGAGTTTATCACTGGAGAAGAAGGAACATTTCTGAAAGACCCCATTGTTAGAATCTTGGCAACATGTCACCATAGTACAACTGTTCATTTCATACATGTATAAGACAAGCAGAATTTGACCTTTATTTTATTTTCAATGGAAGTTTAGAATTTGCAAAATCCTGCAAAAGCTAGAGGGTGCGTTCCGAAGGTATATTACATATGTGTATACAAGCATGTATATGAATGTTTGCTCCTGTCAGAATAGTACAGAAATTTTAATAGACTTTGCAGGATACTTTTTAGTGGTATAGAATTATAATCCTTCTATATCTATACATTTCAAATTTTTACTCCAAAATCTTAACTGTCTTTAGCATGAGGGTATTGATTGGAAAACAGAGATACAAAAGACAAAATAAATCCCCCATAGTCTTAGAGTGGGAAGTCCAGAAGTATAATTTACATAATTGAAGCTAACTCCTACCTGCTGAACAATATTCTCATGAAATAACAGTACAAAGGAGAATAAAAGCAATAACAACAACAAAATCATGTGAATTTGCAAGAAAAGCCCTGTGTTTACGGATTACTTTTTCACAACCTGAGGACTGAGCTTTAACAGAAATGCAAGTTCAACTTTATATAATCTTGAATCTATTCATGTCAGGAAATTTTAAAAGGCTATAGGTTAAAGAAAATAGCCACAGGGTTACCGCCTTGGATTTTGCAAGCAAAAGAAGCACCACGATGCTACAGTACCATAGCATCCTCTCCAGTGCCACCAGCAGCACATTTCCTTGGAAAGCTGTCCTATGCGGTCACTGGAAAATGAGCAGCACTCTTATTTCTCTGGGGTACAGAGCAGGTTTTGATTTGCCCACAGAGCAAAGCTGATAGACAGAGGTGTCAAAGGGGAACAGGTCCCAGCTCTCCCCTGTTCCTCTCATGTCACAGCACTGTGACGGGGTAGCAAGGAACAAGCATAAAGGAGCTTTCAAAGAAACACTGCTCCCATTCATAAAGGCATATTTACCTCATTCTGTCTAATTTCACCCACACAGAAGCTACCCCAAAAAACATACGGTTTATCCACTCCTTTGAGCCTGAGGACACAAAACTGAGTTGTGAGCAGAAGCTAGGCAGACTTCTCAAAAGCTTTTAAGTCAGGAAACTGGTTCACTTCCTTCCTTTCATCATGAACGTACAACCAAACATATCTATACATGCTTTAGGATTTTTTCTTTAATGTGGATATTTGCTCAGGAAAAAACAATGCTTTGAGCATTGCTGCAGTTCAGATAATAATGTCCAGTTCAAATCTTTAAATCACTTCCTTTCAAAATGTATTAGTGTTACCACAACTTTAATAGTCTCTCAGATCCAGTGTTCCACTCAAAACAACAAACAGAGCAACAAAACTACTTCAGTAGCCTCCCTTGATCTTTGTATAGGATATATTTGTCACTATTTTAACAAGCAGATTTCACAGATCTGGAAGACAAGTTCACAGAGAAACATAACTAAAGCATAATTTTACATGCCTACCATGCAAAAGAAAATTAATGGTCCAGCTTACCACTCCATTAAAAATGTTCAAAGTTAAATTAAATAAAGTATGTTCAGTGACTTGCCAACAGAAGAAAAGCATTACATTTTTACTTTTCTCTTAAGCTTTAGAACTAAGATATTGTTTGTATCAAAACAGATACTCTCTGATTTAAACAGTTAACCTGTTTCGTGCTTTGTACTCACCATTTGTGGTCATGTTCTAAAATATTACAATAATTTGCACTGGATTCAATTCTACTATGTCCATAAAATCCCAGGAAAATAAGCCCAAGAAAACAAGCTGAAACAGGCTTCCTATCCCAAAGTGTACCTCTTGTATTCACTTGTCACTGTAATTCTGCTCCAAGTCACTTGCTATGCTGTGGAGCCACAGTGTCTACAAAGCAATTTGACAAACACCAAAATTTCACAGACTCAGTATTTGTCATTTGTTTACGCTATCAGGTGTCTGCATCCAATCCAAAATCTAAAACCGAAAATACCAAAGTAGAAAGGCTTATACTTGTAGCATGTTCTTTCAGCCTTAGAGATACTTAAGAAATTATTGCCCCAAGAGAACCACTCCAATGCTTAAAATTAGAGTCTTTATTTCTTTATTCCTAAACCTGAAAACTGTGGAAGTAAAAACCCCAGGGGCAACTGGAGACTGTCCCATTCTTTAGAGACAACTGTTTTGCTTGGAACACACAAATATTACTTGAGGGGGTTTCTTCAAAATGTGTCTTTTCTCCCTTCATATTCACCAATAAATAAAAATTGCTGTAGTATTACCAAGAATGACTTGTGGTTAGCAAGTAAATATGAAAAAGACATATCTGCTGTAAGAGATTAGTGAAAACTGCTGCAATTTCCGAGTGCAATTTCCTATCAGTGTGGTTAACTGAATTTAGACACCAGCATGAGGAAATTCTTAGATCAGATAATTAAGCAAACCAGGTTTTATCAGATTTATCAGTCCTTACACCATTTTGGAACACAAGAACCTTCTGGTGATGGTATTCCAAAAGCTCATACAACTGCCTCTGACATTAACCATAAGGACAGTCCCCACTGTTGTGAATTGTTTGCATGACCAAAGATGAACATACCTAACCTTGCATGATCAGAACCTAAATTGAAAACAAAAATGCTCTGATATTCTTTCTGTGGAGTCAAAAGCATTGGTTCCTTATATAGATGTTTGCAGGTTTTTTTAAATAGAAGCATCAACAACTGCTTAACTACATGAGTAACAGCAACCAAAACTCCTTTCTTAAAACTCCCTATTATTTTTTCCTTACATAGGAAATTTTGATATTGAAAAGTGCTGTTATTGAAATTTAAGTCTCAGACAGATGCACACACTACTTGCATGGAACACAGTCAGAATGTCCTTAGAAGCAGCAAAAGGCAAAACTCTGCCCACGGCTGTTACTTTCTGGAAATCAGCTCTCTAAAGGGCTCCACATCTTCAACCTTTTAAAGTTTCTGTTGGTATGCCACGTTTTAAACACAAGATAACATATCCCAAGAAGTTCACTAGGCATGAATTCCCAAACCCTGACTTTTCAAAAGAGTATATTTATTAAAGATGTTCTATTTTGTGAGTACCTTTAACTAAGGCAACTTGACAGAGACATTGACCATCCATGCTAACACCGAGTGACTCCCCAATCCCTTCTGAATTCTTGGCCTGTCAGCAGTTTTGTACAAAGCAATGAAATGGGTCTAACTATTTTTAACTAAATCCCAAGCAAGCTACTACAAATTATTTTAAAAACCTTCAATTAATAACTGGTTAGATAATGTCACTGTATTTCCCATTTATTCAAACACTGGGGGCTAGATCCACAATAGCAAATTTAACATTCACATTAGGAATATTCTTGAAGTCAGTATGACTACTCCCATGAAGCAGGCAGGATTTGGGACTTCTATACTATTACTCAGTGGTGTTCCTGCTAAAAGGACATCAAAGTTGTTGGCTGCCTTTAAGATACTAAAGCAGCCTCTTGACTCACAGGCATTCTTGCCATTAAGTCATGTCAAATGGGAATCTCTCCTCTCTGCCTTTTAATTGCTTGGCTTTGGCTTTTTTTAGTGGTTTGGCAGTTGAGGCTACACATACACATTTAATTTTCACTACGGGTTATCCCCAGGTACATGCTTATAGACTCTGCTGATCTCAACTTCTTAACACTAATTTTCATGTCTTCACTATTACTTGTAA
The DNA here is from genome assembly GCA_013398175.1 of Climacteris rufus. Taxonomy (NCBI): domain Eukaryota; kingdom Metazoa; phylum Chordata; class Aves; order Passeriformes; family Climacteridae; genus Climacteris; species Climacteris rufus. The sequence continues at coordinate 879,064 of VZRZ01003292.1, forward strand.
CTACATTAGAGTGGGGCAGGGTTGTTCACTTGCATGTCATCCCCTTTTCTTTAGGCTATCATAACTGAAAAATATCAAGCTGTGAAAGCTGAAATTTGGCTTTCAAGCAGACCTCATCAGGTAGATCACAATTAACAAAATGGAAAAAAAAAATCAAATTTAAAATTTTAGCAGGAAAAGTCTATAGCTACAAGACCAGCAGAACCCAGCTCAGAAGCGTATTTCAGAATATTTGTATTGTTTCTTTTGCAATTTGTTTTACATCATGTTCAGGGAGTCGAAAAGCACAAGCCAACAGGAATATATTGTTCAGGTCCCCTCATTTCTCTGAGCTGGGAGAATGTACCCACTCCCAGAGGAAAAGCAGGGAAGAGCCTGGTGAGATTTATCAGGCTCAGGACCAGATGTTAGAGTACGCCATCATGCACCATGGGAAGAACAAGGAATAAGTACCAATTCCCCAGCAACACCTATACACACTAAATACCCAATGTCTATGAACATGAGCTTTACCAGTTATTGTGCACAAACCAGCTAATGGCACACATAAATACCCATTTTTCAGAGGCAGGTTTGACATGCATTGTTTCATACTTCAACATTATTCAAAACCAGATCCTGTGTGCTTAGGAAAGAAAATGTGAGGAAGCAGCGGAAATAGACCAAGTATCTACTGAAAGGGAAGCTTAGGTGCTGATATTAAGAGCAGTTATATACATATTTTCATTTTTTATTTGTCCCACCAGCAAGACAACAGAACAAAGAAGGGGGAAATTACTTCAATCATATTCTCTCTGAATTAATTTCCTTTCAAAAATTGGTTTCTGCCTAGGAGGAATAGGTTAATTATTGAAAATGTTGGTGATCGTTTTTCCTTTCACTATCTCTCGCTAATAGACTGCAAAGAAGGGCAAGCCAAACAGCATTTCTTCTTGTTTTCTTTCTAAATTGCACTTACATTTTCATCTTTCAACTGAAACAACAGTAATTACACTTCATTACTCATATCTGACTGAAAATCTGCCTGTAAGCAAAAGCACATTATTCCAGTAATTTGCAGATGACCCTGTTAGTTTTATTAACATCTACTGTATTGCTAAAAAAGTTATTTTTCTACATTCATAGAGGTTAAAAACTGCAATAGCTTCAATAAAAAATATTTTAAATAACAATTGGCAAAGTGAAATGCAGAGCTATATAGTCATATTTGAAACAATATTGGAAATATTATTACAGGTCAAAGAGTCTGAAAAACACTTCCATCCATGTGTAACAGTTATAAATAGCAGACACCATTTATTTTAGCTAAAGGACACCACCACCATTTTGTGAAAACCTCCAGTTCTTCAAAATATGGTCTTTATCCTCATAGAAACAACAAAGTTTGAGCACTTTCATGAAGTTGGAATTATGCTGAACTGTTTGATTCTGGAAAGAAAACTTGAGCTTTGTGTTCTGAGTAAGGGTCTCTCCTCTGTTTTCCACAGACAGATCATAAAATAGACATGAGAGCTCGTTCAACTCCATGTTCTGCTTGGGGACAAAAGAGTTTCTTGCTATAGCACCAAAATTAATCTCTTCATCCCAGCTAGGGAGAAATGTCATCAAGCAATGGCCCAGTAAATCCTTCCTTTCCCATGGTTAAGGAGCTAATGGGTGCCCCCTGGAGTTGTTCCCAAACGACCCTGACACTCCTGACACAGTCCTACAAAAAAAGATACAGAAACACAGAGCTGCTGCTGTAGATCCCTGAAAAGATCCTCCTAAACTCGATAAAGGGACATGAATTGCCAGAGATACTCGAGAAAATTAGAGAAAATGAAACTGAGATCTCAGAGAGTCACAGAAAAAAGAGGTGAATATGGTTTTCTAATAAACCAAAAGTAAGGAAATTTATATTTTTGCTTTGAACAGAAAACCACCACAGACACCATTTGTTAGTAACAAACTGATTCTATAAATAAATATGATTCTATAAACATATATGCTTAGAACATCTTAGTCAGGATCCTAAAAGAAACAAATGTATGCCTCATAGGGAAAAGTAATACTGACATGTAAAACCAATAATAAAATAAAAATTATTAATATATTTTGGTTTGACATTATTAAGCAATGTGTTTTACATGGTTTGGTTTGGTTTGGTTTGATTTTCTCTATGTGTCAAGTAAACAAAAAAAATCATTTTTTAAAATGCTAACCTGTACTCCTACATAAAGGTAAAAATAATGAAATATAAGCTAAATATTTCAACATGATCAAAAATAAATAAGTTTCTCTACACAAAAAATAAACCAATTACATTAATATATCCCTATAAGTAAGATTTAATTGTATCATATCTTACCAGAACAAGGTCATAATAACATCTAAATGGCATAGTACAAACACGAAGTGTAAATTTAAAAAATAAGGACTCTTACAAAAGGTTCTCCTTAATGGTAATACTATAATTATATTTGTCTTTCTTTTTAAGATATAAATTGTCACTGTGATTTACAGCTCCATTTGCAGCTCATTCCCAGTTCCAATAAGATACATTAATATGTTAATAAAATACAGAAGTATTACTAACTTGCAGTGTTGAACTTTCCAAGAGAAAATTATTTACACTACAGGGATCCTTCCAAGATATTTCAAAACACCATACATGGTTGACTTACAAAATCTGAAAGATTTCTAATCAGCTAAAGTTACTTTCACTGATTAGGTAATTTAATTATTAAACTGACACGTTTTGGGGAAAATTGGACAATATCCTTTCATTTAGTCTGCAATTTTTTTAAATAAAGATTGTTCATTCTGTGTTTTTCTTTCTTCTGTGAGTAGAATTAGAGATGACAGCTTTGTTTCTCAGCTACTTAGATTAACAGATTATTAAGCATATTTTTATTCTTCAATAGTAAAAGATGCTTTCACAGACATGAAAAATGTGGTGGCTAGAGGCTATGCAGAAATGACTTTCCGCCAACTTAAGACACGCTTCTATGGCAGTAACATTTTTAACAAGATAGTTAACTATGTTATTTTCCTAGGGATATGGCAGATTCTCTTTAACTGTGAGTGCTTTGTTTTAAACTATATGGTTTTATATAAATAGAGCTTTGGATAGGGATAACACTGTAATGAAATCTGATTCAACACATGTCAGAGTAAATGAACATAACGGTCCTTTCTGGCCTAATAAAGCATGAAATTATCCCACCAATTCTCTTTTTGTCTCTAACACAGTAGATCTTGCAGAAACAGCCATCATCCTTTGCAAAGGAGGATGCCAAAAGACAAGAAGTCTCTTCACCTTTCCTTCCTGGCTCTGCTGCCTGGAGAGATCCCCAAAGGCCTTACCCTGATAAAGACAGGGCCAGAGCAGGCCCTGTGCCCTCTACCATCTCACAGGTGTATCAGTGGTGTGTTCAGCAGAGTCCCAGCATGGGTGGTGGCCTCGGTCCTGGCTGTGGCAGCCAAGGAACCTGCAGGCTGTCCTGAGCCACCCTTGGGCATCCCTCTCTGACAGGGTGACTCTGAGAGCACCAAAGAGCAAGAACACCCCAGAAAAACAGGAGCTGGTACCAAACACATAGACGCTGCTCAGGCAGGCATAGGAAATAAGGGATAAAATACTAATGAAAATAAAGACTTAGATTTTGCTCACTCGAGCAATGTAGTGACCTTTTCTTTCTAGTATCTTTGCCCATTTGCATCCGTTCTCATAGGGAACATGTTTTCAGTTATTTACACAAGGAAGATTCAACTGGAAGATTACACTTATGTACACAATCTGCAAACTATCACAGCTTTCAATCAATTTACGACAAGTAAGCTATTTGTTGAAACTTTAGGCTTATGTTTGTAAAGAAAATTAAATCTGAGCCCTAAATCCCACTCAAATTCACTGAAAGTCAGATCCCTTGACTTCTTTAGGCTCCTTGGGAAATCTTAGCCTCCGTTATTAAATTATTCTGACAGAGAGAGACACAGATTGACAGGGAGGTCCTCAAGGAATAATACTGGAGTTGCTTGGAATAACCACGATTGCAAGTGTTACCAGTGGTCTCTGCTGCTGTCAGAGCTTTTCCAAGTCTAATGAAAATTGATCTGGCATCTTTTCACTCTATGGGAGTTTTCTACAACACGTGACAGAAGAGATATGTCTTCACACAGTGCTGGATCCTTAACTACATTTTTAGATTCATGCTGATGAATTTGCCAGCATAACAAGTGGAAGCACAAAGCTCATAGACAAAGAGTAAAAATATCAATCGCCAAAAAACTTAAACACCTAGTACTCCTTCAAAGAGCAAATATAAAGTATGCAATACATTTCTATACTGCATGTTATACCTAACTGCAATTGTAAACCACTGCAGTGATCATTTTAAGAAACTATAGTGTCATGAGATTAATTTATGACAGTACCGATTGAGCTTCAATACAGCACTCACAGATATTTATTAAACACATACATTTGAAGGTGCAGTGAAAGTCTTCATTTGTCTCTTGTAAAATGACTAAAGTCATAATGTGAAAGTTGAAAGAATCAAATGCAAGAACACTAGCAAGAAGACTCTTACATTTTAAATCACGGTTTAAATCATACTTGCTTCTAACAAACTCCACAAATAAAAACACAATCTACAATTAAAAATTTGTCCCAAGAACAAAAATCTCTCTATCACATTCCCTCAAACTTAAAGTTCTATAAATTATTTATATATGCTAATAGATCCATATGTTTATATCATTACAGAGATAATTGTATATGACACATTTCTATCCCTAAATTACAAGTCTGTAATAAATTTTAAAAAACATCTGAAGATTACAACTCTACTTCTGCCATTAGTGTTGACACTATACTCAGACCACAAATGGCTCAGACAAAACAGAACAAGTTAAAAAAAGGGTCTTTGCAAAACTTTTGACTAATGCAGACCTTCGCTTCCTGTAACCTCTTACACAGGTGGAGTTCTTCAGCTGCTTTTATGAAGGATATCATGGTAACACTCACACACAGAATACAGGACTCAAAACATCAAAAACATCACACAGTAAATTCAACTTTGAGATCTCTTGTTGTAATTTCCTTTTCCACCAAGCAGCTGACTCACTGCATCCCTAAGGTCACCACATTACACTGGAGTAACAAGTCCTTGACTAGAGGCCAATTCTAACCCCCAAAACTGTGTAAACCCTTGTCAAACACATCATAGCTGTTTCATTTGTGCTCCCAAACAGCATAGCTACTTTACTCCTTACTTTGTAAGTGCTTTGCAGAGATTTTCTGAGCCAGAAACATGCTTACAGAACCAAGACTCTTGCTGGTTCAAGCACATTTAAATCACCATCTGCTAACTCATAAAATAAACCACTCAGGCAAATGTTTCTTTCAGAATAGACAAATGATAGTAACACAGCATTATGCTTTTCAAACACTAAAACTGTTGGGAAAAGATTAGCAACTGAAAGATCAAAACAGTGCAGTGACAACACCAGCAGAGATGCGGCAGCAGGATCAGACACTTGTTCGTAGCTAACCCAGCTGAATAACCACTGAAATGTTACTTCTCAGTTTCACACCTGTTAAACTCTGTAGATAACTCTACCAGTATGCATCTCCTTTTCCAGTGGAGGAACAACTCAGAGGTATCATCCCAGGCTTTTCTCTCTTTGGAATATTTAGCACACAACTGAGGACACTGCCTTCCCTAGCCAGTTTTGTGAATACACCCGTTCATTTCTGTTGTAGCTTCACAAATGTCCATGAAGAAAATCTTTTATTTGACACAGTAATTTTGTTTGCTTGTTTCCATAAAATCACAGAAAATATGTAATGTTTCAATTACAGAACTGACTTTCATGATGCACTAAAAAATATTTGCATAGTTTTAAAACAAAAAGTAAAAAGTAAAAAGCGTAGATTCCCCCATGTTCTCCTTTAAATTGATGTGATACAAAAAAAAACCCCACATAAGTCAATGAAATGCCTTCAGATTGTCACAGGAAGAAACAAAATTAGAAAACAGCCTTCTCTCTGTATTGCCCCATTTCAGGAATATCCTGAAGACTCTTAGGTGGAAAACTGGAGCACTGATTTGTGGAACTATTTAGCATCTAGATATTCAGTAAGTTCATTTGAGTCATATGTTTTCTGTGCTTAGTGTTCTACTGTTGCTACTTTATTCCACTCAAAAGAAAAGAAAAACTAGAAGGCTTTCATTTCTGTAGAGATTTTTTTCTAGGAAACAAATATTAGCAACAATTCTAAAATATTTTAGTTATTACTATTGACTGGTTGGTTGAATTTCCTTTCCAAAGTCCTCCACTGGTATGGCACAACTGCACATCCTTCCCAGAGCTTCTCCTGTGCAACAGGCTGAGGATGTCATCACCCAAATAATACAACTTCAGATATCTGTGGCCAGGGAAGAGGTAAAGGAAAGCCAAACAATCAAGTCTTAATCTTAAAGAATGGAGCTATTCCCTCTCCTACATTTATAACAAATAAAATAAAACCAAGCCAAAAGTACATGAAATAACATTCACAGGTAGCCCTGTGACACTGGAGATACTGATCTCTGCAGAGACCCATCAGCTTTATTTATGAGGCAAAAGAAAAGCCAGACTTGAAAACAAGCCTTTCCCCACTGGTGGGGTTCAACAGAGCTTCCCTCTAGCACTGGTGTGTGGCAGTGTCTCGTGCCTTCACACAGCTTTTTCAGCTAACAGTTCTGCAGGATCACCTACTTCCATTTATTGCCATTTCTAAAAAATAGAATGCATTGCTCTGTCTTCCTATTTTATTCATTTTTAAATGAAAATTCTTTGACCTTTCATTGTAAGAATAATGTCTTTGGAATCAAAAGAAATACCTTATTGGGCTGTAACATCCATCTCCCATGTGCTACTCAGTGAAAGAACAGCACTTAATCTCAAAGGTTATTCTACACTCTTTTTTTTTAGATCAGATTCATCATTACAGTATCCAAAAGCAGATTACAAACACTTTAGCATGAATATAATTTCTCCTGGTTTTAAGAAAAGAAAATGAAATGTTTGAGGTAAGGGAGAACAAGAAGAGTTTGGCAGCATCCTGAGGAAATGTAATGTTCAAAATGCTGGGATAGAAACTCCTACTGCAAAGGAAAGAGAGGGAGCATGTCATTTATCAGGGGTGACAAATGCCTATTATCTTTTGTTTATCACTTTATCATTTACGTTCAATATCTAATACTGTGTAAGACCAAATGGCTTTTATATTTGGCTTCGATTCTACACAAGCACCATATTTATTAATAATGTATTACTATTCATTACATTGAAACATTACCTTGAAAATTTGTATTTACACGTGTGTAAGAAGGTTATCAATGGATAATGTAACTGTTAGCTACAGTGTGGGAGTTTCAAACATTCACAACAATACAGAGGAAAAAGCCTGTAGAGAAAATATTCCACTGAAAGGCGGGCAATAAGGAAGTCATCATTCCAAATATGATATTAAAGAAAAATCCTTTTTTCCAAACTGTTAAAAATACATGACCTATTCAACTAAACACCTCTCATTTCAAGAAAGTCTCTGACCAAAGGAATAAAAGTTTCAGGCAGTTGTTAAAGATTCAGGTGTTTGTCGCAGCTGCCTCTTCTGTGGTTTAGATGCTGTGTGGGATTTCACTCACATGGCTATAGGCTGCTGCCCTGGGTGGTTCTGAGAGCCACCCGCTCCCCGGCTGCCCTGGCTGGCCCCTCCACCCCATGAAAGCTGGCAGAAACAGAGAAGCTGCAGAGCTGGCAAGAACCTGGCCCTGCCAGCAGTGGTGAGGGAGTGTCATGTCAGAGCAGCTGGAGGCTCCACGCCACGGTCACAAAGCCCTGGAACCCAGCAACAGGGAAGTGCCGCAGCAGGCACCCACAGCACCGGGAAAGGAGTGGTGCGATCACACACCCCCTCCAGGCTGCACACCACGGGCAAACACATCTGCTGCCCACCAAAACTAAGGGACAGCCCTCAGGGAAAACAGACTCAGACCCAGTTAACACTAAACTAGCACCGCAGTGCTCAGTTCCTAGTTCAGTTAAGTCCACAATCTCAAAGATCTTTTCCAATCTAAATGATTCCATGATTCAATGCACCAGACATGTAAGCTATTACCTCAGCAGGAACCACATTCAGCTGTGGAGTCCCAAAAGACTAAGGAAATAAAAAGCTACACACTTAAAAATCCATCAAAATGGGATCATCCAAACATTTATTTGGTTTTCTTCTTGCGCCACAATTATTAACACTGTGACTCTAACCTAGAACTTAGGATTTATTCCTTGGAGATAGTATAGACTAATTACCTTCATATGCAAGTCCTGGACCATACGGCAATATGCAATAAGAATACATTAATCACACAAAAAGTGCACTAACAGGCAATTAGTGTGATAAAACGCTACATTAATTGCAACGTGATATGGAAGTTAGCTCTCAAAATTGAATAAGAAAGCTGTTTATACAGATAACCATTGGCAGAAGAGGTGACACAGGGCTATGTAAACACAGGTAATCTCTAAAAAAACCTAAAATTTGTAGATTACAGCTCAAACTGGATTACATTGGTGCTCCTGCACAAAGAGTAAATCATCATAGAGATCATCATTTTATTAACACACACTGCTGAAACCCATCAGGGAAACATTTATAAATACAAAAATGGATAAGCCTGAAGCCACAGAGCTGGTATTCTCGGGAGGAGCAAATGGGAAAAGTAATCCTCTCCAGCCTACTGGAGTCTAGATATGCCTTGAAAGAGGCACTAAATGAAAAGAGAAGCAAGAGTTACATAGAGAGGGGTTTTCAGATCAAATGGGATGTTACTTGTACTTTCCCCCCAAGAATGAACAGAAGTTGAAATTAATAAAAATTGAGAATTAAAGAGCAGAATGCATCTCAAAGTGTCATGCTATGCAAACAAGTATACATGGATGGCTAAACATTTTCCCATCAAAAGTAGTTATGTCATCAAACTCAGATTAATAAAAATGGTACCTGTGCTATACTGTTCTCACAATGGAAAAAAAAATTCTCCCTGATTGATTTGGTGACTTGAGAAAAGTTTAATAAATGACTTGCATTTCCATTATTTCATATTATTTAAATAAATGTGGTACAAAAATCCCAAGAGGCTTTTTTATCTGTTTTAAAACGAAAAAGCTTTATAGATCAGATCCTGCTCCCACTCAATATCAGGTGTACCTCATTACCATCAGGGGAAATGTGTCACAGTTAGTTGTAATTTATTAACTTTTCTGGAAAGCTTTACTAAATCTAATGTCCATTAGACGCCAAGTTTGAGAACCACAAGAGCAAGGCAGCAGTAAGACCATGACTCTGGTCCTCATGAGCACAAAAGCATTAGTATTAATTAAACACCTCCAGACCTTGCTTTCTGCTTTGACTGTGCTTGCTGTTCAGCTAATTGTTTCTCTGCTCCAGCACAGCTCATCATGTCTGCCCTGCTGCAGAGCAGCCAACTTCATGTTTTCTAAATGGGATGAACAGCCTGCAGACAGTAGCTCTGATTGCTTCAGATCTTTTCAGGGCTCCTTGTAAGACAATTGAAATATTTTATGCAGACTAAATGATCTTCAAATTTTTCTTTATGTGAAGTTTTCACATTAGGAAATGAGTTGAATTATAAAACTCAAAATCTCTGTGGCCTTTTTACAGCAAGTGCATCAATTAGAAAGATGAATAGGGAAGTCTTGATAGCAGCCAACACTACTACTGTGAAACATGAACATTTGCAGGACTTACACGAAGGACTTACTTAATATAAAGATTAAGAAGTACTACAGAATCGAGGAGACACAAATGACAAATATGTTTACCAAAAAAACATCTCAGAACTGATGGCACTGACTTGTGCTCTATTATTACTTACTTCACAATCCCACATAAGAGGATTACTGTCTATTTTGGCATTATGTATAACAAGAGTATACAGCACATCACCAAGGGGTTGGATGAAGAGGCTGCCTCGTATCGGCACACCCCCACATATATTCTTCAAGTCAAATCTCCCACTTCAGAGAACAACCAGCTGTCATTTCCCTGAGCTTCACACCATTCTGTTACTCAAGAAAATTATGGGAAAAAAGCTAAAAAGTCAATAAGTCTTTTTAACGGGAGTGCAACACAGATTAAATTAAGGGCAGAATTGTTGTATCATATTTTGGCCCCCTGCATACAAAAATAACCATGTTGCTGCTCACACTCTGTATCCTGGCTCAATAGAAAAGCAATGGACAGCAGTCCTAAGAGCAGCCAGAGACTCTGTGACAGAGTCACAAGGGTTACCTAACCCTCTCTTCTGTTGCTATGCTACTAATTCTTCTAATATCTCCAAACAGGCCATGAAAACTGGGATAAAACCAGTACTTTGGAGAAATCCTAATGCTCAGACCACAGAATAACTAGACAAGGGAAATTTACTACATAATACACTGCACCATTTTTTTGCTGCCAGGCACAATTCAAACAAAAAGTAGCTGGCTCATAGTGTAGGATGTCTACCTGATAATACAAGCCTTATTGTTATCACACTCTTCTACTATGACCATTCAGCAGTCCTCTCACTGCCTGGACCAGTTACATCTACTCCTCCTACAAGAAAATGGTCAACTCAGTAGAAGATTTCTGTGTGCCACCTTGGGCAACCCATGAGATGTCACTTAACCTGAAACTGCAACACATTATATAGATCCCTTCCTCAGTCTCTGTAATCCTCAGTCTCTGTAATACTCAAGGTAAGTATAAACAGAGAGTACAAATCTGAGAATCAAAACATGGAGTTTTCTTGAAAGCACTGCACTGCATCAGACCCATGGTAAGCTCTTCTTTCTGTAGGATTTAAATTTGGAGTGTGGGGATGCAGGGGAGGATGAAGAGGGGAATAAGGACGAAAGGAAGATAATTATATATCCATCTGATTGTATACAGCTCTTTTTCACCTTATCCAAATAGCTGGAATTTATTATTAGTTACCCAAATGGGTAATAGCTGCTCTAATGACAGTGTAGAAACTCTTCAAACTATATTAGTTCACATATTCCTCTATTTTTCTCTGGTAAATTGAATCTCTTACTGAGGTTGAGAAGGTATATATGTACCCAAGGCTTCTGACTCACCAGGTTTAAAAACTTTTTTCCATTAGCTGGCCTGGTCAGTATTAGTCAATCACTTTTACCTCATTTCTCATAGAAGGCTGATCTTCTTTTAATTATCACAAATGCATGGGGGCAGTAGCCTTAACCACTCTTTTTATTTTGCCTTTCAAGGCCACATGCCTCCCTTTGCTGTCTGTGTCCTACTTGCTTCTGAGCGTCCAAAGCTAGTGCAATGAACCATAAACTCAATAAGAAAAATAAATTACCCCATCTAAGCAAAAATCAATTGCTAACAAACATCGTGTAAGACATGAAGCAAAAGCTAATGAGGAAATGTCTTTTTTTAATACTTCTCCACAGGCTGAGTCACAGAGGTGCTCCTAAATACAGAAGGTACTCTTTGAGAAGTGCTCACCTTCCTTCTCCCAGAGGTTCTGGTGAAGCCATGGGAGTAAACACACGGATACTATTGCCTACTTTGCTTCTGCAGTCAAAGAAATTCACACCAACCAGATCCACCTCTGACATTAAAAAAAAAAAATACTGTAAACTGTTCAGTCACTGAGGTCAATGAATATATAGAACTTCCACATACACCAAAACAGTGCAATCACTACTTAGGAACTATAATTTAGAGTACAGCCCTTCCTTCAAGTATCAATGTAGTCCTTAGCTATGCTTTTGAAAAATTGATTACAGTATGGCATTATATTAAAATGATGTAGTACTGAGTTCAGAGTCTTTTTACTCTCATTGTAATAGCACTAATACTCCTCCAGTAACACAATGCAGGTGTGGTAACAAACTGTTACTTGTTTCAGATAGCCCCAAAATCCCCACTTCTTTCCCTGAGTCATGCTATTAGCAGAAGAAAAATAGTTTTCTGAAATTCTAATTTTAGGCTAATTATATAACTTCTCAGATAAATGCCTACACTGATGTGCATCAGCACTACTATACTGCAGACTCATGTGCTATCTATTTTCTCCTATGACTATTAAAATTCCCTAGGGATACCCTCGCTATTTCTGTCACTAGACAGCTGTATTAAATCAAGTTGATATACACTGGCCATCATATTTACAAAAATTATAGACTCTAATATTATGTAACAAATTTTTTACTTTTTTTTAAATGGGAGGATTATTACTGAAGGTAGTTGCACTCTAGAAGGTTACACTCTTTATTAAATCTCTTTTTCACTCACTGGGATGAATCGACAAGCAGAAACATAAACTTAGATTAAAAATCACAAAGTGAAAAACCATTTTGCTACTACTTTTTAAACTCCAGTTACTGAAATGGCAGGGATCAGTGAATGGCATGGAGAGGCACTTTGGGGAAAAGTGGAAAATGCTATTCTGGGAGGAAGAAAAGGGCGGGCAGAAGAAAAGCTTTTCTGTTATCTGCATTGCCAAAATTTCCCAGCTTCGTCAGGGACTTTCCTGTACTCCACAGACACATCAGGATTTTCAGCCCTTCCCATGGGCTCCACCTGGAACTGTTCCTGGCAGGTGCCTCCTGATCAGAGCCCATTCTGGCTTTGTCCCTCACTACCTTGGACCACACAAAAGAGGCACCGCCAGTCCCATGCTGTTGGCACTAAAGCGCCTCTTCTCCTTCACTTTTCCTGTTTTTTTTTTCAATAGAAACTTCCCACCTAACCAACATCCACAGGTTATTCTGCTCATGAATTTCACATGGGTTTGACCTCTAAGCCTATGAGCTGATTCCTATGACCTGGAACCTTTGATGGAAAAGGTAGTGTTTTCAGTTGTCTTACACATAGCAAAATCTACTGAGTCAACAGCTGAGCTAAAATCAGGAATTTCTTTTCACGTACAGGCAGAGCTTAACACACAGCAATGTCAGATAATCTTCCAGAGCCTTTCCTTTAGATATTTGCAGATGCAAATGACGCTTGCTTGACAAATTCCGTTTGAGTAATCACAGGTTAGCAGACACCACAGCAGATCTAACAACTATTTCCCTGTCTTCTTTGGATTTTATACGAAATTGTATTATGAAATGACTTGAAATGCCTTCTGGGGAGGTCAGGTATTCAGATTTTAATCTAACCAGAGACTGAAAAAGGAGAAGTAGGAACCAAGATGTGATTGAATACACTTGACTTCAGGAGCACACCAGCACCTTTGAGTGCCTACATGACACCTGAAGTCACGAGCTGTGAACAAATCCAGGACAAACACTTGTGTAAACTACAACTTGAGTATGAAATAGCAAAACAGAAGATATCAGAAGATACACTCAGCTAACATATGGATTACCTGAAATACTCTCACTCTAGGGGAGAACTTAATTAATACAGAAAGAAAAGGGTGCCATCACAGGAGAACCTCGCGAGGATTTAATTTTTGCCACTTCGAAGAAGTTGGCTGAAAACAGACAGACAAATAAGGAAAGCAGTCACTAACTTGCAAAAGCTTGCTAAATCCAAACAACTGAAGAGCTGGTAGCTGGTTTCAGAGCAGCACTGGATTTCAAGAAAATCGATACTGGGACACTCTTGAGGATTTCATTCTAATCTAGTAAACATCAAAGATAAAAGCTGCAGAGGACAATCATCAGATTGAGGTCCTACTGTGCATGGTGCAATGTAAGTAGAGTGTAAATGTCAATATAAGCAAGGAAAAAAGCGGGGGCACTCAAAGAAAAATCCTGGCAAGCTAATGGAAAGGAAGCAAGCTGCTGAAAAGAAACCTGTATTGGTGGACACGCAGTACTGCTTTGCAAATACTTCAGGTGACAAAGTTCATGTACCTGCTTGTTCAAATTACAAGGAAAAATATACAGGTTTTCCCAACTGTATCCCCTTCAAACTCTCCATAAAATGTAATTCATACCAGAGCATGATGCTTTTCACTGGTGTAATTTGTCACTGCTGCCAAGTAAGCTGTTTACCTACATGAGAGTTAATACTTTCTGATTAGACTATTGGGTCTAATGGCAGCATAAAATAACACTCGGATTTCTGTGTTTGCAGTTCCTGATTTCCCAGGTAAGAACAAATTCCTTGTGGCAGAAGAAAAGGGAAGTGGAAAGACCCAGGTTCGGTAGCTCTCCCATTAATGCTGTGCAGTGTGTCTGAATTTCTGGCCTTGTGACAGCACAACAGATGCCCAAACTCGCAACTGTTCAGCAGCAGAGCAGGACAGAGCTCATCCATCTCCATGCTGCCAAGCACTGATATATTCTTTCCCATCACAGGAAATGTCCTGTTTTTTTCTGGGCACTTGGAAGGAGTCGGGGTATGGATTTGGCTGACTCAGGTGGAATTAGCCTGCATGCACGCTGCAGAGCTGTCTGCTGTCGTGAGTTTGCGAGCTGCAGCCCATGTACCCAGATTGTCCATCTGAGTTGTGGTAAAAGCACCCCAGTGCTTGAATAAAAGCATGGACACCAGGAATCAGAAAGCCAACAGAGTTGTTTGCTCCCTGTGCAGAGCCCTCACTTCTGGAAGTTCCCTGGGGAAAATATTTCCCCCTTCCTACTGTGCCGTGTCAGCGCTTTACAATTACAGCCTTAATGAGTCCCAGCATCCTCAAAGCTGCAGAGAGGGGTTGCAGAGACACCCTTGGACTTGGAGCTGAAATTCTGACAGCTCTGGTGACAACTCACAGGAAGGGAGGTGACCAGCCTGCCCCACCCTCAGAGTCCACGTGGCACTGACCCATCCATCAGCAGCCAAGTCAGAGCTAGTGCTTACTTTGACCCTTCCAGTCAGGAAAGGTAACAACTGCCAGAGGGGACCAGATGAGGTATGTGCCATTTTTGCATGGTAGCTTCTTAACTGTTTTCAAAAGAAATGGGAAAGGCATGTAAAAACAAACATAAAGAAAAACTGAGTATGATTGAGTTTTCCGTTCTTTTAAAAACCATGGATGAATTCCATTCATCTACTTTAAAAATCTGAATTTTTAGATGCTGGCCTTCAGGATGAAACAGAAGGCTGAGACTCATTTATATCATACCCTGTGCTCCCTGCACAACCAAGAAAGAAATCCAAGTATCTTTGAACGAGAGAAATCCAGTCTCCTCTCTTTTGACTGCATAAGCACTTTCACAGCAATTAAGTCCTCCCAGGTGAGGCAGACATTGAATGAAAGTTAAGGGAAAATGGATGAAACACAAAGCATCTCTAATCCACCTGCAACAGGAGTAGTTACAGTGACCCTTTAGAAAACAGTCAGAATATCCAGCAGACAGCTAAAGTTTCCAGCCCCCAGGTAATCAGACACTAGATCCCAAGCCTTCAGTTCCTGGCAAAAGGTACAAACAAGCTGTTACTTAAAGGCCACTTTCATAGCTAGGTTTCCAAGCTGCTCCGGGACCACAGCAGGAGGAGATACTTGTCTGCACAAACCAGCCCTGCAGCAGAGCTCCACAGAGAAGGGAGCTGCTCTCCAAGAAAATACAATTCCCAAGCTCGAGCAGGTGAAAAGGGCACTGTCAACCTCAGAAACAAAATGCTAAGCATTTTGACAAATGAAAGGAAAGGAAAGAAACAAGGAAAACAACTGGACCTGGGACTTCAGTGAGTTTCAGAACCCTGGATCCAACTCAGTGTTTGTCCTTTAATATGAAGCGAAAGAGACAATCAGAGAAGCATGTGTCTAAGTCTCTTCTTGCTCCTAAGAAGGGCAAAGTGCATTTTGCCAGTTACTGCAAGTGATGCTTTGTCAATACAGCTGCTTGTGAACAGTGCCATAGCTCATGGCAAGGACACAGCTGGAGAGACGCAGAAAGCATCCCTAAGGGACACAACCCTGGCAGAGCAAGTGAAGATACATTACTCACGACATTAAATCCTGCAGGCAGAATACTTCAGAGGAAAGGCTGTCCCCCCTCTTCACCGAACTCACTGTATATGCACACTGCTTACATGGACAAAAACCCCCCAGCGTCTTTAAATGCCTACAAAAATGGTATCCAGGATAACAGTATGAAAAAAAGTATCAGTCCACCTATAAAATGGGAAAGTGGAGAAGAAAAGTAAAATTTATCTTTCAATTTCCTGTTATAGAAAAGGGCAATACAACTGCAGTGTTACTATAAATAATTATTAGGAACTGTGCCTGCTGCCTGATCAGCATTTTAACAAAAAAAAAAAAGACCCTACAGAATGCCAGAGAAGCACAATTCTGCACGCTCTGAGTGTTAAATCACCTGTGTGAGAAAGCAGTATAATCCATATGCACAAATAGCTCGCAGTCACTTCACCTGCATCCCAAGATGCTCCACACCCCCAGCTGAGAGCACAGTGAGCTCAGCCTTCTGCTAGTGCTGCCCAGCTGAGTGTGCAAACAAAACAAGCACATGTTTCACAGAATCACAGAACACCCTGAGTTACAAGGCACCCACAAGGATCACTGAGTCAAATTCCTGGCCCTGCACAGGACCATCCCCAAGAGTCATACCATTTGCCTGAAAGTGTTGTCCAAATACTTCTTGAACTCTGTCAGGTTTGGTGCTGTGACTGCTTCCCTGGGGAGACTGTTCCAGTGCCCAACCACTCTCGGGGTGAGGAACCTTTTTCTATTATCCAACCTACACCTCCCCTGACAGAACTGCAGGCCATTCCGTCAGGTTCTGTCACTGTCACCACAGAGATCAGTGTCTGCCCCTCCTCTTCCCCTCACAAGGAAGTTGCAAACTGCAATGAAGCCTCCCCTCGGTCTCCTCTTCTCCAGGCTGAACAGACCAAGTGACCTCACTCTCATACAACTTCCCCTCAAGGCCCTTCACCATCTTCACTGCCCTCCCTTGGACACTCTCTAATAGCTCAATGTCTTTTTTATACTGTGGTGCCCAAAACTGCACACAATATTCAAGGTGAGGCCACACCAGTGCAGAGCAGGAAAATCACCTCCCTTGACAGGCAGGCAGTGCTTTGCCTGATGCACCCTAGGTTTGTATAAAACCAGACTGCTGATGGGTCAAATCTTAGTATTAGCCTCTGGATAAAACAAGATAAGATGTGGTTTTCTCTCAGATAAAATAAAATCATGTATTTGAGAAATAAGCTCAGCACACTTCCCTTCTACAAGAAAAACAGAGCAAGCAATAAAAAATCCTAGTGGACATGCCCTTTGGCTTCAATTTTTGATTCACAAAATCCTGCCTCCTCACAGGCATGCTGTAAAAATAAACGTACTATTTCTGTAGGGTTTACCAACTATAGGGATCAATGCTGAGAAAACCCTGTAGGAAACTAGCCTTTTTGGATATCAGGAAGCAGGAAGCATATTCCATGTAAACCACAAGTGGTCATAGGCTGAATGGTGAGATTAAAATGAAATGCTGGTCAGCTGTTTCCCTGCTTCTAGATAGTCCCTCTTGCTCAGCTAGGAAGTTGATACTGTCTTGGAAAACCTCAATGCTCTTGTAGCATCCACACAGAGGACCTGATGCCCTCAGCAGGTTCCAGTTCCTGTACTCCAGCGACACCTGTAAGCCCAGAAGTAGTTAGACCAAAACGGATCAAAGCAGCACAAAGATCCAGTGCTTCCTGTGCCAACATCCAAGCAATGGCATGTTACAGAGAAGTAGCTTGTTTGGCAGCTGGACTCTGCCCTGAGACCCAGCAGGCAGAGATGGTGCGTTTCAGATGGAGTATGTGAAGCTACTCCTCCTGCCCTTCCAAGTGGAATGTGGATATAGCAGTAGATTTAACTAGAAATGTAATAAATACAGTCATCATAAATACATATATATAAACTTTGGGGAAGCCTGTAACAAAGACATGAGGGGTACACAGCACATGTGTCTGTAAAACACTGGTAAGAAGGTGTTTTCCAAATAGAATATAGTCAAAGTGACATAGTTTGCCTTATACTAGAAACAGCAACCCACAAACAATCCTCATGAAAACAAAGCAGGAGTCCAAAATATTTCTGAAACTCCTCTAAATATTTATTCTTTTTCCAGGTTACAAAATCATTTTACTTTCCTGGCTCTCAAGCCATTATCTGTACCAAGCCCATTTGCACAGATTTACCCAATTTTTCAGCCATTATCTCACAAAACCTTTATCTCTGCATTTTGTAATTACAGTTTGTTCCAAAAACTGTGGACAGTCTGCATGACATTAAACTGACTGAGACACTTCTCTCGTATCATATCCTAACCAGTCTACAGTATTCTGGAAACTAAAATAAAACATCCTTAGCACAATGACTAATTTGTCCATTAGTCATTTTGCAGGGGGGGAGGGGGGGAAGGAAGGGTACTGATGAAAGCCATTCCTGAATGCTATAATATTTTCATTAACACAGTATTTCTGTAAAACCTAATATTGCCTCTCTATGTGTGAATTTTTGGGGTAAATTCCTTTTATATTATAATATCCACTTGCAAAAGCAGAAAAATATTTTAAAATTATTCAGGCACTATAATGCCACTAATAAAACTTCTAAGTGCTACACTTAATTTTAAGGAACTGCTTTTAAAAATCCTGAGTTTGCCATGTCACACAGCAAACTCAGATTCAAGACAAACTCTTGGATCCCTACAAAAAAACCCACAGTGTTTAAAAAAATCACAGTGTTTACATTTTAGAACTTGACAAGTAGCAGAAACACCATCAAGAGTACAAAACAAGACTCATGAAGAACAATTCAACTTCAAATTGAATTACAATTAATTTAATCGGCTAAATATTTAAAAGAATAACCTGCACACATCAGCCAGCTGACAACAGACATGCAATGATACAGCTGTGCACAGAAGGGAGAGACTTTGAAGAAGACAAAGAATGCCCAGTTTTTACAGGGTGTGCAACTTCCCTTTTGGATTATCTGTGATTAAGGGAAACGGTTCTTGTATTTCCCAGGCACCTGTTACAATCACGATTTGTTTCCAAGTCTGATGCCATGAATTTTCCCAAAGTTAGCACTGGGGTATCAAAGTACTGACAGCTTTAAGGGGCAGGAGGACCCGCAGGTGGCACTGCCTTCACAAGGAAGGAACATCCCACAGAAGAGCTCACACATTGCTATGCAGGCAGTCCAAATACACATCCCTGCTCGCCACCTTTGTCCTACTAAAAATGACATAGCACCTTGTAAACTGGCATCGTGCCACTCTGACAGATGGACTTAAGTGTAGGCAGCCAAGAGACTATGTATAAGCATCAAATATGTTTTTTGAGAGCAGGACTTCCAGCCAGGAATGTTAAAACAGCTGTCCACATGGAGCTTGCATGCCTACACTTAAGAGGATATGCTATTGCCACTTGAGCCCTGAGCTGGATTAACTTGGAAAATAAATAAGATAGCTTCCACCACCACATAAGGTGAGTTTTTGCAGAATCAGGATTAGTGATACTCAGGGGGGCTTTACTGACCTACTATTAGTGGGCACGCTCTCAGGGTCAAAAAGCTTATCAGTTCTGCAGCTCAGTGAAACTTTTATCAGATACATGCTTAAGTGTATCTATTTTCCTTTGGAAGAAAAACACAGAATGCAATACCAGCATGATTATGAAAAAAACATGTTAGAGATCTTCCATTTTGTTTTAGAAGGTACTTTTTTTATTAGTTAGCTGTCCTCAAACACATGTATCTGTGTGACTGGGATCTGCCTCCTGGGCTTTCTTCTCTTTTTAAAACTTCAACTCCCATGGCCCACTCCAAGATGTTTTGTTAGCTCATGCCTACATGCAGACATACATTTTACATGTTGACATCCCTTGCACAGTTTTCCCCAGTAACAGAATCACACCACCTGGAGAAACAGGCGTTGAGTAACACAGGATGTGAGGTGGCAGACCTGCAGAGCCATGCCCAGGCCACTTCTATCCCAACCCTGTGCCTGGCTGGGCTCTCTGCAGCCCACAAATCCCTCTCTTCAAGGACATGCAACATTCCAAACCAATGAGAAGATCCAACAAAAACATGTTTGTTCACATCAACATGCCAAACAGTGCTCTTTTTATTTTTCTGCCACAAATTCCGATTTCACTCCTGCCCTTCAAAAAATCATTGGCCTAAGTCTAAAGTGAGGTAAATATTCAAGCATTAACAAGTTACAAGTTTCCTCAGCATTCCACAGTATTTTAAAAAGATAAAACGAAGATTTCCAAGAGCAGGCAACAATGCTTCTAGCCCTGGGTAGCTTGGACCAAATGGAGGTGATGGTACATTTTTTTCAATGTTTAAACACACTTCATGTTCCTTTGAATTCTCCCTGTGGTCACAGTCCAATAACAGGCATAAATTTTTCATGTACTCTGTAGCTGGGTAACTTATTTTTATTTTCTGAATCACTAAAAACAAACTTCAACCATACAAGGGTCCTCCCAGCATAGATCAAAGCTGCCTTCGGTGCCTGGCAGGCACAGGGTCACATACAGTCTACCCAGTTGCTGGTGTCTTTTACTTCTGTTAACTTTAAGGCTGATCTTTGCTGCAACTAAAAGTTACCTGAGTCACTTCATTATGATTTCCTGTGCTAGAACCATGTCAGTGGTAGGCATCATTTCCCTGCATGATGAGGATTTTCCTCCATTGACCTTGCTCCCCCTGTGTTGAAGACTTCCTCCTCTCACACTGTTCACCTCTTTACCTTTCAATCCTCACCTACAGCATTTCCATTTCATTTTTCTTTTTTCCATGTTTTTGAGGACTGTGTGAAAGCACCTAGTTGCAGAAGTTCGAACTACAGTTAGTAACCTCAGTAACAAGATGCCTTGCTTTTTCATACTGCCAATAAAGTTGATTCTAGGTTAATCTTGATTTCCATACCACTTAACCTTTCTCATATGGGAGAAGACAGGGAAAAAAAACACTTTGTCAAATACTTCATCATGCAGATTAGCAGCAATGCAGTGAATACATCTCTCTCCTTCCAAAAACCAGCAATGCCCCAGGCTTTTTCAAGACACTGCACACAGACTGCATGGCTTTAAAACGGTTCAGGGAACAGTCAAATTGCCAAAGGACGGGTCAAAAGGAATAAAAACACTGATTCGGGTCACTACTTTTGCTTAGTAAAGTAGTTACACACATCCCAGGTGTATTATTTTTATGAATGTGTGTTTCACATGCAATTATTATCTCCACGCCTATTACAAAGCCAAAGTAAATTGAACTGCAAATGGTAATGCTGAGCATCTGAAACCCCTTGGCAGCTCTCTCAATCCCCTAAGTGCCTCTCCTTATGTGAAAAGAATTTGAAGGGGTACATGAGGTTCAATTCTTTCAGAAGCAGGTAAGATACTAATGCAAAGTCAGAGAGCAGCCAATCTTCCTACACATTACACAAACTAACACAATCAAACTCCAATAAAGTTTAGTACCCAGTTACCGAGATACCCCTTCCTCCCACCATTGCACAACTATCAGAAGACTTGTCTGTACCTGCCGAAAAACGTGTGCCAGATTGGACTCTCATTTTGTTGTGCTTCTTGAGCTATCCTAACCAAACTCTTAACCCTGAAGGTTTTACATGGTGGTTTATCAATGGGTTTTTAACTCTTTCTGAGATGCCAGATGATGTATCAATGCCAGGCAAAATTCATTGCTAGTTAAAGGCAAATGAATGCTGGAAAAGTAAAACAAAGCATGCCAAAAATCTCTCATAGTGCTTATCGAACATTAACATTATAGAGACTCTAGGGTAAAGGCACACTAACTGAAATTTAGAAATATGAACCTTCTGTGTTAGCAAAAAGAAACTTGAAGGGACACAGCAAATTTTAACACTGCTTTCCGAAAGTCATAAGCTATTGCCAAGTGCTGAAAAGAATTGGAGAAGACGACTTTCTCTGCTGACCCATTCCCTGTGCAGGAGGGCATGAGTACAACCGCTTTTACACATACTGCGTTAGCTTCACCTGTTACTACTGTTCGCCACTCCACAAAACATTCCAGAATAGGAAAGCGTGCCAATTTTACTTCAAAATGTCACATCAAAAGGAAAGCTTAGCACAGATGTTGATCAGCAGGACCAGGACAGAACTACCTGTAACTGGTCCCTCAGAGACACCTGGGGTCCAGCATTCAAAGTACTCTGGTACTTAAGATGCCTTACCTAGGTAAAGCGAGGCGTTTTCTTTCTTGACATTGTCATCTAAGTAGGTTGGTCCCAAGGTATAGATGGGTGTCGAGCCCATGCCAATGAGGATTTGGGCACAAATGAATAAAGCTACATAGAGAGAGTGGTCATTTCCACCGGAGTCCTTGATGCAGGCCGACGAGTCCCACTGCTCTTTGGCAGTGCCATTGCCAGCCACGCACAAGCCCTCGTTACTGACGGAGGAGTTCAGTTCCTGGATCTGGTGCGGCGGAGAGATGAAGTGAGGTAAGGAGAAGAGCGCAGCCCCCAGGGCGATGAATAAGCCCCCTACAGCCAGCCACAGCGGCCTCCGCCCGCGGCCCCCGAAGTAGCTGATGAAGACCACCACCACCAGGCTCCCGATGTCGAAGCAGCTGACCAGCAGCCCCGACTCCGAGCTCTTGAGGCTGTATCTCCGCTCTATGGTGGTGATGACGCTGCTCAGGTAGCCGGACACCATGAGGGACTGGATGAAGGTCAGGAAGCACATGCACACCAGGAAGAAGCGCGAGTCCGCCAGCACTGCCCGCAGGCACGCTCTGCCCGGGGGGCCCGCCAGCAGCAGCGCCGGCGGC